>OZ023239.1:12520534-12658200 GCA_964006365.1 Trididemnum miniatum
AAATCGTGAGAAAACTTCCGAGAAAGATCATTGCGCACTTTTCGCTGGAATTATGGAATAATGAGAAGGGTTCCCAAATAATTAAAAAATCAGAGTGTGGACTGCCCAATGACCACTTTGGTAGGCTAACTTCGGTTACCCTTGTTTTAATTATAAAGAACATGAGCTCAAAATCACCTGATGAGCTCAAAATTCACCTGATGAGCTCAAAATGAGAGCGAAACCGGTCGTGGATTGCTACTGCATCCCCTGCATTGCTATTTTTTGCGATGCTTTCTTGTCATCTACCCTCTCCTAATCTTTAAGTCTTATATCCCGTTACTTTCGAAATTGCGTTGCTTCATGCACTGACTGTAACTCTAATTGTGCATCGTGGAAGGCAAGATATTCTCGCTTCGAGGATTTAAGTGACGTATCATTATCACGGAATCGATGCAGAAGAGTCTATCTTGATCAAAAGCCTACCAAACTTGGAACCTGGGCGCTCCCTAATTTGTTCTTTATAATTAAAACAAGGGTAACCGAAGTTAGCCTACCAAAGTGGTCATTGGGCAGTCCACACTCTGATTTTTTAACGTTTGAATATTGAAAAATTTAAGCGGATGAATACTATTGCGCTTAAAGCGCATCACTGCTTTTTCGTTATTAGGTGTTGCCGTGTATAGTTTCTAAATGTTTTCTTGCTCAGTGTTCGATAACATTTTAAACTGAAGTAGAAAAAAATATCTAATATATTGATTTTTAAGTTAAATTGTAAGCTGAATTTAATTATTTTTGTTTAATTTTTAAATGAAGTGACAGCATCTAACTCATAAAAAATTAACTTATGCAAGTTAAAATTTGGAAACATGTTCTTATCAGCTGTTTCGTCATAGTTACGCCAAACAGCTGATCAAGGTAAAACAACGAAATAGTGGAACTGGCAGTCTACAAGTGCTAGTGGCACAAACTTAGGTAGGTTTAGCTGCTGAAGTGTAGAGACAGGTAAAATTAAAAAGTTGAAGCGGTATTATTATACCTTTTAAAAGTCAGTTAGCCTAGCTTATCGAAATGACTTATAGGTTTACTTGCAGAAACGTCATATAACCTGTGACCTATCTGTATACTCTGTTGCTGGATAGGTTTGTGACAAAATGATAAAAAGCCAGGCTACAGTTACGTGCTTTTTGTGGTAATCTAGTATCTGGGCGCAATTCCTACGGACAGACTAGTTTTCCATACTGCTCAGATGGGCGAGTGATTAGAGCGTCCGCCTCGGGAGCTGTAGACTTGGGTTTGATTCCAGGTCGGGTCAAACCAATGACTATAAAAATGGTATTCACAGCTTCCCTGCTTGACGCTCAGCATTATACGAACAGTGTGGAGAACAAGCCGGCAAGTTTACTGGTTGTGCCGTTTGGAAATGCACTTAGCGGGATCCCCCATCTAGGTGTTGTTGACAGATGGCCGGCAACTCCTCAGCGAGCTCGTATAGCGCATTGATCGCTTTCTCGTGATAGGATGATAAATGTGCGACTAAATACAAAAACACTCTACCAATACTATTGGTGCTAATAGATCTCATTCAGCTTGGCGCTTATCATTTTCATTTATCGGTGAGTAATAATTTAGAGAATCAATGAAATGCATATTTGTTCACTATGATGACGTCTATGAAAGTGATTCAAAAAAGTTTACTGCAACAAGTTTCAACACTCTAAAGTAATGTGCTTATAAATGGCTGAGTTTGGATTGCACTGAAAAAGTTATTGCTGCTAAAAATTTACAATTATGGGATATAAATTCATTAACTGATCTGTCACCGAGCGCCCATAGGCATGGTTTTCATCAATAATGCTATTTTCGATTTACCAATAGAAGAAGTATTGAAAGGCACGTGTGTTCGAATTCTACAAGAAAATTTTCAGAAGATGATTCTCCTGAAAGAATTGAAAGTTTGTCCATACAAGCGTTCCGGTCATCAAGTTCATTCAACATTTGTGAAAAAAAAAAAGAAATCAGTGACTTGACAGAGGCGATGATCTCTGCTTTTCCATCCACTTCAGGAAGATGTCTTTCAATATTTTGTAAGCAATTACGACATGTTCTGTGCTACGCAAGCCTCTGCTTTCCCTACTTTTGCCCTGTTGCAGCTATATGGTGTCTACTTTATTAGCTGTACCCGTAGATTAGATTGAGAAGGTCATTTAAATACTTTGGAGAAGATAACCTCTTGGCTGCTTGCCTACGATCGTGTGAATTATTCTCGCTGCAATCCTGTCTATTTGCATGAAATGCGTGAATTTGAAAAAGCACACCCATTTGCTCTTGAGCATTTACGTGCTGGTGAATTTGCAATTCAGCAACAAGAGCGATGCGGATTTTTCGCAACAGCTGCAGATCAAGTGATTGAGCAGACTGTTAACAGAGACAATAAATTAGCTGGTGGAATAGTTGGAATTACAACGCGACCTAATGCTGTTGCTTAATCGATTCTTTCTCAATCACAGCGATTAGCTATGACCCAGTTGAGTCGAAAATACGCCGATCAAGATGCAGCAGATCGGTGTAGAAAAGATCCTTGATCCTTCACGTCGTGCTCGAGACGCAGCTGGGGTTGGTAGCGTTATTGATGTTGTTGAAGCTATGATTAATCCTTTTGATTATGAAAGATCTGAGTTAATCAGCATCTACTCAGGGAGTTGTTGCATCCCCTATTTGTCAAGAAGATTTCATGAAAGCTTATGAATGCGGAAAAGAAACTGAGCATCATTTTACTGCCCGGTTTATCTTTGATCCGAAAGAACTTCATCCACCTTGAAAAAAATGAACTTGCACACATTTAAAACTGCTGTAAAGCCTAAAAAGGATAAGAAAGGAAAGTATTCATCGAATAGAAAGCTGTTTACTCGACTTTTCATACTGGTAAAACAAGATAGAGTCAAGCTTCAAGCAGTGCATACTTGTATTCTTGGACCAGTGTCTTATCCCCTGGCAAGTTCTGATGGTTTTCTAGCTAGAATGCCCGAATCTGTCATAGTTGATTTGGTCCAGAGCAATTGGCCGGTAGAAGAAAAAGCTATCGGCGCGATGCCGAATTGCGATGTTGTTATTGATGCAATGTGCTTGATTCACAGTTTTCTTCGGTCTAGACTTTCTAAGACATTTATGGAATTTGCTGCTTGCATTTTAACTTAAGTTACAAAAATGGGTCTTCGCTTTAATCCAGGGATGTCCAACCTGCGGCCCGCGGGCCGCATTGCGGCCCACTTAATGTTTGGATGCGGCCCACTATCGACTCATTAAAAAATAATTTGATAATTTTATTAAGTAGTAAGCACAAGAATCTTCATGTAGTTTGACCAAAATACTCTATATTTAATGAATACAGTGATTAGCATAAACAATTTTAAGTCATTGTGACCCATGCACTTTTGAAAATCTGTTTGGTTTATTACTTTTTCACAACAATAACTAACTCAAATTTGGAAACGTTTTCTATGACGGTGATTAAATTTGCTACGACTTGAAACCCTGCACTTTTTCGATTTGAAGCACTGTTTGGGCCTGAACTACTTTGAAAAATCTTTTGTTAGCTGTTGTAACTGCATGGTGTGTCGGTACTATCTTTTATAGAGAACAAATTTGTAGAAACCTTGATTATAACACATGTTCTCATCTTGAAAAATTTTTGATTTGTCGTGAAACCCACCGTTTGCTCATAAACTTTATTTTAAGTTTTTAGACGTGGCTGTTACAGTCGTCATGCATTTAAGTGAAGGCCATCTTGCTAAAACTAAATTATAATTTTTGAAATAGTTATTAGCCGTGGTATGCTTGACGCCGCTAACTTGACGGTGTCAATTGACGACTTCAACTTTTCGTTGACGCTACCTGATGCGCCATCAATTTTCAAAAAGTCGACGTTGGGCATACACGATAGGCCATAAAATTTTAGCTGTTTCAGCGTCAAGCGTCAATTTTTAAATTACAATCATAGACTCACGCAGGAGGGCCACCGCGCCATGCTCCCTCCCCTCGGCTCTGGCGTTCAAGAAATTTGTAATAAGCTAAATCTAACTTTTAGTTGACAAATACTCAAATTAATGATGGTTGCAGCCTCCTTTCATTTATTTTAGTCAAACTTCTGTTCTCAAACATCGAGCATCGGCTACTGATTTATTTTTGTATTCCGTATGGGTCTGTAGTGACTTTACTCACTTGCAGGTACCAGTATGTCCTCTTTAGATAAAAAAGTGTGCTAAAATGAGTGTTTTTTGATTAAAAATCGTAAAAACTCTTTAGGTGGCTGGGGGCTAACGCCCCCAGGCCCCCACACCTTTATCAAAACGTGGGTGCGCCTCTGATTATTATAGCAATCTTTTGTTTCCTGCAAAACAAGCGGAATTTTCAAGCTAAAAACGCTGCGAATTGCGGTCAATGAAATTTTCCATTGTATTAAGATATTGTGGTGATTTTGCGGCCCAGTTAAATATTTTAGTTTGCAATGCGGCCCATTTAATTAAAAGGTTGGACATCCCTGCTTTAATCCTTTCAGAGTTGATATAGTATTTGACATTTATCCAGTTATTTCCATCAACGCTCTTGAACATGCCCGTCGTTTAGGCCATAACATCCAAAAAGACTCATCACCTCTTCGCAGAATTATTAGCTCAGAGCAGCAGTTACCAAAACAGTGGAAGGAATTTCTTTGTCACGATCCGAATAAAGAAGAGCTTTCCGTTTGCCTCTATATCGAGAAGTACTAAAAGGGGTAAATTTCTTTTTGATTTATTCACTACGCATGGAGCTTCTTGTGATGTTACTTTTTTGTAGTGGAAAAACAGTGCAAGTTCCGGAGCTTCACTGTGATCACACCGAAGCTGACACTCAGTTGTTTTTGAATTCTATGTGCGCTGCCAAATAGTATTCAAATACTTTTCTGTTCGATGCTGACTCAGATGTTTTTGTAATTGGTCTTTTTCTGGCCCAAAAGCTACCATTTATTTGGAGTATGGTAAGCACAAAATGAAGTTATTAGTCATTTTTTTATTACCTACTGTCGTTACTTACTTGATGAAGTCTAATGTTTCAAATACAGCGCGCATCGGTTGCTGGATAGTAATTTTTTCTACTTTTACTAATTGTATAGACAATTGACAGATGCTCCAACTTAAACAATTTATATTTCGTTTTTAGAAATCCAGAAGCGCATCAGTAACATTTCGTTGCTTGGGCAAGAGATGGAAAGTCGCACTACCGGAGGGCTTTTGGGGCTGCATATTTTTACCGGGGTTGATTCAACTAGTGCTTTCGCTAGAAAAGGAAAAAAAAAAGCATTTGTTCTGTTCAAGCAATATGTAGGCTACAGCTCCAAAGAGTATTTCAAAGTCTTGAGCAAATATGGGACGTTTTGTGTGCAAGTTTTACTGGCATTCTCGCAATGACATCAACGAAGCACGGTTCAACCTTTTTTGTACAAAAGCTTTGAGTGAGGTGAGTTTGCCTCTCTGCCGCAATGCCCTGGTACATCATATCAAACGAGGTAATTATCAGGCGGCTATTTGGCGGAAAGCACTTAAAACTAATATTAATGCTCCAAGTCCAAACGGTAATGGTTGGATAATTGCTGCAAACAATAAAGTTTTGGTTCGTTGGATGACCCAGGAGCAAGCCCCGTCAGAATTGCTGTAAAATTAGTCTTGCAATTGTAAAAAATCCAAATGTTCTAACAATCAGTGTTCTTGCGTTCGAAACGGCGTATCATGCACCGAACTCTGCTCTTGCGTTGTTTGTAAAAATGATTCGGAGACCGTAATTGAAGTAGAACTAGTGAATGATGTCAGTGATGACGACGATGATAGTGATGACAACCAATTTGTAGCTAGTTGAAAAATGTTAAAATGTGTTTGTCGTAACTAAAGGTTTTATTTTAATGTAACGAAATTTAATATAGCTTATTCACACCAAATTTCTCTTTGTTTTTCAAGTAATAAGACCTGCTTATCAATGTAGCCTATAGGTGTTTTAGCTAGATACGAAATTTAGTCAATGAAAATATATTACGGCTTAAAAATTTATGTTTATATCTTTTTAACGTAGATTTGCAGCAACGAACAGTAACTAATAAAATTAATTTGCTGATCCAATAAAGTTCTTCTTCGTAAAATATATTTATTTCGAGAATTATGATGCCATTATTTAATTGCACAAAACTGACACAAAGGGTACTGGTATGTTGTTTTTGGTTACATTAAAAAAATACTTTGAAGTGCTTAATTTATACTAATTGAATTCCTTAGCGTTAACTTAATGCAGTAGAAGTTATCAGCTGTTAGAGAGTAGGATAATCGTCTCGTAACCTAGAAAGTATTTGATAAAACTGGACAAAATTTGCAGGTGTGCCAGTATGTACCGTATGCTTAATTTATCCACGTCAAGTTTCACATTGTTTTTCAATGAAAATAGGGTTAAAAAATTTATGTACACTCTGTTCA
Organism: Trididemnum miniatum; assembly: GCA_964006365.1. Classification (NCBI taxonomy): domain Eukaryota; kingdom Metazoa; phylum Chordata; class Ascidiacea; order Aplousobranchia; family Didemnidae; genus Trididemnum; species Trididemnum miniatum. The sequence continues at coordinate 12,527,011 of OZ023239.1, forward strand.
GAGAAAGTTTTTACTTGTGGGTGATATGACGTCATCAACTTATGACGTCAGTATTTGGCACAAAAGCAAATTATTGACTGAAAATGTCCCAAACTATTTTAAAGTGTTTGCATTGCTAACACTAGAAGTTGAAGCAATTACTCGATACATTTATTTACTTTCTTGTATGATTGCGCGTTAAGCTAGCAGTAAATAACTAATTGTTGTACGTCTATAGAAGAAAAAAAAAAAAAAAAATACTACATCAAACTAGTCAAAGTTTTGCAGATGTGTTAATATGTTTACTTAGATTTTCCAAGCCAAAATTCAGCTTTTTAAACTTACTATATATGAAGTTATAAGGAACTGTATATACACCCTGTCTGGTAAAAATATATTTTTTGCAAAATCTTACTTGTGAGTTAAGACGTCATCAACTTATGACGTCAATATTTGAAATAGAGGCAAATTATTGACTAGAGATGTCTCCAAACTATTTTAAAGTGTTTGTATTACTAACACAAGAAGTTGGAAGCAACTACTCATTACGATTACTTATTTTCTGGTCTAGTTGCGGTTTAAGCTAATGGTTAATATGTAATCATTGTAGGTCAATAGCAAAAAAACTACTGACTAAAACTGGTCGAAATTTTGCAGATGTGGTAATATGTATATTTGAATTTTTCACACCAATTTTTAGCTTGTTAAACGTACTACAACCGAAGTAACAAGGAACTGTACACACCCCATCCAGAAAAAGTAATTGTTTTTACAAAATCTTTTACTGGTAGGTTATGACGTCATCAACTTATGACGTCACAGTTTGGCATGGGCATAGTTTGTCAACCAAAGATTACTTTGAAAGTGGTCTGATGCATTTACATCAACCACAAAAAAATTTAGAGGCTTTCAAGTGTGTGGATTTTCTGCATCTTTGAAAGAGCTATTTTTGTCTTTATGACGTCATTATGACGTAACGGCCTTTGTTGGACACGGAAGACACGAGGTTTAAATTCAGCATTTCTTAATCTTCAAATTTACGAAGTTTCATCTAGTTCTTCGGTGGGTATCACGAAATCCATTTTCTATGCGTTTTTTGTAATAGCGTAACAAGGCCTAAATATAGAAACAAAAATGAGAAAGAGTCGGACAACTCTGATAAAGAAAACTCTGCCCTAACCCTAACCCTTAGTAATAACACACATAGTGCCCCTAGCAGTCCTTGTGCTCCTAACCAGAGATAATCAACAACCGGAGCAGGAGCCGAAGTATCGCAGTTTTGACCGGAATCGGAGCAGGAGTCGCTTATAAAAAAAAAAAAAATGAAGCCGGAGCCGAGCTGGAGTTTGTTCTTTTTTTACAGATATTCTTCTTTTTTTAGTTTATATGCATTTCGCTAATCTAGTGAATCTACATCATTAACAGGAGTCGAAGTTTAACATTTTCAAAACAATTGGAGTAGGAGCGCAGTTGGAGTCAAATTTTCGGAGCAGGAGAGGATTCAGAGTCAAATTTTTTTGACTCCGATCATCACTGCTCCTAACTCACTTGCGAGGTCGGTCCTTGTGCTCCTCTGCTCTGCAGGTTCTGGCAATACCGAACTTGGATTAGTTGGATGGTGTTGAAACAAAGCTGAAATGAGAACCTAGTCTAAACCTATGCAACCTACAGTAATTTTGAATCCATTTCAGTGAACCGGTATTGGTAGTTTGGTACTTATCCTACTACCTACCCAGTTATACCAGACTACCAGTAAGTTCTATCTAGCACAGAAAAAGTACCGATTTAAAGGTAACTTATATGTAACGTGTTACAGCCTGGGTTGGAAATATCAATCAGAAATTGATATTCTCTACTTTTTCGCCATCAAATGCAAAAATTCTTTACTTTTTTTCTCATCAATTGGGGCTTTTCCCTACTTTTTTGCGTGGTTTCGATATTAAATAATCAATACCTTTTTTCTGAATAAGTTAAGCCAGTAACATACAAGCTAAAATTTTTGCTATCTTAAAAGGTTTTGCGTTATTGCTGCTTAAAATAAAACCTTTACTCATAAAATTGTGTGCATTTAACATTTGGACGGAAAAGCTGCTTATTTGTAATGCGCGGATAGTGTTATAGGCCTATTGACTTTGATTTGCTTCGTTTTTAGCAGTGTTATAGGCCTATTGACTTTGATTTGCTTCATAATCGGTACGTAATTTTTTTTCATACGTTTATCGTTAGATCCTCATGAACTACATTGAAACGTTTCTGCTTCTCATTCAAAAGATCATATTATAATGGCTTCCTTTTTGCCGTACGGCAGTCACTCAAGCACTAATTGTCTGCTGCATGCAGTACTGCTTTAATTTCAAAAAACAATTCCTATAGATGAGCAAAAAGCATTACATCGTAAATCCGGGTCAGTGCTCCAGTAGTCTCTTTCAGAAAGGTGTATGTTGTAACCACACTGAAAAATCAGTCCAATAAATTGCATCATTGCCTCATAGAAATGCTAAATTCCGGCTTGTTTTTGTTGGAAGTGGCATATTGGTTTGTTTCCTTTACTAAAAATTCTACCATATCTGAAAACATGCTCTTAAAAGTGCTCAAAATTGTTGCTTGAACAAGATCAGGATGCTTGTTGATAAGCTATGTTTGCGCCATTTTATCCTGAGCCAAAGATAGAGTAGGTTTTGGCTGAATATGCGTTTTTACTCATTTATCGTTGTTGCTTCTCTTGGCTGCTCAAAATTGTTGCTTTACCTTTTTGGCTGTTGATTCACTGCTACCTTGCACTTTGTAGTCGGAATCAGACATGACTTTCTTGCTATTGCCTTGAAATACGTCCATTTCTCCAGCAATCTCATTTGGCATACCTGTTGCATACAGAATCTCTTCACTTTCACTTTCCACGTCACTACCTTCCCCTCCAATTGGAGGCCCTATAATGACTACCGGTATGTCAGCGATTTTGGGGTTATTGTTTTCGATTTGACTGATAGCACCATTTAGGAAACAATGTTGGGCACTTTTTTGACGATAAAATGTTTTAATGCTCATTATCTTAAAAGTAATCCCGCAAAAACAGTAAAATATACTGCTATCTATAAGCTGGTGGTATTTAAAACATAACTTATCGTTGTGGTTGAAACTTTCAATTACGCGGCATAAAGTGTAAAGCTACACTTCATAATAAGCTCGCACTTTTATTTTAAAGAACTGGGCTGTTAAGTAATTTTTGAGCAAAAAACAAACATACAGTATGTGTGACGAACGTAATAATGCACAAAACAATAAAAATTGCAAATAATGCAATGAAAACAACGCAAAAGTTATGAGAATGTTGAATTTTTGTATGTTCAGGCAGTACTCGAGTTGAGGGGGGATGCCATCCCCTCAGAAAACGACACCATCCCCCATAAAACATTTTGGCGTAAACCATTTCCCTATAAATAATGACGTCTATGTGAAAGCTTGCACCACCCCCCCTTAAGTGTTTTTACAGCTCGAGCCTTGCGTCCTGCTGATGGCACGCTCAGACAAATAACTATCTGGATAGATTTTTTGAACTCGTATTATCCCACTGACTGCATTTGTAGACCCGGGTATTTTAACGGTTGTGGACTTTTTCCGAACAGCAATATTGAAAAACTTTCTGATGATTTCACATCTGTAACTCAAGGGCCTTTCACAATCTTTCTTTTTTCACACATCGTATGTCTTGACTGAATGTTTTGGGGGGAAATAAGGGAGAAATAAAAATGGGGGTTGTGAACCTACATTATTGATTTTCAAGTTACATAAAAACTTCTTAAAAATATTCGGAATTTGTTGAATTTAGGTTGAACTTGAAAGTTCGAACATAACTCTATTTGAAGAAGTGCTATAGTATTAAATTATTTTTGTTCTAGGGGCAGGAAGTGCTCTTTGAAAATGAGTTCACTTTTGTAGACACTGGGATAATTTGGGTTAATGTTATGTTATCAGCAAACCTGTGAGAATGGTATTGGTTTTCATGGCTATTGGTATTGCTGCATTTCGGGAAACGTTGCATTAATGGTTATAGACTAGCAGCTGTTCATTCAGAATTGCTATTTTCTTTCCACAGAAGTGTGGGTTTGATATTGGCTGTTAGTTTGGGCTTTCAATGTTTGAAAGGGTCTCGTATGAATTAAGCTGCTTGATATTACAATGGTTCACTTCAAAGCTGACAAGAATTCTAAAAGGTCATTCTGATCAATGCAGACATGCTCCTACTCTAACCCAATGTGTGTCTCAGTTATGCAATGACATAAAAATTGCTGCTCGACGCTTTAAAGTGAACCATCTATTGTGATATAAGGTGGCTTAAAAACAATTAGACCCATTTGAAATGCCTTGAAATTTTCCTGCTTGTAAATATAAAAGTATACATAGAAAATTTTTGCTGATATGTTGTTACTTCAGTCTTGTGTGATTTGAACATTTGTCCAAAACTACTCAAAAAATTTCGGACATATTAAATATAATTCGGCTTATTTGATTTTGTGTCACTACACAACTTTCAGTGCTTTGATTTTTTTGTCATCAATAATTTCACGCTTTCATGAAAAATAACTGAACAAAGAGAGTTGCGTCGAAGCAGACGTAACTTTCATTCTCTTCCAAACTTGTTTATCATGCTCCATTTCGTGATTAAATTTTAAGTTTTGCATTAAATGTTTACCAGATAATCTTTAGGGTATATGTAGGATACACGCCATTGATTTTTTCCATTTTTTTGATAATTTCATAGCCTAATGACTTCTATTGAATTGATGTTGATCCGGCATATTTATTGAGTGCCTCTATTGAAATTTGTTGACTTTAAATCAGTTGAAAGTGCAGGTTGTTTTTGATGATTTGGGAATCCTTTGGACATTGTGGCAAAATTTCAAAGCGTTGCCAAATGGGCCTCTGGAACACATCAAAAATTTCAGACATGTGCTTAAATTCTCTTTTCACAGTTCCAAATATAGAAGAAAGTATTTTGTCCAAAAATTGGCAGCCCAAAGTGACTCTCTAACTTGGTGGTTCTTAACCTTTTTTCCCCCAGCGCCCCTTTTCACAAGTTTCTTTAGTCTGCCGCCCACATGTCCTATTTTCCACTAAATATCAGTGAAGAGCAAAAAAAAAGTCATCACGTCCGCAGGTGTTCTATTTTCCACTAAATATCAGTGAAGAGCAAAAAAAAGTCATCTTAATGTCCGCAAAAGTTCCTACCCTTGGCTAGCAGGCCTACACAGATGTACAGAGCATGTAACTATATTGATCATGAGACAAAATATCTTTACACCTTCTGAATGTAATGCCCTCATAATGCCCCTGATTATTTTCACCCCTCTAAAAGTTAACAACGCCCACTAGGGACGGTAATGCCCAGGTTAAGAACCACTGCTGTAACATAACTTCAAACGACTCGCATTTCTTCAGTCAGCAAGTAGAGAGTGATGAAACTTCAACAATCCGTTTTTATTATTAGAAGTTTTCACGACATAATGCACCAAGTTTTTTGAAGCATTTTCTTCAAAGAGTATACGCGTAATAAAGCAGCCAAATATTTTTCGGACATCTTGTTCGGAATGACATAAAAATTTTCGGTCATTCCATAGAAAAAATCAGTTAAGGACCGAAAAATGCCTGAAAAAAAAAAAAAAAAACGTAGATTGTGACCAAGAAATTTTGTTTATAATAGTATGGTATCGGTAGACTGGCAAATGTGAATTTGGTGGATTTTTTAGCGGATTCAACCAGGCATTTCAGTGAATTTTGAAGTCAAAAAAGCAGCAGATTTTTGTCCCACAAAGTTGACAACTCTGATCCGCTCATCTCTGACATGCTGGCAACCATCAAGGCAACAATAACACTAAGTGACCAAACATGTGCTTTGTGATCTATGTAAAATTTTGAGCCTGTAACCAGCTAAGCCAAACAGGCTAATAGAACAAGCTTGAAACAAACATTTCAGCGTGACTGACTCTGCTTTGAGGTAGGGTTTTGGGGTTTAAGTTACTCTTAGGGTTCAGTTCAACAGGTTCCAGCCAAGATTTTTTTGATTTAAACTTATTTTGCTTAAATGCTCATTAACTGCTTTTTATTTGACAGAATGTTTAGAATAATGCAGCTGTATCATTGCTGGCATCAATTAGACTGTTAGACTCGTACATGTCTGCTATTTCACCAATATATGTGCTGAAGCGAACTGGAGAAGCTATTTCAAGTCTTCATTATTGGAATTATGGTTCTCATTCCTTGCTAGTTGCAGCATATGGTGGTAAAGCTGGGGTAGATGTATGGAATTTAAAAACACATCGCATATCTTTTAACTTACCGTCACTTAATCCAGTGTTATCAGCTCATGGCACATCGTCTGGTTATGTGGTGACATTAGATAAAGAAGGCTACTTGAGACTTATTGATATTACTCATGTTAATCCTTTTTGTAAAACTCGGCTGATTATTCCAGAAGTTGCATTTTGTAAAGCTGCTGTTTTAAATGAAAATGACCTTATTGTTGCAGTACCAGGTGAAAATAAGTCATCAATTAATGTGTGGGACATATCGAAAGAAACTATAATCGCACGGCTAATTCCATCATCAAAATATAACCTAGGCATGCCATGGTGTATTAAACTACTTGGCAAAGATCAAATAAATGCAATGGTTGGATATGAAGACGGCTCTATAATTTGTTGGGATGTTTTTAAAAAGGAACTTAAGTGTATTGCGGAAAATCTCTATTCAGATCCCATCATGTGTTTCGATGCTTTTGAATTAGATTGTGAAGGTATCTTTGGAATTTGTGGATCTGTTGATGAATGTTTGATCAAATTCAAGTTTTCGTATTCTCAGTCAAGTGGTATTAGTTCTGATCAACTTACAGAAAAGATTAGTGTTTCTATACTTCAAAAGCATAAAATTATTAATAAAGGTTTTTCCAGCATTAAAATAAGACCAGATCATAAGATTGTTGTAACTGGAGGTTGGGATGCTAAAATAAGATTATTTTCATGGAAATGTCTGAAACCTCTTGCGGTTTTAAATTATCACACTGGTCCTGTACAATCCATAGCCTTTTCAAGTGACAAACAATTTGCTTGTGGCTCAACAGATAATAAAATAAGCGTTTGGAATATTTATAGTGAGAAATAAGTTATAGTGCTCTGTGTTGTATTACGTGAATGTTGCTTTTCTAAGACTTACTTTGCACTGACATAACGAGCAATATTCTTTTATATACTTATGGTCTTGTTTGCTGGTGTCACATTAACTACCGGTATCATACAGAATCAAATGTTTTTGTTTAAGCATATTGCAATCTTTTTTGTGAATAGTCTCAAATCACTGTTTATTCCTAGAGTTTGTCATGTGCGATTTGCGTAGTCAGTTTTTCAAAAACGACCTTCAATTTTTAAAGATTTTTCCAAGATTTGACCTTCCGGCTGACTGTGCAGTGTGTACACACCCTCCCATTGCATTGTACGGTAGACGACTATCAGATGAAACTCAGAAACAAAATTTTGAATTGCTGTCAATCAAATCTTTGTTTGTGTTGCTCACATTGATTAAATCAATTTTGAGATTTTCTAGTCCCATGCTAACCTGAAATTTTAAGTCTCGAGACTTCTTATATTTTGAGACCATGATTTTTCGAGATGGAGGCTTGGAGTTCAAGTCACAGACCGAGACCGCGACGAAAGCGCCCGAGACCCGAGAGGTCTTAAGAACTCCATCGCTATCCTGTTTTCTTGAAATTTGAAAAAATTCTTGAAGATGAAATGGGCTTTCACAATCATTTTTCGTCGAAAAACAACATATTGACGTCATCTCAGTTTGGTTTTAAAGGAAACAATTCCACTGAATTTGCGGTCACTTCATTTTATCCTAAACTACTGAATAAGTGAAATGAAAACAAAATCACCTGTTCCGTTCTTCTTGATTTAATTACTTAGGAAGGCTTTTGAAAATATGGATCATAAAATTTTGCTTAACAACTTATATCACTATGGATTACGCGGTAAAATATATAAATTTTTAAATTCGTATCTTGATTGTTAAACGACGAATTCGCACCAAAATACAACAAGATCGAAAATCGTGTATTTCAGCAACAAAAATAATTTCAAAAATATGTTGATAAAGGTTAGAACGTACAGAGTCATTCTCATCCTTTTTTCAATTCTTTGACTTCCATTGCAAAACGATTAATTGGAATAGGGGTATTATTTTTTGCTTACTATCTTCTTTGCTGTAAAAGTTTTTATTTGTTGTTTTTGGCCCTTCTCAGTTTATGCCACTTCTCATCATTGCAACATATCCGTTGGGTTTTGCGAACATCACCATTCCGGCCTGAAAGAGTTCTTCCTCTCGAAAATAACACAATCGCTTTTGTTGTATTTGTCATTGACATTCACGACACTATAGAACAAAATTTATGTATTGTTGCTCTAACGAAAAGTACTCTCGCAATTTTGAATGAAAAGGAGCAACAAGCTGCTGCGGCAGGACCATTCTATGGCGTCGTTGTTAGCTACTTCTTTTGACTGTTTTAACACACCTGTTACTTCGACCACGTTGTAATCGAAAATGAAAAGCCCGCGAACTGTTACGATGACAACAATGAATACGCACAACGATTCATGCAATAAAAGTTAGAAAGGGTTTAACACTGCAATCCTCCCCAAGTTATTATAGAAAGAAGCTTTCCCGTACTGGTATCGTAAATCATGACAAAAGACAGCGATAAAACACTGACAAAGTCAATTTGGCGAAGTTCAGCAATTACACGAAGCTCGAATTAACTCGTAAAACGAACAATACAAAAATAGTCACATGGCGTCAATTAAACAGTACAGCATCATAGCAATTAGCAGTATGCGACATATACAAAGAAATAGTTCACCAACAGCACATTGCTTCATGCATAATTTTCAAGATATCGCAGCCTGTTTCCACTTCGCTCTGGATATCTGCGTTGCGGCAAATTATCGGTTCCAGTAATGTCATTATTATGACACGAGAAGCTGTCAGTGTCATACGGAAAATAACAATCGTCGTCAGACACGTCATTGTAAGCATCAAAATTGGTGTCATTCATCAACTTGAAAAATGTAATGTTCCGAGTGACTTTGTGAGTGCCATGTTTCTGTTGTGCAGTGATCATGGATCCTTTAACTTGTGTGACTGTGTATGGTGTAGGTTGGTACGATAGCATAAGTTTCCTTTCCCGTTCGACTTTAAGAAGCACGGTGTCTCCTACTTAAAATGATCGTTGTTTGGCGTGTAATTTCTTGTCAGCGTATGTTTTAATTCCGGATTTAGCTGAAGCATCCACGTTTCTCAGAGCCTGATGTTGTGAATCTGAAATTGTAGTAGTATGGTGTAAATTTGCCGGCCAAAAATATTTCTCCTGGACTCTTGGTGGTGGAGTGTGGTGTCGCTCGATAGTTTAACAACAATATGTGTAAATCGGATTTCCACAATAATTTTTGGGCGTGTGAGATGCGGGTGCTTTTGTTGAGAGCCTTCATGAAGTGCTCGCATTCCGCATTTGCTTTGGGCCGAAGAGGTGTGATTTTTCTATGTCGAAAGCCTAGACGTTTGGCGAAGAGTTTAAATTCGTGACTGTTAAACGGTGATCCATTGTCGGATTTCAAAACGCCTGGTATTACAAACGTACAGAAAACATGCTCCAGGACTGGGAGTACTGAAAAAGCACGTGTTGATTTTACAATTTCGACAAAAGGAAACCTGAAGTATTCATCAATAAGAACCAAAAGATATTCTCCATTTGCATACAGTCCAGAAAAGTCTATACATAATTCGCTCCAGTGTGCAGAAGGTAAAGGTGACATTGTAAGAGGTTCAACCGTGTTTGATACAGTGGCAGCTTGGCAATACATGCAATTCTTGCCTGCTTCCTCCACGGCCTTGTCAATGCCAGGCAACAACACTTTTTCTCTAATCAGCTTCTTGGTTTTAACAGTGCCCTAATGTCCTGCATGGGCTAAAGCAATAGCTCGATTCCTCAAAAAACGTGGCATAAAAATTTTGTTGCTTTTTAAATTAAGTCGTTTTTTGTCACAGTGAGCTCATCTCGTGTGGAAATAAAACTCTTCATTTTATGTTTCCATTTGTTATAGCGAATAATGGTCGGCAATGTTGAGTAGAGTTTGATGAGCTTTCACAGCGTCAATGACTTCAGCTAAAGTTGGAGCAACTGGTTTTGCGGATGTGGCAATGAGATTGACATACCATTCCGCCTCTTCGCTGGAGAGGTAAGTGGTTTTCCTTCTGACTGGGTGTTGGGACATGTAGTCAGCAGGATTATCTTTGCCAGGTCGATTGATAACGGAAAAGTTGCACTGCTGCAGTCGTAAATTCCATCGTTCAATTGTGGCAAGAGGTTTGGACAAAGGGTTTTGAAAGATAAGTTCGAGTGGAGTGTGGTCAGTAACTACTGTAAGATGAAGGGTGTTTGGGAACCATACTGGTAGAGGTGAAAGTGTTCACAACCCCATGTTATGGCCAGTGTTTTTTTCTCGGTTTGCGAATACCGCCGTTCCACGGGTGTCAGGCTTTTGCTGGCATACGCCATAATCTTGGGGATACTGTCGTTAGAGTCTTTTTCGTAAGCACTGCACCAAGTCCTACTGAGCTTGCGTCTACAATTAGCTCTGTAAATTTGTTGGGGTCGAAATATGACAAGGCATCGTGAGCTAAACTGTTTTTAGAGCATTCATGGCAGGGTCATTCCATGTCAACTGATCTTCCAAATTTAGCATGTAATATCTTCAACAGTACAGGAACAAACCAAAAGAAAATTTTTGAAATTGGTTAACTACAAGCGAAGATGCAGGAGTTTAAAAATGATTGTTTTTGTGATCACTGAAGTGGAACGCTTTTTCTCGAATTTGTCCTAGACTGCAAAAGTGAACCATAATTCAGTGTAAAACATTGCTTGTGACTTTTCATGCGTGCAAGATGTGGAAGAAGGGCAATTAGACACTTTGTGATGGTTATTCCTGATGTATCAGTGCTTTGGGGCTATTTATGGGGGTTTTAGCAAATGGGTGGAAGCAAAATCATTCATGCGTAACATAAATTTCAAACGCAAGTATCTTTATGAGCACATCACCTAAAAAGTTAATTTTGGTTTCATATGAAAGCTCTGCTAAAGGAGTATTTGTGGTGCTAATATCAAAAGTGTTATATGCTTTCATTTTTTTTATGTTTAGAAACAGTTTTACATAAGCTGGCAGTGGTTTAGAGCAAAATTTGCATGACGACCGTGATTGTTAAGTGTTGTAACTCGCATTCAAGCATTGTTATTGCATCCTTGGATAAAATTCTTCATGATCATTATCTCTAATTAAAGGTTTTTAATCAAACAGCAAATTAAAGACTCAAAGTTTAAATGGAAAACTTGAAAATGACGGAAACTTTAAACACGTCGATTTTCATCCTTTGTATAATGCCTTTATCGCTTTAGCATGAAAGGAGGATAAATGTGAATAAATCAAATCAAGGGGATGGAGTGCCTGCTGCTAATGCTGCAGGCTCGAGTTTGACAAAGACTAAGGAGTTGGTGCTTCCAGCTTTCCTGCTTGCTGCCCAGCACTAAAGGGGCAGTGCGAAGGACAAGCCGGCAAGCGCACTTCAACTGTTTTGTTGGGAAAGGTATTTATGGGTTGCCCCATGGTTATGTAGGAGACAGATAGCAGCTTGATTCAAAAGACCGCAAGAAACCTTTACTGCGTCTTAGCTGATTAAGATATACGAGGTGAATAAACTATAATCAAACACTATAATCTGTGATAATTTGGATTTTCTAAATAGTTCTTAATTACAAACATTTGATTAATGGAAAAGTGTAGTATTGAAATCTTGCTGGATGAGAAATGTCATAAGAAAACACATTTTTATTAGCATATATTTATATGCATATATTTATCCTCCTATGTCGAGAAAGCAATCAATGCACTGTACGAGCTCGCTTAGGAGTTGCCAGCCATCTGTCTACCACACCAAGATGGGGGAATCCCGTTAAGTGTCTTTCCCAACGGCACAACTAGTAAACTTGCCGGCTTGTTCTTCACTCTGTCCCTTTAATGCTGAATGTCAAGCAAGGAAGCTGTGAATACCAATTTTCAAGTCATTGGTTTGACCCAACTTAGAATCAAACCCAAGTCTACAGCTCCTAAAGCGGACGCTCTTACCACTCGGCCATCTGAGCTTTTCCCAAAAACAAGGTTTAGTTTCAGTAAAAACCCCTTCAGAAGAAATTGAACTTCTTCGATTATGAGTTGTTGAAGATACGGGCAAGCAAGTAAATTTGTATTCTGTTTGCATCGTTTCATTTCATTTTCTTTCATTTTTATTTGGAAAAGCACTGAAATTTAAAAAAAAAAAAAACTACACTGACGAGAAAAATTAAATAAGTACACAAATGAGGTTTTTCCTTTTAGAGGCTGCGAAAAGACCATGAGTCCAACCCCAAAGAATTGGCGCGGTCGTCGAGTCAGCTGCCTGCCTCTCACATTCTGATGACGTAATTAATACGTTACTAGACATAAAACATACAGGCAAAGACACGTAAACATATAGTCAAATAATTAAGCTTACAATTTGCAGCAGTAAAAAAAAACGGTTATATTTAATACCACATAAGAAAATTTACTTCATCATCAAAGTTTTGATTTTTTTACTAAAGGATTTTACGCTCAATTCTCGAATTGATTTAAACTCTGAAGGCAAATCATTCCATAGTTTACAACCAGTGAATTGTATTGATCTTTGTGTGGTAGATTTGGTACAATGGAAATTTACTGCCCAGTTATCATGACAAGCAAACCTGGTAGGATACTCGTGTATTTCCGAGGGTATAGTAAAATAATCCTTAAAACAATTTGGCGGAATTTTCTTTTTAAAACTGAGCATAAATTTCAAGACTTCTAATTTATAAATGTCATCTAATCTCAGTAAGCTTAATTTGTTGTATAACGGAGAGATTTTTGTTTTGATGAAAGGCAGTTTAGTGATAATTTTGGCAATGGAATCAAAGCCATGAGCTATCACTGTGGTAGAAACTGTAGTTTTTAATGCATTTTTCCGATATATTGTGTGGGCGTATTAGTCTGTTTCTTGTTTAGTTGCATTATTTTTATCAAATACATGCATAGTGTCCTGCTTTAATACCCAGGCACATATTTGTCTCACGCCACTTTCACTTTTTGCTTGAATCTGTATATATAGTATACTAATTGATGCATTCAGAATTATCTTCCTCTTGGCAATTTTTCTGTTCTTATCAAAATTTTTCCCTTCGGTGAACTGTCAAATTTGAAAAACAAATATTCCTACTAATATTAGCTGCCAAGTTTGCGTGTCTTTTTTGAGAAACTGCCTCTTTTATGCTAAGTAATCTGAGTCTTGAATTTTCTGAGCGGGTACCGGTATGTATGGGGGAGATGTGGGACCAATGAGCCATTTTTCACTTTTTACTTTCTAACTCCTGAATTTGTTGGTGTTAGCAAACAAAATTTTATATTTGAATAGACCAGTAGGTGATGAAACTCCATACTGAAGTTGGGCAAGAACAAACATGTTTTAGTTGAATTATGAAAAATTTAATTTTTTTATAAATGGCTCATTGGTCCCCTTAGTTTGTGGGACCAATGAACCACTAGAAGGAAGCTGCAGAAACAGTTATATCTACGATGAAATGAAGTTTTATCACAGTAATAAAACTAAGAAGTAAAATCAGTGTGGTAAAAATGAAAATCATTAAAGAATGAAATTGTAACTTTGCGTTCTCATGCTTATCTAGCAGTGCATAGTCAGTGAAAAGGGCTCTGCACTATCTGTGCCATTCCCTTTTTCAAGTTTACGCTATGTCTTTGTCTTTTTCATAGGTGCGACCTGTTTTTAGTCGAAATCATTGCACAATAAATAGATTAAACAAACAGATTTATTAACAAAACTAACCATGCAAAAATCACAAAAAAATCTATCAATCACCCTTGAGAATTAGATGTCATAACGAGCCAAAATAATATATAATTTTAACGTATTAGCCAAACGCTTCGTAGCAGCAGCTGCTTGGACTGTTTTTAAGATTTCAATTTCATAATCTAATCATCTTCGTCATCAGGACCACTAAGTAGCAGTCCAATAAAATGTCTGAAGCTCCCAACTATAGAAAACACTTTAACAATGACATAGAGGCCTGCCTTAACTATGTCTACATCCAGTGCGTACCAAACTGCCACTGGCTCATTGGTCCTTCTTTGCATAGGCTCAAAGGTCCCACAACTGAGTAGGCACAACATTTTACTAACTGGCCGCTACCTGATAGGGTATATGCCTCTGAGCTTGGCAAAATCTTTTTCTACATCAAATAAACTTCAAAAACAAGCAATACTATGCTTCCTTCTGTTTAACTTCAGTTCACAAACAAAAAAAAACATTCATTGACAAAAAAAAACTGATGAACCAGTAGAAAAGGTAATCCTTGCTTGCACACGTGTGGATGATCATAACTCAATCAAAACCCGGATGTAAAACTTAATAACTATTTTGAATCAATTCCTAAAAGAGAAAGAAAATTCGTCAAGAACTTTGCGAGAAATCAACTATGGTCATTGGTCCCACCCTGATCAAAGGTCCCACTTCTCCCCTACGTCTATCTCTTAACTAGCAATAATTATTGACAGGCGATTGTCTAATTTTTGCAGTGTACGTGAAGTATGAATATATCAAACAGGACCACGGGCGCCGACTTCGGGTATGCGGGCATGCCGTGCATGCCCACACGTTTGGTTATATTATGAAAAATACTTTGCTAAAGTTTTTTCTTGGTTTAAATAACATAACTTTCTGCTGAATCTCCTTTTCCACCGCTTTTCATGATGTGAGAATTTTATGATTGAACGCCCTCACAAATGGGTCTCTTAATCCCACCCGCGGTTTGATAAATTGTAGTTTTGGCGATGAAAGTCTTTGTTTTAGTGTCAGTCTAACAGCTTCGTTTATGAGTAATAGATTTAGTTGAAGCATAAAGTGCTTTGCGAACCAAAATTCGCTTCTGTTTGTTAATGCAATGCTTTTGATTTGCGCTAATTCTGCTAATTGTATGATAACATTCTGAATAAGATTTTTCTGGGTTAACCTACTTTTGTTTATAATAATTTGACTGAGATTGTGAAAAAATAGAAGATGGAAAATTTTGTTGCGAATAGGTTACACTTGCGAAAATAATGCCAGCTAAACTAAGTTTTATATACTAGTTCAGTTTTCGTAAGTTTGCAACGGTAGACCTGTTTAGAAAACAAGTCATGACCAAATCCCGACATGCAGCGTTTTGAATTTAGTAAAAAACTAGGCTAAGTAAAGTTTCTGACAACGAAAAAAGTTGGTACATTGATATTTTTTCAATTATTTGCTTCTGTGACGTTTCAATGATTACTGCTAGCGCATCTCGTATTTATTGCATTGATCTAAGGCGGCCATGCTCAATCCGCAGGCCGCATTAGGCCCTTTTGGTGTTTCTGTGCGGCCCACTTACCATTCATGGGTAAGCTCTACGAAGCAGTGAAGACCTCTTTTTCTAAAAAAACGAGGATTTTTTAGCTCTAGAAAGCAACGTAGAACTTTTGCGGCCCATTCAGGGAATTAAGGCTAATCAAGCTCTCAATGCAGCCCGCTACAAAAAAAGGTTGGACATACTTGATCTAAGGCTTCTCCGAGAAAATTCATTATTTTCCATTTCGCAGTAAAATTCACTTCGTACAGACGAGAATTTTCTCAAAATTATTGTTGGTGGAGCTGAAGCAGCTCCACGTAAATTTTTCAGCACCAAAATTTGCTTTTGCGCAGAAATACCAAACATCTACGCGTAATACAGGCGTGTACGCAGCATGCATGAGGTGTAGCTTTTCCACTAAATCATTTTTCTTCTCGATTTTATTCTTTGAGCTATTAGCTATTCGTCAGCGACATGGCCTAGCGGTACCGCGCGCAGGTGACAGATCCTACGTGACGGGTTCGATTTGCGGCTGGAGCCGATCGCAATTGACATATTTAATGGGTGGCTGCTGACTCGAAGAGCGCAAGCTCACTTCGCAGTCTCCCTCAATTACCGTTGAATTTTCTGTTCATTAAAAGTGTGCTGCGTCAGTCAAAGTGATTAGGCATACTGTATATAGCACGCGGTAGAAAAAATGTATGCTTATGTGACAACGATGTTAAGATAAGATAAAAGTTAATCACGTGCCAAACGTTTGAAACTTCTGATTTGGCCGAATTTCAAGTTGCAACGTACAGTCTAAGCATTAGTAGAGCCTAATGATTGCAAACAATTAATTTCACCAATTTTACTACATCTTAAGATTTAAGTAATCACTTGGTAATGCTTTAATTTTGACGTCATAAAATTACCGCATGCCCGGTAAAATCACAAACTCGGCGCCTATGAACAGGACCCTTCATGTTTGTTTCGTTCTGAATGCAACTATCATGCTATTTTTTGCACTTCGTTCTCACCCAGTTATTACACGCTTGCACAGTTTTCTTGATCTGATGTTATCATCTTATTTGTTACAATGTTTCGTTACTTTTTTCGTTCTCCGTTCTCTCTTGCTGTCTGATTGAAGTGCATCTTAATATTTTCTGTAATTAATTTGTAACAGCTGTATGGATATAAAAGATACTAACCAACAGACCATTGGGCATTCGTGTCGTGCCTATCCCTCCCCCCATCTCGACATCATCTGAAATTAGTCAAAGACTGTCACCACATTCCACAGCTACCAACGTGAAATATTAATCCGTGTTCACGCAAGAAAATCACATTTATTGTAGAAAATAAATTCTCATATGCAGCATTTTCGATAAGTGCTTTGACAGAAGTTAGCCTTAGATTAAAAATTGCATTTTTTAAATATGAAAAATATAGCATCTGAAAAAATTTATTTACGTAATCTCTGCATCAAGAGCTTTCAAATGAGCTATCACTCGCAATTATACGACGAGTGCTCATAGAGATATTCAACTTTCAAGTATGCGTTTCGCTTGAATGATTTTTGTACCCCCCAAATTTTTGTTTAATAAAAACTAAGATAGGGACGTAAATTTTTGCGAGTTTTCATGATTTGTAGATAGTACACACTAATAACTTATGTTTTCAGTAATTTCATAACTGAAAACTTCATTTTTAACATAAGATTTATTTTGTCAAAGTTGAGATATGAAAATTGGTATGACTGTTCTGCTTCGCTGCACACAAAAACAGCCAAAATTGCATAAGCTGTGATTTTTTTATTCAATTTTTGTCAAACTTAGTTTTTTGAAATCAGAAGAAAAAGTTCTACCTGCTCACCAAATTTGAACAAAATCTGGTGCATTGGGTTAAAAAACTTAAAAATTTTGGATCAACTGACATGGAATGACTCGGCAGCATCATGTTTCGCTGTTAACTCCCATTTGGCATTTTTGTTTTGGAGCTCTTTTAACCCTTTCGCTGTTGATGCATCACTTGTGATGCACATCGGTATCCGGTTAATACGCCTATGCATCATATGTGATGCACAGCACGCCTTAGGTTCAAGCAGTTTTTTTTTTTTTGTTTACGCGCTTTCTGCAGGACCTCTGTTTCGATTCGAACGTGTGAGTCATTGCCTGGGCTTGAATAAATAACATAATTGGATAAAAAAATTTTAACAATTGATTTTTTTCAATTAGTTACCCAGTGGCACATTTTTTTATGAAAATTGCTGCAGTTACACATAAGTCATGCACACATATGTTATACAGTTACACGTATTCTATTGTAGGCCTATACGAAAGAAAATAGTATTTTCAAGTGTTCACCAGAGTTGTACACGTAGGCTACGGTATGCTAAAGAAAATAGTCTTTGCCAGAAATTGCAGTAGAGTGTTCATTGATGCTTGTCATTGAAGCAAGCCAAGCAAAATGAATCCTTGCATACCGTGCATTCTGTGGAAACTTGTTTGGCCTTCTTCGCGGCTGCGTTGCGTCCATGTTGGCTGCTGAACTTTTCATAGCATCCATGACGACGCTTTCGAGCAATTTTTCCATCAACTTTCCTTGAAAGTGTGGAAAGTTGATGTGGCTGGTTGATTTGTCTTCTGGGGCTTAGTCCAACTGGGTGTTGGTCTCATATTTTCAGTAAGGACATTGCCAGTATCTTCACAAATGCTGCTAGTGGCATATTCTTTGCATTTTGATTGTAATATCTGTTGAAAAGCACCCAGCTATTTACCACTTCCATGCTTATGCATTCAATAAGCACTTTCCTGCACCACTTTACACTTTTTCGTGCTGTTGACTAGTAGGCGATCATTTGATCTGACAGATCAACGCCTCCTTTCACTCGTTTGAAATCCAGGATTACAGTTGGTTTGGAGATGGGTTCTCCTTGTTGATTATTTTTTCCCGTTTCCGATGAATCGGTCCCATGGAAAGTGGAGATCAAATAAACATCTCTTTGATCCGTGTGCTTCAGGACTCTGATTCCATCAGAATTTATTGCTCCTCTTGCGTCACCCTTAGCCACTTGAGCTGATTTTAGTTGAGACGATAATCCAGGTCTATTTTTTCGCTAGGTTCCACAATATTCGGTGTTACGTTCCTGCAAATACATAGCCAACGGTATACTGCTGAACCAATTGTCAGCAACTATCAATCTGCCCTCATTCAATAGTGGGGCAGCCAGGGAAACCACAATAGACCCTGAGTGGTCTAATCCATCAATAATGTCACCAGTACCTCTGCCACAATAAATAGAAGAATTCCAAGTGTATCCCGTTATTTTGCACAATTTGAACAGCTTTATTCCATACTTGTGGGCTTTCTCGGGGTTATACTAGCAAAACAAAAGTCTGCCTCGGTGCGATATCATAGTTTCATGTACAGCAGTTTCTTCACCAGGATGGTAGACAGCTTGAAACCTTGATATCAGCTTTTCTACATAGTCCGCTACTTTGTGCGTCCTGCCATCAGATTCAGCAGCTTGGTTGTCCGCAACGTGCTAGTTTTTTAGCAGCAATGCAAATCTATTGTACGTCATATTCACTTTGTGAAACATTGGATGATAGGTAAAGACATCTTTATTTCAATAATCTTCTATCCTTGGAACTTTTATCAATCCTGTGGCAAGAATAATTCTCAAAAATGTTTCCATTTCATTTGTTGTCACGTCAGTCCATTGTCGCATTCTTGAACTTCTCCGAAGCTGATGTGATGCTAGGTATTGTGCAGCATATCTGTTGGTTTCTGAGACCATTATACCAATTAGTTCATCATCGAAAAATTGCCGAAACAGTGCAATGGAAATATCTGCTTGATCTTGAGTGGTAGTAATTCGCCTTAGCAAACCAAATGAAGATCCTAAAATTGCACTTGCTGTCTATCATCAAAATCTGAATCTCATGACGGCTGTGGTTGCCTTGGAAAAGGTTGAGGGGTTGTAGGGTGCATCAAATTTTTATCATTTTTCAAAAAAGATATGGCTCAGTGATATTCTTGTTCTCTAGCCAAAAAAATGATGACATGTAAATTTTGGGGGTGATCGGTCTTCCCTAGAACCCCCCTTGCTTCACCCCACCTCTTGCGGCACCCCCAAATATGTAAAAATGTGTTTTGTATTGGTTTTTCAAGATAAGTAGTTCGTGTTTGGTATCAAATTGATCAGCATTCTATCAGCTATCTTACTACAGAAATTAAAGCACAAATTATTGCCATTTGATTTTTGCCCTATCTTAAAGCACACTAAACCCCGAGAAATTAAAACGCTTTTTGCATAAGAAAAAAAACAGGCAAGCTATTATCAGACATGATGTTGTGCAATGTACAGTACATGTTTAAGAACCATCACAAAATCAAAAAATATCTGTCGTGAAACCGGGCAGAGATGGAAATTATAGTTGTGTAGTGACAAACTAACAATAGGGCACTATCTGACAGATACATTTAGATGAAGATGATCATTGAGCAGCATTAATTTGCAATGCAGATTGCAGTTAGCAAAATAAAGTTACTTTCATAATTTGGTTCGTCTTTTTTTCGCAGATTGGGGTAATCTTTGCAGTTGTTTTCATTTTCAACAACCTGTAAAGTGTTGCTCAAACTAGAGCTTATGAACATAGTCCCCGATCTTTTCCCATAACATAGTCCTACATCTTTTCCAATAAAAAGACATGGAGCAACATTTGAAAAGCCCATATTTCCTGTCCTCAATACCACTACAACCCTTGTATCTCTATTGGGCCCAGATTCCTGGTATTTTTTTAATCTCCTCAACATTGATGCATCGTTTTTAGATGAAGAGTGGAATACAAAAAAAAAAAAAACATATCGCACTTCAAACAGCATTGTGCAAAGATTAATCGTGGTCAATGACTGAGCTAAGAGAGGAGTTAAATCGGCATTTGACTTTGCTGACACAGCTTGAAAAAGCTCTAGTTTGAGTAACACTTTTACAGGTTGTTGAAAAAAAAACACAAAGATTCTGCGAAAAAAAAGACGAACCAAATTATAAAACTAACTTTATTTTGCTAACTGCAATCTGCATCTTTCATAAAAGTAACATTATTTTGCCAACTGCAATCTGCATTGCAAATTAACGCTGCCTTATGATCATGTTCTTCTAAAATCTCAAGGTATCTAGCAGATAGTGCCCCATTTTTAGTTTGTCACTACCAAGGGTGGAAACCTGGCTACTTGGCGTTAGGGAGTCAGTTGCAGTTTCGGTGTGTTGAAATTCAGATGTCAGGTTTCAGTTTTGGTTTGGTTTCACGGCTGTTTAATAAAAATAGGTTTCAGTTTCAATTTTGCTTACACACAGCTTCGGTTTCGATTTTTTAGTTTCGGTTTAAGTTTCATCCAAGAAAGCTTATTTTATTTCGAATACGGATTATTTAAGTGCTCTACTTCTTGGCGTTTTTGTTTTACTACGATGATAAGTAGCAGCTCAAATGGCCGAGTGAGGGAAGCAATTGCCTCAGAAGTCGTCAACTTGCGTTTAACTCCGAGTCCGGTGAAACCAAAGACTCACAAATTGGTATTCACAGCTTCTCTATTTCACACTCAGCGTTAAAGGTACTGTACTGGTAGTGATGGTGATGACAATTTTTAAAACCCAAAACCTTAGAAAATTTTGAACAGGTATTAGTTTCGGTTTTGACGTTTCAAGAAAAAATGGTCTTGGTTCAAGTTTAGGTTTTCAAAAATTTGGCTGAGTACCGGTAGGTGTCAGTTTCAGTTAGGGTTTCAGAAATTTTCTTTAAAACCGGGTTTTCAGGTTTAGGTTTCCACCCTTGGTCAGTACACAACTACAATTTCCATGTCTGTCCAGTTTCATGACAAATATTTTTTGATTTTGTGATAGTTCTTAAACAGGTACATTGCTCAACATCATGTCTGATAATAGCTTGCCGGTTTTTTTTTATGCAAAAAGTGTTTTAATTTCTTAGGCTTTTGGTGTGCTTTAAGATAGGGCAAAAATCAAATAGCAATAACTTGTGTTCTAAATGCTTTAGTAAGATAACTGATAGAATGCAGATCAATTTGATACCAAACACGAACTACTTCTCTTGAAAAACCAATCTAGAACACAACTTTTCATATATGGGGGTGTCGCGAGAGGTGGGGTGAAGCGAGGGGGGTCTAGGGGTGACCGATCACCCTAAAAATTTACACGTCATCATTTTTTTGGCTAGAGGACAAGAATATCACTGAGCCATATCTTTTTTGAAAAATGTTAAAAATTTGATGCACCCTAAGGGGCTGCCTGATTAGGTGGTTGTTGTTGTATAGGAGCAGCATCGTCACTGGATAACTCTGATAACGATGTGTCATTTGATGATGGTGATGATGGATTTTCATCTTCGGATGACGAATATTCACTTTCAGAAATACTAATATCCTCGGACGACGAAGATGCTTCCCTTCTATCAGCAGAATCACTTCTAGAAGCTTATTTTTCACTGTCACACGCTCTGTGCATCACATATGACCACGCCATATCGCTGTGCAAAAAGCCTTCTAATATGTTGAATGACCCAACAAATACACATTTGTGACGGTTTTGTGACGTTATATTGCAAAAACAGGTTTGGACGTATACGGGCATCAATCACCAATTCGGCTTGGACAGCGAAAGGGTTGGGTGATTGTGGCAAAATCTTTGATGAGTCTTGAACAATAGTTTGCAAGACCAAGCAAACTTCTCACTTCACTTGCTGATTTAGGGGTTTCAGCATGATTTATGGCATTGACTTTTGCTTCTTGTGCGGCGATGCCTTCTTTTGAAAATGTGAAGCCAAAGAGTTCAAGTTGAGTTTTGCCAACTTCACACACGCGTTTGTTGAGAGTGAGATTGTTTTCTTGCAGCTTGTGGAACACAGCATGTAAGGCTGTATCGTGTTGATGTTTTGTTGCGCCGTACACAATGATGTCGTTGCTGATGTTGAGTGTTCCACTGATACCTTCTAGCGTTTGCTGGATAAGTTTTTGAAAAAGCTCCGCAGATGAACAAAATCCAAAATTAAGTCTTTTGTAGCGGTATAAACCTTTGTGCGTGGAAAATGAAGTAATGTGACGACTGTCTTCATCAAGTTCAATTTAATGATATCCTTAGTTCAAATCTAGTTCGGAAAATGTTGTGGCACCATTGAGTGCATGAATAATGTCATCTGGTGTTGGACTGATGTATCGTTCTCTTTTGATCGCTTTGTTGGGCAGTCTCATATTCACACATACTCTGATTTCTTAGGATTGTTTAGTTTCGGTGGCGTTACAATAGGAGAAACCCAAGGTGTGGGCCCTTCCAGTTTCTCAATGATGTCATGTTCAAGATAGGCCAGTTCAGTTTCTACCTTTTGTCGTAGATGAAAGGGTATACGCCTGTGCGGTATGGCAGCTGGGGTCACAGTGTCGTCAATGTGCTGCTTAGCTTTGTGATTTTTGAGTTTGCCAAGATACTTTGAAACAATTGGGGGTTGTTGTCAAGAATGTTCGTGTTATGAATCATGTCATGTTTTGTGATTTGGTTCGTCGTTTTTATCAAATTAAGTTTAACAGCAGTGTTGTAGCTTAACAAACAATCAAGTGAACCATGTACAACGTAAAATTTATCAACAATATAATTATTAGCACTTTTAATTTCAGCATTGAATTTTCCCAACATTTTCAATGGGCTTGCTGCCCTATAAGTATAAAGTTTAATTTTCGCATTAGAAAGAGCCCAATTTACCTTGTTGAATGCTGTTTCATCTAAAATATCAACTGAGGCCCCAGAGTCAGTAATAAATGAAATTGAGTGTCCATTGATTGTCGAATCGATGAGAGGAATGACTTTGCTTTTCATTTGGCAGACACATACCTGACGGTTCTCATTAGTGGAAGAAGTTTCATCTTCAGATTGGCAGCTTACTTCATCATCCGCTGTGGTTGTTCGGACATGTCTTTTATTGCTGTCTCGTTTTGACAAGCAGCATTTTGCAAAATGATTCTTCTTACCGCAGTAGTTGCGGGTGCAGCCGTAAGCTGGGCAAGATTGTTGACCATTGCGATGCAGATAATCTTCGCAAAAGTAGCATGGTGTTTTTCGGTCGCTTTGTCGTGGCTTGCTTGAAGATTGCTTGGTAAAATTGTTGGACTGTGTATTCCAATTGCTGAAATTGGAACGGTTTTGTCTCGACGTTTTGTTTACGGCTTATGTTTCTTTGCTAGGTTTTATCTGATTTTCAATAGGTTTGGCTTGTTTTTCCGCTGACTCCATGGCGTTTCCCATTTCTAGTAGTTTGTTGATAGTGATATCAGGAGTTTCCAACGCGCGTTGTCGTAGGCGTTTATTACAGCACTTGCTAATAATAATTTGACTTCATTATTAACGGAGTGGAAGTTACATGATTGTGCTAGCTCACGTAATCTAGCATAGAACTGGTTAAGCGTTTCGCTTGATTGGAGGACCTCTTCACAAAATTTAATAACTTTGTAGTTCGTGCTTTTCTTCGGTATGAAGTAGTTGTTTAAGGCATCTGCAGCTTGTGTGTAATTGTCAGATTCACCTGTATCTGGTAGGCTAAGAAAAATGTCTAATACCCATTTGCCAGCATAGCGTAGCAGAGCAGCTCGTTTGATTTTGTCTGTTATATTCCCAACAGAGTAGTTCCATTATCATTCAACAAATTTACCAAAACAATATAACCACTAAGTTTCAAAAGTGCACAATGTTTTTATATGCTGTAGCACACAGTGATTGAACCTGAACAAAAAATCAATTAGCAAAATCGGATGAGCGGTTTTCGAGATATTCGCTTTTGAAAGATTGGCCACCACTAGGTGGCAGTCATCACTCGCTTATACAGATTTGCAATTTATGACTTCCACTTGAGCTAAAATATCGAGTGAAGTGTCGATTCCACTATTTTTGATGGTGCTAAATTCAAAAATAAAGTTTATTTCGGGCTACAGGCACTAGTTAAGTAGTTATAATGCTTTTTATAATTTTTGGGTAACCGGAAACAACCTCCAAAATTCCTATGTGGGAAACAATATACATCCCAAAGTTTTTTTGTGTTGGTAGTGCCTTGTATGCATATTTTTTGTAATGGTGTTGTTTTTAATGAGACTTCTATACAATTTAAATAATATAGATTTGAACTTTGTTAATAAAATGAATACAATTCAATCACCATGAGTACTCATAGCTACTATTTAGAGTTACTGGTATTTTTGTTTCGCTACCAAGACGATTTTTATTTTACACCTGCTGTAACGCTTTGTTTTTAATTGCGAGTAATGAGTAGGCCTACTTTGAGGTGCTAAATGGCAAATGCCAACTCACGCAACTCACCTGCCGAGCGAATAGTCACAGTTTTTTTCTCAGCCTGATTCACGCTTGTACTCCGTGCCGAAATTAACTAAATTCAATTCAAATGCTCGATAGGTTTGTTAGGATCGGAGAGTGTAATGGCAGCTATTTACTATAAACTTATTTCGGTGACCTTTTCAGATTTTTTGAGGCTCGGCAGTGTGCTCATAGAAATATGTCAACTAAAATAGGAATGTTTTTTTGCCGAATTAGGTTTACTAGATCTGAAGAGTCTAGTTTCAAAAATTAGAACAAATAAAATGATAGTGCTAGTGTCTGCTCAGTGGGCTGTCTGTCGGAAGTCTTTTAAAAGTCCTGGTTCAACAAGACGATCAGTTAAAGAACATTTTTCTACGTCAGTTAAAAAACATTTTTTTCTCAGAATAAACTTGATGCTCATGCAAGAACGTTTGCTTGGCAACCGGGATACTGTAGTTTCATTCTAGGTAGAGTCCCTGATGGAGATTTTTATGTAATAGTAGTGTTACTGTTAGCAAGCTACGGCTTTCTGGTGAGCGCTTGGCGTAAATATATGAAATGTGTTGTGAATTTCAAAGGCCCACTGAATTTATTTGTGCATGTTTTTAATTTTCTCACTACCAGTCTGCTGTAATTAAATAATGCCAGCTATCCATGAAAAGCTGCGCTAATAGGCCTACCCTTTAAATTGCATTATTAGGCTACTTATTATTATTATCACTAAATTCTTATTATTATTTTACTTTTATTACTTGAATCTTATGGTTACTTTGTATTTAAAAGTAAATGCGATTTATGCTTCATTATTAAGATCATAAAACTAGAACGACATGTAAGTGCACACTCAAACCACCAACAGTGAGATAAAACTTTTGGTAGCATTTTCAACTGATGTCCCAAAATTTGAGCTATTCCGCAGAACTTTACTTTTTAGAATGAATATCACAAGCATTCACTGTATATTTTTGTTATTTTGTGAACAATGTTTTCATTCAATAGTCAAAATCATTTTAGAAAAACAGCATGTACAGCGTCCAAGTGTCCACTGTATATTTCAAACAAAAAAAAAACTGGCTTCTGTTCGTCATAACCAAACTTTCGTTATTATGATTTATGGAAATCACCACAAATCAAAAACCTTTGCGACGCAAGTAGTCTCCCGGAGGGTTCTCTGGGCTATAGATTTTTTTAACGTTCACTTTTGATATTGTTAACTGCCCTATATCATACTCATGCTCAGTGTTATGTAACCTCATTTATTTGATGAACTGTGCTGACTGCTGAGCTGATTGCTCTCGACTTTCGAGCTATTGGAGCTAAGACGGGAAAGAAAAAAGGGCTAGTCATATCACGTGGGTATTAGACGCATGCGCGAAATTGCGAATGTCCATGTGACTGACGCTGCCGTTTTTCATTAAGCGTTTGGATTCTTCGTTTTTGATTACCTGCAGTAACTTGGTTGCAATTTTTTTTTGTTTTAGGAGGTAAAACACCAAAAAAATTAAGGAAATTGTATATTAGCAGCAAAAACTGTAAAACCAAATAACGAAAAATAATCACCAAATGATTTAGTCCACTCATTTTCCAGAGTAAAATCTTACTATAGTTTGCGATTGTTTTTTAAACTCATGTGGCTTCATCTTGGTGTTTTTTTTATGCCGACGCATATATAAATGTTGAAAAAAAAAATTCAGCCAACCTTCGGCATTGTAAGATGGGACTTGGACAAGTTTCTGAAAACATACTAGTTCTGCTATCCAGATTCTTTCAATTAAATCAAATTCAAAAAGATACATTGCTACTATTCATTTTACGCTTGCAAAAAAAAAGAATGCAATTCTTAAAAAAAAACTGGGCGAACTGTGCTGGACTCATATCGGAATTGTGTAGGTGGCGGAATTAAGCTGTTTCGAGTTTTATTTCTATTTCAAAGTTATTTTAGATCGCTTTCCAACTTTTTTCACATTTTATGCTTTACAAAAGCTGAGAAATCTAAAGTGAAATTCAAAAAAATCTGGGCAATAGGGTGGAGTGAAAGAAATTTTTTTTTTTAAATCGAAAAAATTGTGGTTCTCAAATCCTGGCAAATGGTCTAAAACTTCTTGAAAGGTTGATTTTGGGGGGTTGCTCCCAATTTCCAGCCGGCTACCCCCCAAAATGTTATCGCAACTGATGACGCAGGGGGTAATTTATATATCTTGGTAACCACTGGTCGGAGAGTAATGGTATATGGCTCAAAATCTGCGGAAATGCCATGTTCCTATCTGCGCTAAGAAGAAAGTTTCCTTTATTTTCACCACAAGAAAAGTTACAGCCGAAAAACAAAAATTATGACCATTTTTGATAATTTTTTCGGAAAATTCGTTTATGAGTTATCGTGTAAGAAGCACAGTCGCTAAATTTTGATCTGTGAAAGTCATTCCTCTCGTATAACTAACACTGTTTGTGATTTAATGCATTAATGAAGGGACGGATGGTGACATCCACTATTGCTGAAATAGGATGAGTAGTAGCCTACCAACTGCCTCAAATCAGCAAGGACATGTTAACCACAAGAGGAAGTCACTGAAATAGGCATACAGCTAATTTAGTGATTTTATTAAATTGGTTTTAATTCGATGCGAAATTGTTTTTAAATGAAACACGAAAAAATGTAACATATAAAGGCTGGGTGGTGTCAAGACTGACTACACAACAAAACAATACAAGATGAAATAAATGGCTGCTCTTGCCAGCCAAACTTGCAGCTTCAAACAATTGGTGGATATTGTTGCTGGAGGAATCAAAATTGGCTTATTCGTATTAAGCATTTGCTTCAATGTTCAGCGATGGTAAATCGAACTAGCGAATCAAACCGCTGTTCAGTGCATGGGGACACTCGTCATAATTTTGTACTTTCTTCAGCTACTAGTTTTCGTTTTGCTAGCACTTTTGCCACTCCTACATTTCTTACACTTTCATTATCATCTCCTAACATCATCACATAATCAGATAACTCATGGATCCAGATCCAGTAGCTTTTTCAACTTAGTTCAAATGATTAAGAATTTTTCAAACAAACGTGTTGAAGAAATTACGGCGCTTTGAGTGAATAGTTATTTTGCGCACCAAGTATATATGCTTTGATTACGATATTAGGGGATTGTAATATAAATGTAAGAAATGTAGGAGTGGCGAAAATGCTAGCACGCCGGAAGGAAGTGGCTGAAGAAAGTCCAAATAACGATGAGTGCCCCCATGTACCGAGCAGCAGTTTGATTCGCTTGTTCGATTTACCATCGCTAACCTTGGAGGCAAATGCTTATTACGAATTAGCCAATTTTGATTCTTACCAGCAAAAGCCTCCGGCAATTGCAAACCTTCAAATACAGAAATAGATGTCTGGAGAAAACTCAGGTATTACACTTCCTATATGTCTTAGCACATGGCTAATCTGTGGAGCAGCTCATCAAACTGGTTGCGGAAACATCTGCACAAATTGAAAGATTTGATCGACAAGATGAGTCATTCGACGAAAAAAATCAAATCCCGCTAACTTACGAAAACATTTGACAGCAAAAAACAGTTTGAAATAGTGTTTTAGCAAACCGTGTGACCTCTTGCAAGCCGGATGACCAAAATTGATCTCACTGCAGTTGTTTTTGTTCTAAACTTTACCAAATAGGTGCACCACCGCACCAAACTTCTGGAATTTGCCACAACTATCCCTATGAGGTTGACAGCATTTTTTGGCTGCTAAAAACAACCATTTCGTCTTGTGTTGTATTATTTTGCCGTGAAGTCAGTCTTGATACCACCCAGCCTTTATACGTTACACTTTTTTCGTGTTTCATTTAAAAACAATTTCGCATCGAATTAAAACCAAGTTAATAAAATCACTAAATTAGCTGTACGCCTGTTTCTGTGACTAGCTCTTGTGGTTATTGTGTCCTTGATGATTTCAGGCAGTTGGTAGGCTACTACTCATCCTATTTCAGCAATAGTAGATAATATCGACGCTGTTTTTGCCCTTAATCACGTGATTAGAGATTCCTCTGGCGCGTAATTTATTTGTAATTTAAAATGTTTCGGTAGGGAGGGCAGTTTTTTCTCATGCTTCACTGTCTTCAGTTTTCATGACAGGGCAAACTGCCCCTTTGATAATGAGTGCATATTAAATTTTTTATCAAGGGTATAGGCGTTGTTTATACCAATGTTGGTTCTTGAAAAGATTTTTTTACCTGTTTTACCCGCTTTACCTGTTTTACCCGCCTTGCTACACCCTGTTTGTGACGTTACGGAAGCAGTTACCTGTTTTACCCGCCTTGCTACACCCTGTTTGTGACGTTACGAAAGCTTGCCTACTTTAGTCAGTTAACCTTCCTATGGCCCAAAAATGAAGTCAACTAAATTTTTTCAGTAAATTTTTAACCACGGATTGACAACTTGAGTTTTTGTGAAACCTTTTTGCTCCTAAATGAAGCGCAAAAAATTTAGCAAACGTGTGAATGAAATATCTGGCTTGTTTTCTTCGTTATGGCATTACAATAGCTGTGACGTCACTGAAGCTTACGTCATGACAAGGTGACGTCACTGAACCCCCCATTAAAAAATCTTGCGTACGCCACTGCACCTGCCTGACAGTTAGCTCCATGTGCTATCGTTTTCTTTTGAGGAGTGTAAGACAAAAAGCTTCAGGGTGACTCTTTTATATTATGCTATATTGCTATGCTAAAATTTGAAATACATTAAATTATGGGTAATGTAGAGAAGGATTACGTGATTTTGCACCAGCAATCCAGCATGGAGTGAAAGCAGATTGCATCGACATGTTGGGGAACAATAAGCAAATTTGAAAGTCACATTTGATTAAAGTCGACTACTCAACATTCACACTGCTTTTGCTTCGATATATTTCAATGTAATACAGTACTTGCGGTTTGTTTGGGTGTTCTGTTAGTCTTTCAAAATCCATTGGCTATCCATAAAATGTCTCATGTTCACATGGACTAAAATAGTCGGGTGGGGAATTCGATCATAGTAAAAGTTTATGGTGGGAAACAGACCAAAAAAGGTTAGGAATCGCTGATCTAATCGATAAAGAAACATATTTTTTCGACGACAAAATACAGAATTTCCTTCGCTGTGATCTATTTGTTTAGGTTTACAAAATCTAAGTACGGTACTCCTCATCAAACTGCTGGGGTTCTCAAGCCCAACAATGTTCTGTACCAGTAACCGACTTGTCAGAAATCAAGAACTAATCACTTCGGGGTCTGTTCGAGCCAAATCACCAAGGTTTTTAAATCTGTTGCAGCTTTTCTGCTTGGCATTTAGTAAGCTATTAAAAGGAAAAATTTGTCGACTTGATATGCTGCTGAGAAAGGCTCTTAGTCGACTGTATATTCTTCTACGTTAGAGTGGTAGACAGGTGGCTGACAACTGTAAAGCGAGCTCTTCAGAACCCCTCGATCGCTTTCTCAACAGGAAACGTAGTAAAGCCACCGGTACGAAATAAAACATAAATAAGCGTACACAACAAAAATATCACGTTTGAATGTTTTGATATGCTATAACAATAAGCTTGATACAAAACTCAATAAATAATAGTAAGCACAACTTTCTAACAATACGATAACCGGTGCTCGGAACCGATACTAGGTGTTTCGGTTAAGAGCGTGGCGCCTAATAGCCGGGGGGGAGACTTAGGTTTTACTCCCAATCAGGTAACGCTAAAAAGTAAAGACTTAAAATAAGCAGTCGCAGCTTCCCCGCCAGGCGCAAGCGGGATTTGCAAATGGGTATGTGTGTTGTTTGTTTTTATGTCCTTGAATGGCGTTTGATCATTCAAGATTAAAACTTGTTATTGGCTGCCATTTGAGAATGGCCTAAATGTGTCCCTATAGCACCCGCTCTCTCGTACCCTTTACCTTTGTAACAATAAACGTAACTGGAATACATTTTGGGCCGATGAAAATTTGTTGGAAACCTTTTACAAAACAACATACTTTCTGCGTAAAAATGCTACATTTAGGCCTAAATATCGGCGTAGGTTTGTATCCTATGCTGGAACTTTTCTGGCAATGTTATCAGTGGAGCCAAATTACTGCTTCAATAATAGTGCAGAAAAAGAAAAACAAATTCATTTTGATCATCGTTGATCCATCGCACAAATCTAAAAACAAATAGACGTTAGACAAAAGAGCACCGCCCAGTATCATCACAGTGGGTTATTCACTAGTTAAAGATATCGCTGGCGGCACAGGTGGAGTGGAGAGTAGGATTCAATTTCAAGGCTGGTCAAAGCCAATTCAAACTGTCGCCCACGGCTCGCCACCGCCGCGACGTTTCTTAGGAGCCGCGTTGCTTACCAGCGTAGACTGACCCAAGCACTCGAGACACTTCGGCGTAATACCGCAAGCATAACAAAGATTTGATTTTCGTCTACAAAGCTTTTAAAGATGCTTTTTGCCAGCGCGTGACTAGCGATTACAGTGTCAGTAACCGTTGTAAGTTTCTTAAATGAAGGGTGCAACCAAAATCAATCAATTTTCTGGACCCGCTTATCCTTGGGGGGTCGCGGGAGCAGCAGCTCGAATTGGATCCTCCAAGCATCTCGATCCTCTGCAACAAAGGATAGATGCTCTGCTGGGATGCCAAGGCGAGACCAACTAAGATCTTCTACGGAATCTCGCCATCGAGTTCTGGGACGGCCTCTAGGCCTTCGACCAATCGGTGTTGAACAGAGCAGTTTTTTGGCTGTTCTTTCCTGGGACATTCGTGTCACATGTCCATACCAACGCAGTTGCGATCTTTCTATTCGGAGAAGCAGCGATTCGATGTTTAGAGATTCACGAATATCTGCACTTTTAACCTTGTCCAACAAGGTCAAACCGCTAATTCTTCGAAAGAATCCCATTTCGGCTGCTTGAACTCGCGACCTCACTTTCTCATTCATGATCCAACACTAATGGCCATAAGTCAGAATAGGAACATAGGCCGATCTGAAAATGGATAGCTTTGCCTGGGAGTAAAGCTCCCGTTTCAGTACCACAGATCGGTGGAACTGGCGCATTACTGCACTTCTTGCTTTTTCGATACGGATATCCAATTTGCTATTTTGTCTGCCGTCACTTGTGAATGAGACGCCGAGGTACTTGAATTTCTCTGACTGTTTTAGTGGTACTCCATCAATTTGGAGAGAGCACTGCTTTGGTTGTCTGGGCAGGCACATGGTTTCTGTTTTTGTTGTAATGATTTTCATTCCGGCCACAGAGCATGCATCCGAAAACCTGTCAAGAGCTTGCTGGAGACCATTTTGGGTAGAGTCGAATAGCACAAGATCATCTGCAAATAACAGACGTTGTACAGTGCATTCACCGATCTTTACTCCGCCACAAGATTCACTTTTCTTAACTATTCTATGCATATAAATAAGGAACAGAATAGGTGAAAGAGAGCAGCCTTGCCGTAGTTTCACACTTATTCTGAAAGGTTTCGTCGTTGCTCTGTTAACACGAACACAGATCTCGCAATGCATGTACAGCGACTTAATGGCATTTAGTAACTGGCCATTAATGCCATACTGCAACAGCATCGCCCAAAGCTTGTCTCTAGGAATGCGATCATATGCTTTTTTAAAATCAACAAAACATGCATTGACCTCTTTTGCATAGTTCCACGACTTCTCAAAGATTTGCTTCAAGGCAAAGATCTGATTCATTGTGCTTCGGCCAGGACGAAAGCCACGCTGAGCATCCGTCAGTTTAGGCTCGACTATTTCACGGTATTTCTTTTCAAGGCATTTGGCATAGACCTTACCCGGGACACTGATGAGAGATATGCCCCTATAATTGGTGCATTTTCTCTTGTCTCCTTTCTTGTGGATAGGTATTATCACACTAGTTTGCCATTGCTTTGGTGCTTGCCCAGTCCTACATGCCACCTTACAAACACGAGTCAGCCAACAAACACCATATATGTTTATTGCTTTTAACATTTCAGGTCTGATATCATCCTCATTAGGTGGTTTTCCAGTTTTCAATGATTTGATTACTGCATTCACATCTGCTTCGGTTATCTGAATATCTTCCCCAACCTGTTCCTCGTGAATTTGCGTCGGTGTAGAATCAACCGGGTTTAAAAGATCACTAAAGTAGTCTCTCCACCTATTCAAAATAGCATCTTGATCTTTCAGAGTCAAACCATTTGAATCTTCGATAAAGAGAGCGGCTCGAAATCATTTTACAAGCAAACGGCGAATGGTCTGCCAGAACACTTTGTTTGCCGTTTTGAAATCATCGTCTAACCTTTCTCCAAATTTTTTCCAGGCCCTTTCCTTAGACAGTTTAACTATTGTGGCTGCCGCTTTACGTGCTTCAAAGTACTGCGAATGAAGTTCAAGTGATGACTTATTTGCAAGCCAGGCCTTATAGGCTACTTTTTTTTCGAACGAATAGCTTCTTTTACTTCTGGGTTCCACCAAGGAGTTCTTTTCTCGCTACGCTTCGTACCTCCAACGCGCTTACGTCCACAACAGTTAGTAGCGGACGTAATGACTGCTGTTCGAAACAAACACCACTCAGTTTCAATGCCTTCAGTAGAGGTCGGAAGTTCTTTGAACTTAGATGCAATGTTGTCTGCAAATGCAGTTCGTACCTCTTTGTCAGCCAATGATTCCCATTTGATTCGATAAGTTTCTCGTGGTCGAAAAGTCTTTCGTTTTTTCAAGGGTTTCAAAGCTTTCAAAATGCTGACAACTAGGTGGTGATCAGTTGACAACTCAGCCTCTCATTTAACACGAACATCAGACACGGTAGAAAACAAGTCCGCTGAAACGATACAAAAATCAATCAGGGAAGGTTGTCCCAGAGAGTCTCTGTGCCAGGTGTACTTATGAATTCTTTTGTGCTGAAAAATGTGTTCATTATGCACAGCCCATTGGTGGCACAGAACTGCAATAAACACCATCCGTTCTTGTTAATGTCAGGGTCACCATGTTGCCCAATAACAACTTTCCAGGTTGCATTGTCAATGCCCACATGTGCATTGAAATCGCCCAAAAGGACAAGGGATTCTGATGAAGTTGCTTTTCCCAATGCCACCTCAACTTCCTCCAGAAAGGCTTCGCACTGTGATTCTATGTTGGGTGCTTACACCTGCAAGATACACACAGATCGCTCCTGCAGCCTTAGTTTTTGAAGACAAACCCTTCCTCCCAGTGGTACCCAGTCAACGACACATTCAGCTATGTTGGGGCTCACAAGTAAGCCAACACCATCATGAGCAGACATTGCTGCATCAACACCTGAGTAGAAAATTTTCCACCCACCGTTCAACTCGACAGTTCCAGAACCCCGGCGCTTTGTTGATGAAATTCCCACAACATCAAGGCGATACTGTTGGGCTTCGCAAGCAAGCCTTTGCTCTTTTTCTGTCAGTGACGAAACGTTCCAGTTCCCGATAGCTAGATCCCGGCAGTTTGGTCTAACTCGAGTACATTTTCTGTGCGCTGCCCCCATTTGCCTTTCCAAACGCTTAGCGACTGCGTTGGTGGGTTTCCGGTGACGGTCAGCTTGTGGGGGAGACTAGCTTATTTTTTGAACGAGTCCCTCTGCCTAAAATTCAAACACGGACTTTTTTATCTTGCGCGCCGTCCGATGCAGCATGAATATTGTTATTACAACTTTCCATTTAGCTACAGGATTGGATTGCTACTTGGTCTGTTTCTCTCCTTCGACCTTACCGCCATGGGTGACCCTGATGGAGGTGATTAAACACTACCGATAGCATTGCTCCAGGGATCGTTGAAAACTCAAACCTCCCCACCACGTTAAGGTGGCAATCCATAGGAGAGGGCAACCAAAATTAACTTTCTAAATGTTTTGGTGAAAGATGGAGGACTTCATTGTCCTGGCACTAGGAAACCATTTTGACAAAAAAAAATGTGACTACTTTTTCAATTATAGAGCCTTTTAAAAAAAAAGCCGATTTTCGTGCGGTGTTGCCAGATTGTTTTGGTGGTTTGTAGCCCAAACCCACTGCAAATGTAGCAAACTGCCACAAAAAGTAGCCCAAATAATTTTTTAACGAAACAATGTAGCACACGTGCTACAGTTACAAATACATCTGAAACAAAATGCTAAGTTAATTACCGTACATCAATCTTTATTCTTTAGCTTATGGGCTGACTGATTTAATTGCAAGGAAGCGAAGAGATTCAGAGTCACTGCAAATTTGAAAGATATCATCTACTACATGTGCACATAGGTCCAAAGAATACAAAGCGGTAATGTACCAGTATCTGTCAAATTCCACTGTGGTAAAGTACCACCATAATACAATCGCAAATTCGCAATAACATAGTGTTCACTATTTACTTTGGGATTAGTGGTAACGTTATGGATTCAGGAAATTTTTTCCGCCATGTTTTAGTGTTTGAGGATCTGGTACCAGCATGCCGCTACTTATGTAACGTTACGACATTCTTTCATTTGGCAGCAGTTGTCACAGCTTAATTTTCAAAAATGTTAACTATAACTGCACTATATCTACTTTTCCCAAAAGTACTTTAAATTTATAGTAAAGCAGCCATATTGAGTTAGCTGTCAAAAATATTAGGGTCTTGGTAGGATCGCACCGCAGACAGAACATAATTCCACATCCGAACCGAACCCCTAATGTCGAGCTATTGATGGAACGGATTCAAAATTCCAACTGGAGTGCGGTCCTAACAAAAGCCAAATATTCTCATATAGTAATAACTATAGGGTGGTTTGAAAAACACTTTTTTTGGAATTTCAACGGGGGCGGGGTCAGAAAACCTGGCAAACATGAAAAAATTAAGATCTGCACAAATTTTTTTTGGTAGCCTCCCAGATCCAACTGGCTATCCCCCAAAAAACGTCATCCGAGGGAGTCAAATTTATTAAAACTCCCTAACTTATTAACCACTCATCGTAGAAAGTTAGTTTTGGTGTCAAAAAATGCAAAATACCAATGTTTTTATCCGTCATAAGAGAAAGTTTTGCTCTAAATGCATTAGATTTTGAGACAAACTAAAAAAAACTCAATTTTCAGCATATGAGTCATTTGTAGAGTTTTTTTCACTTTTTATTAGAGATATTTTTTGAGATCTTTTACAAGACAAATTTTGCTTTCTCCAACTTTTTAAAAAAGAAAAATTGAAGTTCTTAATAACTGGTATGTTGTAAGATCTGTCATAGTTGTTCCAAAAATATAAAGTTTGTGAAACCCTTTTTGGGGGGAAAGCAAGTCAACTGAAGGAGCAGAAATTGCAATATTACATAATACATAAAGCAAACTGGCAGTAAAACACGAACGTACAAAGTTACTTAGAAATTTGAACAGACAGTAGTTGACTTAAGGTTGTTTGGATACAAGTTATGGTAGTTCACGAAGCGTTGACAGATGAGAAATGGTCACATATACTATTTAGCTTTTTAATCAGTTTTTGTGACCTTAGCTTTTTTCGAATGAGTCCGTCTCTTCGTTCGAATGTGCTGACTGCTGCAGATGCTTCAGTTACAACCTTTATATGGCGTTCTACCGCTTGATTGTGACATGGATGCTGGAGTTTTAAAGGAGTTTGCCGAATCTTGGCCAAATTTTCATCACAAATATGTTTAATTGCGGGGGGTTCTTTAATTTCTGCCCAATTCATGTTCACCATTTTGGAATAAACTTTGGCTTTGTAATTGATTTTTGGTCAACAAAATCGACGAACATTGCTCACATCTGCTTGCATTGAAGCCATACTGTGTGATTCTTCATGATCATCGCATTGATCGCCACCTTCAAAGACATGTGCAGGTATAACAACTCGCCCAACCTCTTGTACTACTCAAATGGCAAGAATTTTGTTTACGGCCATACAACACACCTGGTAGTCGTCATCACTCAACATCAAAAGTAGTACATCTTCAGGATGCGCAAAATATGAATTTCGTTCTAAAGTTTTCAAGGCTGTATTCCTAGCAGCTTCATCAGTAAATTTTATAACACGATCCCAGCCTGCTTGGTAATTCCTTGAACCTTCTGAAACTGAGTTATGACGCTTTATTTCAAACCAAGACAAACCAAGAGTGAAAATACACGTTTATGCAAAAAGCTGCAATAATTGCAATATTTTTTGATGGTTTAACTTCGTAAACACACAGTCTCAAAATCCGGCAAGCCAGCATCAGCCATCGCGCGTGATATAATGGTCCAACTTCAAGGAGCTTCATATCCCTGTCAACATCACCTAATATCTCGCACCAACAGAGACGATAAGCATAAAACTGGTTGTGCTCAAGTTCTCCAGCACTGCATTGGGTATAGATGGGAAGTTTGGGTTTTTTATTGGCCTAAATTTTGCAATACCCCAATCTAATACTTTTTCACACAATTTCTTTCTAATTGGGCCTGAAAACGAATCTGGAGCAGTTGATGTGCCATCTACAAGTAAAAAAACATGCCTCAGAGGCAATTCAACGCTGTGCAACAGACAGATACACCACTGCAAAGGCCTTCCAAGAAGTTCTTCAAGTTTTTTGATTGCTCCATTATATTCACCAGTCATAACAGGAGTTCATCACTTCCAATTATTCTTAAGGTATCTTCTAACGGAGCATCCTTAATTTCTTCATAAGTAGATGCAGCAATATCAATTCCTTTTCAGAATTTAGCGTAGTGTGGGATAAGTAGAATTCACCTGCCTCTCCTATTATGACATAGTGTTCTTCTAGTTTAACATCTCTGTACCATTTGTCATTATTTTTGGATATCGTCAAGGTTGCATCCTTTTTGCCATCGGTGTACACTGTATATCCAATCAACATATTGAAAGTGCTGATCTTCTTTCTCTTGATTCTCAAGCCGAAATTTTTTTCTTTCGCTTCGTAGTTTATTTCTATCGATTGCCAAAGTGTGGTTCGTGCTATTCACCAATCCATGGTCCATCAAAACGCTTGTGGCAAGTGTTGCTTTAACCCTATCAGATATAATAAATCGATCACAGCATTGAGCTAGGTTGCGATACGATTCTCGGTTTTGACACAATCTGGCACTTTTTGAGAATGGCTCAAAATTGATGGTATCAACTGAAGCAATGCTGCTTATTTCTGATTCACTTTCACAGGCAGAAGATGGCATTGTTTCAGCAGAAGTTGAAGGCACATTAATTGAAGATTTAGAAACTGGATTGGAAATTCTTTTTACAAAACGAATGTTAGAATCTGTCAATTTTTCTTTGATATTGAGGCACTTAGCTGCTCTTGGGCCTTTTTGGTCTTCATAAAACCAGTATTCCTTCTCAGTCATTTTTAACTTGTGTTTGATTTCAAGTTTTGTTCGTCTAGCTTCATCATGATGAAATATATCAAATAGTTGCTGTGATTCAGTAACAAAATTTTTCACATTGTCAAAGTATGTTTCACCTCTTTTTCTTTTCGGGTATTTTTTAAGTTTACTTAGCTCTTGAACCAGTGCCAAGATTTTGTCTGTGACTACTGCTTTGGTCAATGGATAAACTGTGCAGTGCATGCATATATCAATTACTTCCTGAGCCACATCAAGAGCTATTTCCCGAGTGCGCCAGTTTGTTTCATTAAAAGCCCTTTCGATTAGCCTACATCAGATTTGGTAGGTAGTTGACCTCTTGGCGGTGTGTCTTTGGGAGAAAATGCAAGTTCAGTATCTTGTACCTTTTCTAATTACCATTCCAAATTACCAACACCAGCAATTTAACACTAAATTTACCATAAACCTGCAACATTGTTCAATATTTCTATTAAAATAATGCTCACATGTTTTCTCTGCATATCCGTTCAAGTTTTGTGCTTTATAAGTCTACTTTTCCTAATCAATAGACTAGTAGTAGTGCAGAATTTGCAAAAGTTTTAAACTATTCTGTCATGCAAGCATTTGGCCATTATTTTTACTTCATCCGTAACAAAGCTCATTCTTCATGCTCATTCAAAAAAAAAAATATGCAATTAGATGGTAACCTAACAGCTTTAAACCATGTACCAAGCATTACTTATAACTAGGGCAACCAGATTTTGACCTAAAAATTTTAAAATTTTGACCTAAAAAATTTAAAATTTTGACGTTGTTTTTGACATAAAAACTTTATCACAAAAAAGGCGACAACATGTTTAAGCAAGTAAAAATAATGCTGAATAGTTTTTTATGAACGAAGTACAACGAAACCATCATAAACAACGAACAAAATAGCACTAAAATTGTTTCAATCAAATTAGTCCAAAGGTACAAAATAACTTTTTTTCGGTCCAATTAAGTTAAAAAAGGTCCACATTTCGCGAATTTGTACCCAAGATAGTCCAATTTGGCAACCATGCTTTCCTTCACTGTTAGAATTAAGCTAATCCTTAAAACTCGATCTCCGGCTACTGCGATATAACAATGAAATTCTGGAATTATTCAAAAAACGATTGTCTCATCATACACACAGTTTACTATTTTATACTCGAATGGCGTGTTAATGCGCTTACGTTGAAAAAGGGAATACCAGTTTGCTTTCCACAAGATGGCAACCAACGATTACGACGTAAATTGTTTCAACTATTTATTAAACAATATAAACGATGCAGATTTTGCATCTTGACTTAAAAAGCAGATTTTGACCCAACGCAACATTTTGACCTAATAACTTTTAAACTACGCCTAGTTTGAAGCTAAAACATGCTTAGTAGAAGTTAAATGGCTTTCTGAGCCAGGTAATAATATTTGACTTTTGGTTGCCCTACTTATAACAAATACGGGTAATTAATGTTGAGAGCATTTCCAATACATTTGCATTTCATAATGCTGCCAACTGTAGTTTTTATAATTAACTTAAACTGAAGCATTTAGAAAAAATTTTTCCTTTAAGGCGCATATAAACAATGGGATATTTTATCTTTTACCACCAAAATCATCTTTGTCAAAAAGTCTCGCAAAATGATCCTTAAAAGCTGAAAATTGAGTTTTTTTAATTTTTCTCAAAAACTGATGCATTTAGAGCAAAACTTTCTCATATGACGGATGGAAACATTGGTATTCTGCATCTTTTGACACCAAAACCAACTTTCTACAATGAGTAGTTAATGAGTTGGAGAGTGTTACTAAATTTGACCCCCCCCGCGGATGACGTTTTTTGGGGGTTAACCGGCTGGATTTTAAAGGCAACTAAAAAAAATGTGAACAGATCTTATTTTTTTCATGCTTGCCAGGTTTTCTGATCCCGCCTTCGTTGAAATTGCAAAAAAAGTGTTTTTCAAACCACCCTAATAATAACAATCTAGAATGTAATTGCCATCTCAACAATAGAAGCTACAAAGTCCTCACACGTGCAATCTGTCGCTAAAAAGCTGATAATGAGTTATTGCAAGGAACTTTGCCCATACTCAACGTAACTAAAACTGCAAATAACAAAATTTACACTCACAGAAAATTACTAAAACCATAAGAATGTTTTGTCAGTGCCAGGGCTGCAAACTCGATCGATTTTTAACCGAGTTCGAGTTTAAAAGATATTTGCAAGTTCGAGTTCGGTAAAAATGACCTAGTTTGAGTTCGCAGCCCTGGACTTTATATAGTAGGTCGCAATGGCATGAACAAATAAAAGAAATGCAGCTTTTTTTTGGTAAAATCGTAACTTCAATTTACACGGATTAAGACTAGCCTACTTGAACGACAAACTATATTTCGCAGTGATCTTTTATTTCTTTTCAACAATTTAAATATCTTTCTTATGACTTCGAACAGTTTTATTCGAGTTCAGAAAAAATATTTTTTCGAGTTCAAGTTCAATTTCAAGTTCGGCAAAATGTTCGAGTTCGCAGCCCTGGTCAGTACTGGACTGGTACTTCAAGTTTGGACCAAATCCCATTAACCAAAATCGATCGTAGATTCATTTCAAATTATCAAACCCCATGTTAAAAGTTTGCACATCTTTAACAAATAGTGTGATTTAGAAGCCCACATACACAAGTAGACCTAAAAGCCTTCAATGCAAGATCAGTCCAGACCTAAAGATATTGAGTAATGCTTTTGCTGCTAAAATACCTCTACGGATGTGGGTAGAAAAGTTGTAATCAAGTATTCACCAATATTCATCCACAAAACTACACCACTGCCTCAATTAGTTCATTTTCCTCTTCTGCTGGTTCATTTCCTCTCACATCTTTGTATATGGAAGAGTCATAGCTTAACATCTCTTATGACGCCACTCTATTAAATCTTCTTTAAAATTTACAGGGGCGTATTCTCCAGAGGTTCCAGATATTCAGCGCACACCCTGCGATATCACAGGCACACACATTACTAACATTTAACCACAACATTTGGATTTTCTCGTCTTTAATCTTCGTAATATCAGCTCAATCTGAGTTATCTTTTTTTCGATGAACGACAAATTGCTTTTTTTTTTCAACGCTTATTGATGACGCTACGTTCTCTTATACAAAAGGTTCGACAGATATCGTAGGACACAAGCGAGCCAGACCTTTTCCATTGTATGCTGAATCGTATGATATGGCGGAGAGTAACTTTTTTTCTTTCCAAACGATTCAAACACAAAAAATGTCCTATTTTAAAGTTGAACCCAGACGCAACGTCACAATTAAGGTTTCCCTTTCGAGATTTCGGGACGGGAAATCTCGCGGGAAATTTAAAACTTTTCAATCTTATATTCATTTTTTCTCTCTGCTTTTATAAATACCACCACAAAACAATTTGCATTGCTGTTTGTAAATTTCCCGTTTCTGAGAAATTTATGTCGAGATTCCGGGAATTTTTTTTACATTAATAAGGGTTTCAGTGGTGCTGATATCTATCATTCCGACATAAAAAATGCGTTACTGCTAATTTAAATTTTTTTTTGCTTACTAAATTTTTTTTTCAAAGTTCGCAGAATTTTTTAACACGAATTGCTTGTAATATCAAAATTTTTTTCTCAATTTGTAGAAACAATTGAAAAACTTGAACTAAGTTTGTCAAAACAACATATCAAAATGCTAAAAATTAGATCTGAAATGCTGAAAATCATAAAAAATGTCAAAATGATCAAGCTATTTCCCGTAAAATTTTCCCGGGAATTTCCCAAATCCCGAGGATCCCGGAAATTTACCGGGATCCCGAATTTTTAAAAATTTCCGGGAAGTTGAAAATCTAGGAGAAAGGAAAACCCTAGTCACAATACATACTCAATCACGCCACAGCAAATTGCTTTTTTCATCGCAGACGAATGATGCAATGATTTTCTCTGGCAGGTTCAACAGATATCGTTGAACACTAGCTAGCCAGACCTTTTCCATTGTATTCTACATCGTATTATATAGCGGAGAGTGACTTTTTCTCTTTCCACACGATTCAGATGCCAAAAATGTCCTAGT
This sequence comes from Trididemnum miniatum, assembly GCA_964006365.1. NCBI lineage: Eukaryota > Metazoa > Chordata > Ascidiacea > Aplousobranchia > Didemnidae > Trididemnum > Trididemnum miniatum. Next base: position 12,569,246 of record OZ023239.1, read on the forward strand.
TTTCGATTGAACCCAGGTGCAACGTCACATAACATACGATACTCAATCATGCCAGGTCACACGAGTTTAAACCATGGTGGTAGCATGCGGTGGTGAGTAACTGCTTGTGATTTTCGAAAGTGTGGCGGTCCATATATACATTTTAAAGTTGTAGGTCAAATTAGTGGAATGGAAGTAAGTGTTGACAGTATAATCATTAAAAAGCCGTTTTCCAGCAGAAATTACGACGAAAATTGGAAATAGCAAAAGCTGAAAAGCCAACACCAAAATTAGATATATTAAGTAGCAAATTAGGCTGCGTCAGAAAGTGCTTGATGTTGGTTCGCGTAATAATCGCATTAAAGTTTTGAGCACTTCCACACATTTGTTTTATAAATGCCTGCATGAGGCAGCAAATATTGTGGAGGAGCACACCTTTAAAAAATGCTCACCGTACGCCACTGAAAATTTACACTATCAAAATATACATGTATAATCTTCTGATGACGTTACACTATCGAGCATCCTTAAAATAACTACCAACAATACTATCTAACTGTGTTGTTAAGCAAAAGACTATCTTTTATCTTGTTTTCGGGAAACCAAAAAAAAAAAGAATCTGCCGTAGCCCATACGAAGAAAAGTTATTAAAAAAAAGCAATTAACTCAGGAATCAAAATTAGCCTAAAACAAAAAAATAGCAAGCTGCTTAAAAAAAATAGCCCAAAAAGTCGCAAGTTTTAAAATTTAGGCGCAAGAACGCTTTAAAAATATCCCAATTTGCAACTTTCAGCCCAATCTGGCAACACTGTTTTCGTAGTAAAAATATCAGTGTTCGTCGGGTACTGCTCTATGACGTAACAATGCTAATTTAGAATTTGCTTTCGTTAAAAACTCGCTCATCCATTATTGTTAAACTTCTGTTCAATGACGCGCACGCTCTCAACAAGGTTTTACAAATCGGTGGTTTTCGAAGACAAAATTTGTCGAAACTATGTCTATTGGGCGCCATTGTGAAAAAACGATTTAGCAAATTTTGTACGATTTTTCAGCTGCATTTACACAGTTTCACTGCTATTTAGTTAAAGTGAAGTGAACTGCAGCTAAAACGCTTCGAAAAATACAATAACAGTCAAAGTGTAACTACACTTAATAAATAGTAGCAATATTTATTAAATAGCGGCGATATTTATTAAATAACGCGACATTCATTAAATAGCGGCGATATTTAATAAACAGCAGTGACATTTAATAAATAGCAGCGACATTTAATAAACAGCAGTGACATTTAATAAATAGCAGCGACGTTCATTAAATAGCAGCGACGTTTAGCTAAAGTGCAGCGAAAAACTAAAGTGCCGCGGTAATATGCTAATGAGATAAACAGTGATTCCATTCAGTACAATCTTGAAATCGATTTTGAAAAGTTGTGTCAGGTGAGTGTGGGAAGTGGAAGAGGTGCTGAAAGAATTTTATGTACACTGTGGCTGTACTCTAGAAATAACCGCGATTTGATGTTACGAATAATGAAGAAATTGATTCACTGTTGATCTCATAAGCATATTACCGCAGCACTTTAATTTTTCGCTGCTCTTTAGCTAAACGTCGCTGCTATTTAATAAACGTCGCTGCTATTTATTAAATGTCACTGCTGTTTATTAAATGTCGCAGCTATTTAATGAATGTCGCGCTATTTAATAAATATCGCCGCTATTTATCAAATATCGCTGCTATTTATTAAATGTTATTACACTTTGGTTGTTTTGTATTTCTTGAAGCGTTTTAGCTGCAGTTCACTTCACTTTAACTAAATAGCTGTGAAACCGTGTAAATGTAGCTGAAAAATCGTACAAAATTTGCTAAATCGTTTTTTTCACTACGGTGCTCCATATATGTCAATGCAACAATTGCGTCATTTGATTTGACATTGACTGCACGGCTGTGTAGATTTCAAGTTTTGAGATACAACCTCTGCGAAAAAAAATGCAACCAGCAAGTTGAAGAAATGATTGTGAGCTGCGAGGAAAGTTTATGTAATTGATTAGCAAAAGCCTATTTGAATGTTTTGAATTTATGATACAGAGATTAAGAGAACCAACCGGATTACACCCAAATTGTCAAACCCAAGTGTCAAAACTGAAAAAGAACAATCAAACTAACATTTTGGTCGATTTTGGCATAACAAAATAAAATCTTCATTATTATAATATTATCATTTATGTGTAGGCTATAACCTACATTTATTTTTTCCTATTGTTAGTTTTCCTCATATTGCCCATGTTGACGTTTGATCAGAATAATACCGTACATTCTCCCCAAATACCTCGGTTTTGAAAGCTAGAATTCATCATTTATTGTCAGGAAATGTTATTTCAGTTATTGCTTATCCCAATGTGCGCATTTTTTTTTTATATATAAAAAATGTCACATTTTTATGCAGTTCTTACAGTATCGTATTCCGAAAAATATTGCTTTAGCGACCGCAAAATCCTTGGAATCTGGTATTTCATTTTTTGCCTTAATCAAGCTTCAAGCCTTTAATGGAGCTACAGTAAAATAGCACTTAATTCTCAAACCTGCAAAACACAAATGTTGCGCAGGATCGCCTACCTTCACGACAGATCTCAATATTGCAGAAATCAAAAATTTCTCCGTTAAAATGATTGGTGCTGCAATTGCTTACGTCTTCATCTGAGCAAAACCTCTGTGTTAAATCTCTTCTTGCGTCAGCTGCAAAATAAGATAATTGTCAAAACGATCAAAGAAATGTTGTGGCGGTTTGGCACTTTTTGCTGAAGTGAAATCAAGCTACCCTCTTCATTGAACATCAGCCAGCACTGGTGTGTAACTTTTAGACTCAAGAATTAGGCAGTGATCTTTTATACGCCGCTAGACGGCATTAAGTTTTTCAAGCTTGCTCCTAAAAAACATTATCCATACGTCCCCTTTACGTCATAATTCGACCACGAGCGATAAATTAGCGTCGTCGTTCGGCTGAGCATCCACTACGGACCAAGAGCAAACAACACTGAGGCAGAGGATCTTTCTTTTCACCCCCCAGGTTTTTGCCTACGGAACCGGATCAGAGTGACGCTAACAATGGTGTTGTTAAGCCAGCTTTTGGTATCGTCATCCACTTTGGAGGGCACTAACACACACTTCAATAAATCTTTCTAAAGGATTTACCTCTCTAGGGTTTGTTGCCGCCAAAGCTCTGGGACTTGGCTCTACTGGTCCAGAGCTAACACTCCATGCAAGTGCTGTTCTGAAGTCTTGGGTACGCGACTTTTTTTATTCTTGCCGGTGCCAACTTAAGATCTTCTAAGTCTGGATAATGACGCTGGTATTCGCGATTCCCCAACTGAATAAACTTGTCGGAGATCTGAGGAGCTACAATATTGTCCCGTCTCTTTGATTTTTGTTCCGTATAAACAGAGCTTATGAAAAAAGGGATAAGGATGGCAAATGACCACCCAGGCCCATGCTGATTTAGGGGTCCATCAACAGACATTAACATTTTTGCAAGGTGACATGTTACACTAACTTGCTTTATTGTAATTCTGCATCGAAATCGGGCTCTAGCTTTCTCACGGGCCCTTGATAGGTTAGGGCAATACGAGGCTCTTGATAAAAGATCGAACGAACAAAATGCCTCGGGTCCCAGACGCAAAGGGTCTCAGATTGCTACCATTTTATTGTAAAAATAGGGCGCAAGGAGGTACACACGAGCAACACCCAGGAGGGAGCAGCAGCTAGGAGTTAGGGTAGGCTATTGCGTTAGTTTGCATGAAAGCAAGTGTAGAAAGTTGGCGCGAGTGTTGTTACAGCACCAATCCAAAAAAAAAATGTTTTTATCCACCATTGGCATCGAACTCGTGCTTGCAAATTCAGTTATCACGTTTGCGCCGTCAACAATTTCATCACGTGCTGAGTTCACCTCATTTCTTGGGCAATTTACTTACAAACTCGACCACAGGCCGAATCTCTGCAGCGATACCAGGCGCCTGATGTCGCTGCAGATTGCTCCTTTTTCATTTTTAAAGTTTGAGTTTCCTCTCAATTATTTATTACTACTGACGTCTCGTATTACTACTGTATTAACATTTCCTTACTACTATGAATCCAGGCGCAAAAAAACCTTGGCTGTTAATGCGCCTTTATTGTTTTTATTCACGCACATAATAAACAAGCAAACAAACATTTCACGTTTCTGCACTTCCTTTGACCGGATTATTCTCAGTCGGGTCAAACCAAAGACTTTAAAACTGGTATCTGCTGTTAAACGCTCAGCAATTAAGTGTAGCGCGGAGGATGAAATGAACAGAGAATATAAATACGTCAGTGAATTTCTTGACAAAACTTAGTCCTGGTGCTAAAGGACCTTAGTAGTTATAAAGCGCCATAAAACCACACAATATTTTTCAGAAAACAAATACCTTCTAGCGAAACAAATTCTTCTAGCAATCTGCTAGAAGAAAACAAATTGAGACGGTTGATTTTACACACATACCACGAGCTGGAAACAACGAGATTTGAGGAGTTTTTGAAGGAAAAGGTTAGGGCGATCTGTACAATTGGCTAAGCGTAAGTTTTTTATCTATATTTTTCTCTCTTAAAAAAACCTATTATTTAAACTAAATATATTTTTGGTTAAACTCTAGGGTAGCTACCCCAAGAGGTTAAAATAGTAGAATCAACGCAGCCTTCTGAATCAGAAGATGAAGGCTTTACCGTTGTGACTAAAAACAATTTAAAAAGAAAATCCCCCGAAAATTATGACTCCGATGGGTAATCTGAGAACAATACTTCTGGCAAAAAAGCTGCGGTAGCTGAATTGCAGCCAGTTGTGATTCAAAGTGAATCCGCAAAAAATTGTAAAAAAAAAGGAAAAAAGAAAAGGAAAAAAGGTAGCAGAAAATCCGCAAAAAAAAAAAGGAAAATAAAGTAAAAAAAAAAGGAAAAAAGGTAGCAGAAAATCCGCAAAAAAAAAAAGGAGGCCGAAATTATCACAATAAAGGTCACGAGTAAAATTTCGTATGCCGAAGCTTGCATAAGAGCAAAAGTACCTATTTTGGTTGAACAGACATGCGACAAGCCTGCAAATCCAAACCAAGATTTGTTAAATGAAAATGACTTTCCTTTTCTTCCCAACAATAAAGGTACCGGTACCAACCCCATTTCACACCGACCCCCACCACATGTTTCAGTGAATAAAGAGACGCATGAAGCAAATAACATCGAAATTGAGCATATGAATGAGGTTGACTTCTAAGCAATTTTATGTTTGGAAATCCTATTTACTTCATCTCTTTTCTTACAGAAGTGATAAATCAAACTATAGCTTGTAAAGATGAAAACAAATCAATAGATGTTTTTCAAATTATTTCAGATGCTGCAGGTCGCCGCATGGGCTTGCCTGTAGACATAAATCAGCTGAAAAACATGATTAACTGATGTACAGCTCGTCCCGAAAACGTCAATCTAGATCAGGGGTTCTTAACCGGGGGTAAATTTACCCCCTGGGGGTAAATTTTACCTATCGAGGGGGTAAACTTTCTGAGTGAAAGACTAAAGAAAACTTTAATTTTCAGTAATGAAAAAGTAGTAGTGGTACAATGGTGGTAAATTACACTTCGTTCTTTCGGCAAGGGGTAAACAAGACAAAAAAGGTTAAGAACCCCTGATCTAGATCATTAAATATACTGCAATGGAACTGCAGATCAATATTGCGAAAACTACCGGATTTTAAAAACTATTTAAACAATCTAAAAATTATCCCAGACATTATTTGTATGCAGGAAACCTTTTTGAATTACAGATACAACCCTCAAATTGTAGGTTGCACTATGCTGCGTAAAGATCGTGGCACACCTACTGGAGGTGGAGGGATAGCAATACTTATACGAAATAACATTTATTTTGCAGAATTGAGAATTACTGACACGGAATGGCAAGGAGTTGAAGAAATAATGGGTATTCAGGTGGAAGGTTTGAATATAATTAATGTTTACAACAAACCAAGTAAGATTTTTTCGGCTAATTTATTGAATATTTTGTCTTCTTTCAATAGTGCAGTGATCTGCGGCGATTTCAATGCCCACCATTCAACGTGGGGTAGCGCTGCGGCAAACTCCAGTGATTCTAATTTGGTAAATTTTTTAAATGATAAAACTACGTTTTGTTGAACTTATCTGTTCCGACTCTTTTAACTGTTACTGACAAAATTCAGTGGTCACTTCTAGATCTAACAATGGTCTCTTCGCAGATGGCAGGTAAGAGCACTACGAACATAACACACGAATTTTGGGGTAGTGATCACAGTGTGATTATTACAACAATTAATGATTTTGAAATTCCTACCAAACTGCACATTCCGAAATGGAATTTTGGTAGAGCTGACTGGCCTGCTTATTGTAATCAATGCTTAACACACGTTGATGAAAATTTATTATCGACGAACATTGGTAAGTTTTCTGAACAACTAAGTGAATCCTTTTTAGCTGTGGCCACAGCCACCATACCACAAACAAAATCACGAAACAAGAATTTAGTACCTTGGTGGACAAAAAGTTGTGCGGTAGCTGTTCGCAATAAAAAACATGCCTACAATCGCATGATGCGCACAAGGTACCCATTAGATATATCAACTTATAAAAAAATGAGAGCTAAAACAAGGGAAGTCATACTTCAAGCTAAAAGAGATTGCTGGCAACAATATTGTAATTCTGTAAACAGCAATACCAAACTTACTACAGTTTGGAAAGCACTAAAAACGTTTTCTGGCAATAACTACAACTTTTACATGCCAGCCTTAAAAAATAGCGATTACACTGCTGAAACTGATCACGAAAAAGCAAATATGTTGGCAGATCAGTTTCATTCGGTCAGCTCAACAGCAAACTACTCTATAGAATTTTTGTCTAACAGGGGCGATCTTGAAGCAATCTTGTCATATCACCTCCAGCGCCTTTCTTCATATTCTTGCAAGGATTACCGTATAAACTTACCCATATCTAAAGTTTAACTTCTAAACTGTACTCTTTCCTCGAAAACAACAGTCCCTGCAGGGGATAGACTGAGCTATGCAATGTTTGAGCATTTACCGGATTCATCTATTGATATTTTATTGCAGCTTTTCAATAACATTTGGAAAACTGCTCAAATCCCCCAAAAGTGGCTACACTCCATTGTGATACCTATTCACAAAGTAAACAAACCATCTAATCTAGCTTTGTCATATCGCCCTACTTCTTTGACCAGTAATATGTGCAAATTAATAGTAGCTAAAAGATTAAGATGGTATTTGCAAAAAAATAACCTTATTAACATTTTACAGTCTGGTTTCAGGTCTCGAAGACGAACGACTGATCATCTTCTTCGGTTGCACGATGCGATTTACGAAGCTATTGCTAACAAACGTTCTCTATTAAGTGTATTTTTAGAAATCGAGAAGGCGTACGATATGGTTTGCCGGGAAGCTTTGCTGTTGAAACTTCTCCAACTCGGCATCACAGGAGAAATATTTAGTTTTATTAAATCTTTCTTAACCAACCGTTCATTTCAGGTTCGAATAGATTCATCTTACTCAGAGGTAAAAAATTTGGAAAACGGTGTACCCCAAGGTAGTATTTTGAGCCCAATACTTTTGTCTATACTGATTAACGACTTACCGGATGTGTTTTCTTGCCCTGCTGCATTATATGCAGAATTTGCTGTTTTTTTCAAGTTGGCACAGATATCAGCCAGCTAAACAATATTATTCTAGACAATCTCAACAGTGTTCAGACTTGGTGCAGCAAATGGGGTTTTAAAATTTCTCTCCCAAAATCTGCTGCTGTACTTTTTACCCGCAAGCGAACTGTACCAAATACAAAGATTAAAGTAAACCAAACTGAAATACCAATCAAATCGGAATTTAAATTCCTCGGCATAATTTTTCAGTCAAATGGTAGTTACAACAAACACACTAAATATGTTGTAAATAAATGTAATAAACGTCTTAATCTTCTAAGAGCAATCAAAGGAACTTTGCGGAGGCTTCAAAAGCCCCGATGCTCACTCTTTACAGGTCTTTAATACGATCTACAACAGACTGTGGAATGGAAATCTATTTTAATTCAAGCAATGAAAATAGATATGAAATCGAAAAGATCCAAAACGAGGCACTACGATTGTGCAGTGGTGCATTGAAAAGTACACCGGTGTGTAGCTTGCAGCATGCTTGCATTGAAATGCCTCCAAATATTCGTTACTTGCAACTTTGTTTATTTTACAGGGCTTATTTATTAACTTTCAGCGAGCATCCAACTCTTTCAGTCATACAGGATAGTTGGTTTGATTGGTTTCCAGACTGTCAAAATTACTGCTCTTTTAATTTATTAACAAATAACTTTTTCGCAGGTGATCTTCACGTTCACAAACTGTATGAACCGTGCAATCCCCTCTGGAGCATGCCTTCATGTCAAATAGATCTTAGTTTGTGTGACCTGGCCAATGAAAACCCAGAAACAGCTAAACAAATTTTTTTACCACATGTCTATACAAATTACAAGGATTATTTGTTTTTCTATACAGACGGTTTAAAGACGGGCTTAGGAACAAGCAGCTCATTTTATATACACAGGTTTGAAGTTAGACGTGTAGTAAAACTAAATACTAATGCTTCTATATTTACTGCAGAATTTTCATAAAATCGGTATGCAAAAAAATTTGATAATATCTGATAGCCTTAGCTCTATTAAAGCTATTCATCACAATAAAAATAATAGCTGTCATTTTCTAATCGACAAAATCAAACTTTTGCATTATTTTCTAGATTCAATTGGAATTAAAATGTGGGTGCCTTCGCATGCAGGAATTCCCGGAAATGAAACGGCAGACTTTCTGGGTAGAAGCGCAACTACAAAGGAACCTCAACACGACCTTCCCAATTCTGACATTCATCTTTCTATATCGGATATCATTTATTTAAAAACACAAAGTAAAAACCTCTACAGACTGTTTCACCTCAGCGGATCATCAGGAGGTATTTTTTTATTACTATTATTGGCATATTTATCCTCCTATCACGAGAAAGCGACGAAGCGTTGTACGAGCTCGCTTAGGAGTTGCCGGCCATCTGTCTACCACACTAAGATGGTGGAATCCCGCTAAGTGCCTTTCCCAACGGCACAACAAGTAAACTTACCGGCTTTCTCCACACTGTCCCTTAAATGCTGAACGTCAAGCAGGGAAGCTGTGAATACCAATTTTAAAGTCATTGGTTTGACCCGACTCGGAATCGAACACCAAGTCTACCGATCCAGAAGCAGATGCTCCATACCACTCGGCCATCTTTTACTATCAGTTATTTACTACCAGGCTAACTTAAAACCCTAATTTAGATACCTCCTGATGATCCGCTGAGGTGAAACAGTCTGTAGAGGTTTTTACTTTTTTACTTTGTGTTTTTAAATAAATATATATGCTCTGACCTTGGTCATTGAGCCCTTTTGTTACTGGAAGCAACCATTTCACGTAATTGTATAGCGGATATCAAATTAATAATAAAAGATCATTGCTTTTCGATTTGGCAGCAGCAATACGTTTCAAGTTCCACTGCTTGTTTCCTTCAATTCAATCACAGATCGAAATTCGGCAAGTTCTCCATTTCTCTTTCGTTAACAAACTGGTCATTGCAAATTAAACGCTCACATGCATCGTATTGGATTACACAGCACAGGATTATGCTAAACCTGTTCGGTTCCAGAGAATGTCAACCATTTCTTGTTAATCTGTCCAAAATACGAACACTCAAGATCTGTTTTAAATTCACATCTAAATTCCATGGGTTTGCGTCTCACAATGCAAACACTATCCTGTACACAAGCCTTTTCAAGTTTAATAAATTTCGTAAAAACTTCGGGAGCAATCGTTTAAATTAAATCAATCTTGTCGCGCGTTAGTTGATTATACGCCTATTCACTTGTTCGCCTTCTTGGTGCCATTAACTCTTTATATTTTTGTGTAGGGTTACAGACTTTACTAATTTTATTGTGTGATTTACTGTAGATGTTTTTTTTATGGCATATTGATACTACTGGTGCAGGCCTTCACCAAACCACTTTGTGCTAATTGGGGATTGGGTTAACCAATTTTACTAACTTGCTTTGTGTGACCAAAATTGTAAAATTACTATTTGTTCGATTATTTTGTTTTGTGTGCCTTTATAGTTCATTGTTTGTACGTACCGTAGGCTAAATTGTTTAAGTCCTGGCACTAAAAAACTTCTTAGTTAAAGCGCCGTAAAACCACTTCATAATAATAATAATGATAATCCTCTTTTGTTTTGCTACGAAGTGGACGTTTTATTTTGTGAAGAATTGTACAGCATTGCTCTTTTTAGTTTGAGTAACCTTCAGTTATTTTTTACCGTTGCCGTGCTGGATTTCAGTTTAAAGTTACGAAGAAAACAATACATTATTTTTATCAAGTTTCCGGTGTGACAAAAGACAGCGTCGGAGCGGTGAAGGCCGGAGAGCTCCTCTCAGGGCAAATTAAGTTAAAATCAGACAAAACGCAAGTGTTCCAGAATGGATCTGTAACAAGTGTAACAAATAGGAGCGGAGCTGAGGCAATAGCTGTCTCGGTTTCTGTAAAAGCAAGCGCAGAGAAGTTGACAAGTAGAAAAAACGGAGCGGAGACAAGTTGAAGCTGGTGTAGACAAGCTCCATGACATTATAAAAGAACAAACAAAGCATTGCTCCGCTCGATTTTTTTTTGTCTGTGTAAACTTGCCTTAACTCTTTGCCAATCATACATACTTCTGTTAGCTGCATATATCACAGTATCATCAGCAAAATAAAAAATATGTATTACTGTAGTTGTAATATATTGCTGTAAATCGTTAACGCATAATACAAACAATGAATGGGCTAAACGAATCCTTGCGGCACACCGCAATCTGTTGATAACATATTTTGTACGTATTGAGCTCTGTTAACTATGAATTAAAGCTAAATTGCTTTTTCCCTAATTAGTTTCATAATAAGGATGACTCAGTGGCGCAGTGAAAAATTTTGAAAGGGGGGGCCATTAATTTTTATACTTTTTTAAGCGTTTTTTTTTTTTTGGCAGAACGAATTTGAAGCTGATTGAGAAACAAAAAATGCTCCAAGGGGTCCTGGGGCATGTTCCCGCTGAAAAATTTGAAAAATTTACAAGCTGTAAAATCTATTATAGGGCTTTTTGAGTAATTTTCACACAAATTTTGTATAAACTTTTGACCCTGATTATGAGTGTTTTGCCAAATATGATGCATTTTGTTTGCACATTTTCGATTATGCGTCCTTAAAGGTTTATTGCTGTCGCAGAAGTTCGAAATTATGGAAAAATTGTACACATCAAAAACATGTTTGAAAATGGCTATGGGAAGATGTATACCCATCTTCCTATCCTCTTGGATCCGCCCCTGACCATAAGCTACAGAAACCATCAAAAGAGTCTGGCATATATTTTAGTTACTTGACACCATTAATTTTGTTGTTTTTTTTACTAAAAGGTAGAATTAAAAAGCGGGGGGAGCATGGCACCATGCCCCCCCTAAATACGCTCCTGGGTTGACTGAATCAAAGACAACCGCTAATGAGACGTTCTGGCATACGCTTACAACTGCCGACTTGGCAAATCTGTCGTAAAGGACACAGATATCTTCAGGTGTTTAACACTAGCTCTTAACCCACTCTTTTACAGAATTGTCATCAATAAAATCTGCTTGTCGCTTTTTTTTTCATGGTCGAATCCAGAATCTTTGTGTAAAAGAGGGTGGGATTCAGCTCACCTTTATGATTTCATGGAACGTAGTAAGTTATTGCGTGAACATCTCAATTCATATCGGTAATCGAATGGCTCTTTCAACTATTTGCTGTAACACTTTCACTTGATCTATCACTCTGGGTGTTACAACCATGCCCAGGGCCCACTTTTATATTCTATTAACTCCTCTTCTCCTACCTGCATCCCATAACGTTAATCGTTTTGTTGCCTCTTTCCTTTTTTGTACCGCGTTATATTTCCTTGATCTTATCGCATTATTTACTGTGTTGACGGGGCAAAAATAAAAGACACTACCCTAACCCTCTCTGGATCCCTCCCTGGTTTACTTACATTCATCAAAATTAGAAAATGTAATGTTGACACAATATCCGGTACAATTTATTTCATGACGAGAATTTAGACTAGCAAATGTAGGACAAGCTTCGGGTTCATCCTGTGTTCCACAAAAATAGCAGATTATTACATCGCCAGTAGCTTGATTTTCAGCTGTAATCATAAAAACGCGGTCAATTTCAGCAAATTACAAAAATAAAATAAACTCGGCCTACATAATAGGCTTTTAAGGATTTAAACATTTTCAGAACTATCGTAACATAGGTTCAAAAAATTTGCATAAGGAAGGTTACAAGGACCACTGCTCCCCTTTCGAAAAATATATATTTTTCAACCCAACGTACAGGCTTTTATGTACGTTCACATCAGTGATGGAGTACTCGAGTACTGCACTCGTACTCGAGTAGTACTCGAGTACTACTTTTGGGGTACTTGTACTCGCAACCCCTGGTACTCGATTAGTACTCGTACGCGAAGGTCAATGCACTCGGTACTCGGTCAAAAAAAGCGCCGAGTACACGAGTACATATGGCTTTTGCTATAAGTAACAAACTAACCAACAAGATGAACTTTCGATAGCAAACTACAGCCAGTAAAACCCGTAAATAAATTGATGCGCCTTCTCAACATTCCAAACACTGAAAAAACGTATTCGTTTATGTTTTTGCGACAAACTTTGAGCTGTTGCAACTTAAAAATTGTTCTTTTGTTAAATTTGTAAAAGTACTCGTACTCGAACTTTTTTACGATACTCGTACTCGAGTACATTTTTCAATATCAGTACTTGTACTCGAAGTTTTTTGCGGTACTCGCACTCGGAAGTTGAGTACTCGACTCCATCACTGGTTCACATGCTGCAGACCAGTGTTTATCCCGAATTGACCATATGCAGCAAGACCTTTTCTCTTACTTTTTAGATCACCTTTCACGCCCCCCCTCCCAGTAGGCTACAGGCGCTCTGCTGATGTGTCTGGGTTAGTGCAAGTTTGTTTTACTACAAATTTAACGGGTAACGTGGTAAGCTATGTGCAAGCGCGCCACTAGATGAAAATTTACAAGATCTACTGTAAATCCTTAAAACAACTTATTTCTCAATGAACACGGTCGTCGGCTATCTTCTAGAAAATAATTCCAAAATTCTCAGACAAAACCTAGAAGTTTCTGAACTTGGTTAGCACTGCGGGCCTAATGATTGCTTTGTGGACTGAAGACACTAGCCGTTGTAATAGTTATTAGTCTGTGTAGCGTAGCCTACTTCATGCGTTTTTTTCTGCGTGTCGCGATTTATCAAAATTATTTATTTACCGACGTACTTTTGCTTACCCTACCAACCAAAACCTTTTGTAAACTTACCAGCAACGCTTAGTTTAGGAGAGCAGATGTTAATCAGAAGAACAATCACAGACAATCGATTCATTTTGAGCAGTTGAGCGAATTGTGATGTGGAAATAGTAACAGCCATCGTCTCTACAATATTGGTAACAACAGTACTGTAAAAAATACTACGGCGGGTTACTCTGCGATCAGCTCAGATTAATACTCGTTCTAAGTTTGCTTGGTTGAATGTGGATAAATACCTTCTTTTCAATTCTTATCATTCTGCTGCTTACGGCATCTGTTTTCTGGGATTTACAGTGCTTGTTTCCTTCAAATTTCCGTTGATTTGTGGAATTGCAGTAGCCTACAATGCTTGTGTTATTTTGTATGAGCTGACCAGCAGTCTTGTTGGTAAGAACTAAGAATACGATACTGGCGCACGATGATATGTTGTTAATCTAACGCTTTGGGCATGCAGAGTCTGAAAAACGTTTCAGTGCGCCCAGGTTTCTCAATCAGGGGCGTTCGAAAAACAAGTGCTGCCGCTGATTATATACTAGCACCAAGCGCAGGTAAGAGTGAGGAATTTTGTTACTAAATTCTCATTCATTTACCGTGCAGTACGAACCACTTCGCATGTTACGCCGAATCGCGGGTTTACGTTGCCCATCTCCGTGGCTTTTCGTCCATTCATGGCAAATTTTACTAAAAACCATTTCAGCCGGCGACAAAAGTTTAAGGAGTCCGATGACACTTTGCTTATAATATAAAAATGAGAAAGTTGCACGGGCGTATACGCAAAACTTTTTGAGAGGATCATGAAGAAAATTTACCCCAAAATGGCATAATTTTTTTAGAAGAGTCTGAGCATAACTACGTTCAACGTGTATCAAAAGAGGCTTGAAGAATAAGGGCAAACATCAGCATCCCTTTTTGGAGTACGATTATTATGTTTTATAAATTGTTTTGCTAATTATTCTACTGATTACCGCACTGTGTTTGGTTATTTGCCTTATCAAGACGAGGAATCTCCATATTGCTCTTATGTTGATAAGTACTGTGTAGAGCTGGGGTTCTTAACCGGGGGTAAATGTACCCCCAGGGGATAAATTTTACGTACCGAGGGGGTAAATTTTCTGAATTAAAGACTAAAGATAACTTTAATTTTCAGTAATGAAAACGCAGTAGTGGGACACTGGGGGTAAATTATACTTCTTTCTTTCGGCAAGGGGTAAACGCGACAAAAAAGGTTGAGAACCCCTGGTGGAGAGTATTATGTGCGGGTGGGTAAAGAGTGATTAGCCTTCATAGGCTGCAAGATAGTAATTATGTTTGCTTAGCGAATCTCCGTGTGGTTTCGGTTTGTTATTTGAACTGAGACTAACCTGCTGACTTATTGTTTGTATCGTCTTTGCGACTTTTTGACGGCTCCGATGGCCGAGTGGTATGAGCAGGGCCGGATTTACCAATAAGGCTAAGCAGGCTGAAGCTTTGAGCCTCGGAGAAAATGGGGGGCCTCATCACAAATAACGAAAACCTTTTTTATTTGCTCTCCACCGATGTTTTCAGTGAAAACATGCATCTGAAAGACCTTTTTTTGTTCTTCCAATCAGTGTGATCAAATAACCTATAGGGCCTCTGATTGTTTAAATCCAGCCCTAGGTATGAGCGTCCGTCCGTCTCTGGAGATGTTTGATTCCGAGTCGAGTCAAAGCAATGACTGTAAAATTGGTATTCACAGTTTCCCTGAGTGGCGTTCAGCATCAGAGCTGGGCACTCGGTGCTTTAAAAGTAACGAGGATAACGATACCGGTATTTTGCACAAAAAAAAAATAACGACGATATACCGACAAAGGTGCATTTTTTCAGAAGTAACGACGATAACGATGCTTGGTACCGATTTTTGATACTTTTCAGACAAAAAAATTTTGTTGTTTTTTTTAAGCAAAACTTTGCCTAAGATAGAACGTGTACAGATAGTGAACGCATTCGATCTGAAAGTGCTATACTTTTGAATTGATTTTTCATGAAACGCGTAGCATAAATGTTGTTTTCTAATACCGGTAGCTCATTTCGTACGATAAAATTCAATGTTTTAGCAAAATTTTAACAGTTCGCTTGCTAAGAGTTACACTACCTGAATATTGTGACGAGGGGCTGACTCAATCAAATAAAATAAAAGCTAATTTCTTTAGAAATTGATGCTTTGGAGCACAGTATGAATGTGTATCCTTTTTTGTTGAGGATAGAGCTATGTCCGTAAATTTTGCAAGTTTTGAAATATTTTTTCATAAAATTGGTTAAGGGCAAGTAAAAATTGTGTTCAGTTACAAGAAATTTTCTGTTT
Organism: Trididemnum miniatum; assembly: GCA_964006365.1. Taxonomy (NCBI): domain Eukaryota; kingdom Metazoa; phylum Chordata; class Ascidiacea; order Aplousobranchia; family Didemnidae; genus Trididemnum; species Trididemnum miniatum. The sequence continues at coordinate 12,585,036 of OZ023239.1, forward strand.
TGGGGTTCAAAGTTCATACCAAAAAAAGTTACCGAATATCGAGTAAAACAGTCAAAAAAGTAACGACGGTACCAAAAACGGTACTTTTTAAAAACTCCTAACGTTACCAATAACGGTACTAAAAAAGTCCCGCGGTACTGCCTAACACTGTTTAGCATTTAAGGAACATTGTGAAAACAAGCCGGCAAGTTTACTATTGCGCTGTTGGGAAAGGCACCTAGCGGGATTACCCCATCTTGGTTACGGATGTGCCTCAAGAAACATTACTCGGACTCGCCGAAAAACGAGTATTCACGACATTACTCGGCCGAGTCCGAGTATCTACGACGTCAAGATATGAACTCAAAATCAGATAAAGAGAAAAAAAAAGGTCATCACGTCGGTAGAAGTCCTAATTTCGACTCAAATTTGGATAAAGAGCAAAAAAAAGATCAAAATGATAATGCTTTAGTACTCGGCCGAGTATCAATTAATAATCAGCCGAGTCCGAGTATTAACTTAATAGTCGGCCGAGTACTCGGACTCGACTCGCCACATCCCTAATCTTGGTGTGGTAGACAGGTGGCTGGCAACGCCTAGGCAAGCTCGTTATGGCGCTTCGATCGCTTTCTTGTGATAGGATAAATCCAGTGGTGTAAAGTAACGAAGTAGTTTTACTTAAGTAGACTACTTAAGTATTATTGCTTGGTAATTAGTACTTACTAGAGTGATTTAAATTTCGACTACTTCTACTTTTACTTACGTAGTTTGATCAGATGGTAACGCTACTTAAGTGGCTTTAAAAACGATAAGTAGTTAATATTAAGCAATGTATCACGCAAAAAATGATAAATAATCATGCTTAATAATAAAATTGGCTACATTAGTATTAGGTGTATTGTTTTATTTTATATATATAAGTTTTTCAATTTCGTGATATTAAGTGGTCTTTTGTTGTTTGTGTTTGGCATGGAATCTGAGGTTGCATTTTGCAGATTATGACCCGCTTCACTTTTATATTTTCGTCAAATAAATGTGTCAAGTTTGGAAGTGAGCAAATTATGTTTTGTCAAAGCTCAGCTTTATGGCCTTGTTTTTTGCAAACGCCGCTTTTTGCTTAATTAGCTTCAAATTGTTGGTACTTTTTACTTTTACTTGGTTACTTTTTACATACCCTACTTTCTACTCTACTTCAAGTAGTTCCCGCCATTAGTAACAATACTTTTACTTTACTGGATTTCTGGACTACTTTTTACACCACTGGATAAATATGCAACTAAATACCAAATAGTCTGTTTTAGGCCATCTGCTGAAACCGACTTACTTCCACGAGCGAAAAATAATTATTACTTATTTTGTCAACATGTTTGTGACTCATGAAATTGTTTATAGGTTTGACATTTTGAGTAAGCTTTTTTTGTTGGTACTCACATCAAAATTAGCAGCCATTTTAGCTAGGGCAAGGCAATGTTTGGTTTCCAATCAAAGATCTATCTTTTTTGTTTGTTGCTAGAAACAAATCTGCAAATTCAAAAACATTCGGACTGTTTCAAACTAGTCCAGCACCTTATCCAGAATTACAAGACAAACGCGTTTCTTGTGTTATCACAATGAGTTTTCATCAACAAACAGAGTTCCACCGCAAAACCTTAGTAGCATGCTAGTAATTTTCCATTTGGCATGACGTGTTTGCACACTTAGAAGCGCGTTTCTATTTTTTTGAAATCTCTGTAATTTTACGATCTTTCTTAAGTATAGGATGTTTGAACTGTAAGTGAAAAAGAAAAATAAAATTGATAGGTTGATTGCTTCATTTTTATCCTTCTGTCACAAGAAAGCGATGGAGGCACTATAGGACGAATCCAGACTCGCCTAGAAATTCCTTTGTTCAAAGTTTTCCTGTTGAGTTTGTTTCTGACTTCTTTAATTTGCTATTTATTAGATTCCTCCCAGCAGGAGTAATTGCGGCAAAGTATTTTATCAAAGGACGCAACAACAAGGTTTGGGTGGTAGTTGAGCCATCAACCTTGCGGTCATCATAGCCGTCGTAAAAACGACGCTCCAAAATTTATATGCTCGTTATACTGCAGCTCATAGCTTAAGTCCAAAATATTCGGCGAGACCAACAAGATGATGACAAGTGCTATTTGTATTTTAGCCTTCAAGTAGAACATTAAATACACAAAAACGAAGTCATAATAAGACAAATAGGCAAACACCAAAGACAATACGGTAATCAGTGAAATAATTAGCAAAACAATTTATGAAACGTATAATCGTACTCCAAAAAGGGATGCTGATGTTTGCCCTTGTTCTTCAAGCCTCTTGTGATACACGTTGAACGTAGTTATGCTCAGACTCTTCTAAAAAAATTATGCCATTTTGGGGTAAATTTTCTTCATGATCCTCTCAAAAAATTCTGCGTACGCCCCTGCAACTTCTTTATTTTTATATTGCGAGCATACTCAGAACACGATTTCATAAAAAAATCGCATTTTACTTTTTTACTTTTATGTTGAAAGCCAGCAATAAAATGGTGCGAGTACGATATTCACTATATAAATATACAGCATTCTGTTTTTCTGAGTACCTCTTATTCTTGGGGCTTCGTGAGGGCAGCAGCTTTAGTTGAAGTTTCCAAGTATCTCGATCTTTTGCAACAGCGGTAGATGCTTATCCTGTCCACACGTCCAATTCGACTGGGTCAAAAGCACACTGACTTTCTGCATCATAATCAAATTTTTGACTTCATAATCACTTTTTTCAATTTTGAAATCAAAAATTTGATTATGATGTACTGTAGAAAACCAGTGGGTTTTTGGCCTATTAGAATTGGACATGTGGACAGGGATAGCTGTGAGGGAAATTCCAAGCGAAACCAGGCGAAAGCTTAGACACAATTTTACCAACAAATACCGTTATTTCTAAAAATAGTTTAATGATGAAACCATTTTGAAGAACTGAATATGAATTCACTACTATCTAAGCTTTTCATCGTTCTATTTGTTTTTATTATCTCGTCGTAACATTATTATTTTTGTTTATCAAAAGCTGTATCAAAAATTTTTGACTGTGCTTGCCCACTATGCTTACGCAATTTACACCTCATCTTGTATATATGTCTGTGTTCTTGCGGTTATACATGTAGAGTAGTTCAACGTTTATTAGATCAAGTGGCTGCATTTTACCTTTAATATAGACCTATAGTCAACTGATGATCACACCATTTATAGTTTTAATTTTCAAGTTTTTATAAGGCATGTCCGTAGAAACAGCAATTTTTACATCATCAAACGAAAGCACAATTAAATAGTCGTCAGCAAGTTTAATGGTTATATTAATAATTTGATAACGCAAAGATAGAGACTTACTAACTGTACTGCCGAAAACTCTTTGTATGGTCAGTTGCCATGTTTTTTGGCATTAATGGGTCCGAATAAAGTTATGCCAAAAATATTAGTTGACAAAATATTTGGACGGATTGAATTTGTTTGTCAGTGTTTATTCTGTCAACTTTTGTCCTCAAATTAAAATCACCAGAATGACTAATGCCACCTTTTAACTTGCAAGTTGCCTGAAATAGAACGGTTAGACTCGACGTAAAATATGACGATATACGGTGTCTTAAAATGACGTCATGCGTTCAAGGTGTACGAGTATACCTTGCAGTTGATTTGCACGATTGCTATTGTGATCAAATTTGAACAGAAGCATTTCGCCGTTTTATTGATTAATTTGCTTTACATTTGTAAAAAAATTTTTAAGATCAAGAGGTTTTTCATAAACTTAAACTCATAAAAATAACGAGGTTCAAAGATAGAAAATTTCTCGCTTGTGCTTATCAATTTTAATTAGTCAGCGATTTAACACCAAATTATGTGGTAACTAACTACATCAAATGATACAGTATTCAAGAAGTAGGCTATGGTTGATGAACAGCACGTTTCTTAATGGTGAAGGAAGGTGGTTTTTGGTGATATCTGCGTGGTAGGCTGTATTAATGTAATGATCGCTCACAGGAATAAGCTCACCCTTTCAAGAAGCAAGTATACAATTTATACTGCATTTTCTCACTTGTCGAGCGTGATTTGCTTTTAAAGAGTGCTTATAGACAAAGAATCTCCAATAAAAAATCAAGCCTACGTTGTGTGAAGTGGTGTTTAGTTAAATTACTGTATTAGTAATGAAACAGCTTGATTTCTTAATTTAAACTAATAATAGCTTTGTACATAAAACAGTAAACTCTACTGGCAAGCAAGAGAGGTCGACGCCTTCCAGCCTCCCCAAACAAGTTTTTAAACTTTTACGCTGATGTAATAAAGACGTCATGAAAAACAAAAATCATACCTCGCCCATCCACAAACTTTTTTTGCAGCACAGAATTACTTCGTATATTTGTGACAGCACGTAAATTCTTTAAGATGACTGCAGGTTTATAATTAATAAGTTTAATTTTTTTATTTAAATAAATGAATTTGACAGAATATGTATTTAATAACGTCTTGCTCTCTAGGGATTTTTGGTAAGATTTGGCTACCAGATGACGGCTTCGTTAGCATGAGCTACACGAGTTTAATCGGAAGACGCGATGATGTAATTGCCTGGATGCAGTCCGAGACTGCAGCACTATTGCTGGATAGCGTTGATCTCATGTGTTCGTGGTTCGAGTTTTTAATTTTATTTTGATTGATTTGTCTCTGCTACAAATTAATGTGAAGTCAACACCTGGTGGGCTGTTTGTAATTACCTAACGCGTGTTAAAAAGTAGGTGTTTTTAAAAAGCTCAAAAAAGATTCGATTCATATTAATACTTAATAAAAATGCAGTGCACCACGTATAAAACCTAATTGCCGACAAACTCTCTCAAAAGAGCGTTTAATCTTGAAATTTTGTTTAAAGTAAGCTATTTTTCACCGCTGGATGGCGTGAAAGGTTCTATGGCAATAAAATATTTGCGTAACATTGAGAAGTGCAAAGCCATGAACAAATTAAAACGGATAAGTTTTGTGGCTTAAGGCAATTGCTGTTGGAAGGCGCGGTGAAGAACAACACTTTCACTAGATCAGTCTGTATTAAACCATTTTTTTAAGGAAAATATTAGGTGTCCAAAATATACTAGTATAAACCAAAAATAGATTTGTACTAGGAACCCAAAATTCACATGTTTTCTTCCATGATTTTCTCTGATTTTGGCTCTTAAATGCCTTAAAAAAGAAACTTGTTTCAAGACACTATTTTTGAAAGTTTGATATTATTTAACTCAGTTGCCAAGACATTGCTATCGGTGTGGGAGGTCTGGGGTTCAAATCCTGGGTCGGTCAAATCGGACAAAGTGTCGCCAACGGCTCGTCACCGTTGCGATGTTTTTTTCGGAGCTGTGCTGCGCAGGCGCCAAGTCACGGAGATAGGCCCTGTCACTCGTTGTACACTTCGCGTAATACCGCGAGTATAATGAAGATTTGATTTTGTTTAATTTCACATATCAGCTAAATATTAGGCCTAAGTGATAAATGTAGTTGTCCCGGTCAAGTCAACTTCCTTGCCATTTTATTTGAAATTGAGTGAGCGATGTTTAAATTTAGCTTTCAGCCGCTTCCTGCGGAAGAGGACTTTTAACCTGAGCTTTGAGATGTCTATTTATAAATTATAAAATATGGCAAAATGTTGAGACAGCGGCGGAAATGAAATCCTGTCATAGCTTGTACAAAAACAACTTGTCCAGAAATTTGAAACAGTTTTGTTTTAATTACAATTTTTTATCGAGAAAAAGAAGCTTAGCTTAATGAACTTGATCTGTGTTGCTAAGCCCGATTTAATAAACCACTAACGACAAAAATTGTTTTTTTACTAAAACATGAATTTTCGAAGACGACATGGCCTAGCGGTACAGAGCGCAGTATGGTGTAGTGAAAAACTTTTTTTGGAATTTCAAAAAAGTGGTTTCCTCATTTGTGGCAAATGAGCCGAAAATGACACTGAAAATGGTTTTGGGGTGTTGCCTCCTCAGATGGCCTAGCAACCGGAGCAAATACTCACCCCCCCCCAAATTAAAAATTACCATAACTTCCTAACCGCTCACGATAGAAGGTCGAGTTAGAGCTTGAATATTGTGGAGTCATACGCTTTAATATAAATCTGAAGCTATTGACGACCTATGCTCAACACCAAAAAAGGTTAATTTTTAAGGGGTGCAATTTTTGGCCAAAGTTTCAGCTGCAATTTTCCAAAAACCATGCTATTGCAAACATCATCGAAAAATTCAATGACAATAGACATTAATTTTGGCTGAAATGAAACTGGTACACAAACATAAAGAAAAGTAATAGCAGCCAAATCATACAACATAATTATTATTCAAGTAACGGTTGGTCAGTGTTAATTGGTGCTACCATAAATTGTTGCTAAGCGTTGAATGTTATGCGTTGCGTTAAGCGTTGATGATCATGCGATTTGGGTTTTTGACGGAATAGCGCACCTCTTTTCCCATATCCTACCAATTACAGGAGGCTTCAGTCACCACCTTAACATGTTTTTTCACGGCCGGGTTGTGGTTTGGATGATCAAGTTCTAATGAGCTATTATCCATGAAATCTTGTAAAACAGTTCTTTGATCGCAGGTGGTTGCTAGATACTGGAGTATTCTACTGCAAGTTGGCCCTTTTATGGCAAGGTTTTGCGCCGGTGTCAATTGCTTTTGAAACTTTGAATGGTCTCATGCAGTGCTCATTCATGTTAACTTCGCCGCATTGCCAGGCTTTTGGGACTTCCAGAGATCAAGTCGAGATCTAGATTTGCACCGGTTCCTCTTATGGCTTGCATTATGCTGGCCTGCAGTAATCTGATTTCTCCAAGCATCGCTAATAAAATACTGTACTTTTAGCATATGCAAATAACGCATTCTTTGAACATTTTGCAACGCTACTTGCTTGACTTTCCCGTTTCACAATTGAGTTATTTTTTAAACCAAGTTAAAAAAGTCCTTGCAGTCATAAGTCAATTTATTGCTTTTTTTATGTCGAATAAGGTAAGAAAATACATCTTTACATAGTGTATTCAGCAAGAAAGACCAATGCAGATAGAGGTCATCCAAGGAAACATAAATCTTCAATATTCTACATCTGAAGGTTAACCATCTCAAGTGAACAATTGGTCCTATTTTGAAATATTGAGGGTCACTCTCTGCTAATCTTGTCATCACTGCTTTGCATATCCTGGTATAGACTAATAATGCTGATCCTGACTCAGATCATCGACCACTTTTGGCGAAACTTTTGGAAAGCATGGGATTGAAATGCTCTCAAACTGTGAGATTTGTTGGTCTGAAACAACTTCTACTCATTGTTTTCGCAATAGAATATGCAAATGCTGTTGAACTATTTGTTGTATCCATCAACACGAATGAAAATATGGCGAAGAAGAAAAGTTGGAAAACTAGGCCATTAGAACTTGATCATCCAAACCACAACCCGGCCGTGAAAAAACATGTTAAGGTGGTGACTGAAGCCTCCTGTAATTGGTAGGATATGGGAAAAGAGATGCGCTATTCCGTCAAAAACCCAAATCGCATGATCATCAACGCTTAACGCAACGCATAACATTCAACGCTTAGCAACAATTTATGGTAGCACCAATTAATACTGACCAACCGTTACTTGAATAATAATTATGTTGTATGATTTGGCTGCTATTACTTTTCTTTATGTTTGTGTACCAGTTTCATTTCAGCCAAAATTAATGTCTATTGTCATTGAATTTCTCGATAGCATGGTTTTTGGAAAACTGAAGTTGAAACTTTGGCCAAAAATTGCACCCCTTAAAAATTAACCTTTTTTGGTGTTGAGCATAGGTCGTCAATAGCTTCAGATTTAAATCAAAGCGTATGACTCCACAATATTCAAGCTCTAACTCGACCTTCTATCGTGAGCGGTTAGGAAGTTATGGTAATTTTTAATTTGGGGGGGGGTGAGTATTTGCTCCGGTTGCTAGGCCATCTGAGGAGGCAACACCCCAAAACCATTTTTAGTGTCATTTTCGGCTCATTTGCCACAAATGAGGAAACCACTTTTTTGAAATTCCAAAAAAAGTTTTTCACTACACCCTTCTGCGCAGGTTGCAGATCTTGTTTGACGGGTTCGATTCACGGCTGGAGCCAATTGCATTTGACATATACTGTATACCGGTGGGCTGACTTAAAGAGCGCAAGCTCACTTCGCAGTCTCGTTCAATTGCTGTTGAATTTTCAGTTCAATATAATTTGAAAATAACCTCATTTGTTTACTTGTTTATTTAAGGTTATTCAGCCTAATTTTAAGCAATTTTTAAAAGTCAAAACAAACGGATGTTGGCCAACTTGCCTGAACTGAAAGAAAATTGCTGCTTTCGTGATTACGTCACCAAACTCTGAAAAATACCTCTCAAAGGTGCATTAAATGATGACGTAATTAATATGTCGACATAATCAAGGCATGTTTAAATTATAGTTGTTGTTAAATGTTTTCGAAGTTCAAAATTGGACCTTAAAAAAAAAACGAATTTACGTGACCAGTTTATGCAAATAAATTTTTATCAATTTTTTTTTTTTTTTTTCAGCCAAAATATAACTTGGGATTGATTCATTTCAACGTAATGTGATATAATTTTCGAGAGTGAAAAGTTCATACTCATTGCCGGGTCATGATTCGTTCTTGATTAAAATTCTTCTCACGATTTGGTGACGATTTCCAAGTAGGCTCATTTAAGTTCATTTCCAGGAAAATATTTCCTTTTCAGAAGCAAAATATTGAAAGTAATTGTGTTTTCTGTAGAAAGGCAGGCAGAATCCGTCAGACGGATAAGCACTTGGCTTCTGTTTCACAAAATGTGTTTTCATTCTCTTATTTTGAACGGCACTTGGTGTATCGGCTAAGAGCATCTTTTTGAAATCTCGGACACTGAAGCTTCATCCCGGCAGGGTCAAACTACAACTTTTGACTATAACATTTGTGATTTCCCCGCTTGGTACCCAAAGTATAAAAGAGTTGGTTGCTTTTCGACTGCAGCAATTCTTTATATGTGTCCACTAACAGCGTTCCATCATTCATGATTCGTATTTGTAATGAGTAGGGCCATTTTTTTCTACCTAAAAAAATATATTTTTGACTGTATTTTAGTAAAATTTTGACTTTATTTTGACTTAACCGCTTCCTCGTATTATTTATGTCTTGTTGCACTTTATTAATTAAATATGTTTTATAATCTGCAATTTACGTAAGTTTTTAAAGAAAAAGGTAGCCTACTTCGAACATTTTCTCAATTACTCAGTGTTGAAGCTAATGCAACAAAGCGACGCATGACGTTAAAACCTAGGATAACGAGCCATTGTGTGTACCGGTATCAATTAGTGTGTAATACAAAAATTGCGTTGCTATCGCAACTGTACTGTACACTAACAGTATGTCTATGATTTTTTTAACGAAAGCCACGCAGTATAATTACAAGGACGTTTTATTGTAATACAGCATCATACATTTTTTTACGTTCTTAACATCAAACTTTCTCTCTTTTCCCATAATTTATTGAGCATAGAAAACGACCTCTCAACAGCAGCAGAGGTTGGCTTGGCTTTTTGCAATAGTGCGTAGCTTGTTGGGTCAATTGTCAAGTTGGTACAGTTTATTATTGTTTGCTGCTAGAGTCCTGTATTGATTTATTCTAACCAAATCCGACACCAAACCTTCTACATTGATAGCGTCTTTTGCTCTGCTGACTAAGAGGCCTGCACTTGTCCAATTGTTGACAATGGTGCGAACAGCTGGAAGGTTCTCACTATAATATAAGGCAGCTCTAAGCCAAGTTGCCCATCTTGTAATTACAGGGTCAGGAGGAGATGGCAGACCAGCATCATGAAAATCTTTCTTGCGATCTTTGTTTTTGATTGTTGCTGCCTTGATCGTTGCTATTACTTCATCAATATTTTTAAAATGAGCACGCACACGCATAGCGCAGTTGTGTGGTAAGTGCGCAACGCAAATGACATGCATCAAAGAAGGGTATAATTCTTTTAATGTCTTTCCAGCCGAAGACATGTACCGAGCAGCATCAACCAAAAACAATGAAAAATTCTCGCGTTTTATTTCAACTTGTCGCAATATCTCATCCACAGTGGGCAGAATAATACTGCTATTAACATTGCGACCGCTGTCAAGTGGATGGCAATTAACGAGGAATATCTATTTAGAGCATCTAAGCTGCCCACAAGCACACTAATATACTTTTGTTTAGCAACCTCTGCTTCATCCACAATCAAAAAATTTTTTTGTCGCGAAGTAATTTTTGAATTTGTTTCTTTTTTTGGGATGCCAATTTAGCAACACATGCCCGGGCTGCAGTCTCCGAAGGCAATACTTTTCCCATTCTAGCAAACAGAGACTTCAAAGAAGGATGGTTCAGTTTATGAAGTGGGATATCTGCAGCTAAGAATGAAGAAACAACCTGTTCCTTGAAGTTTGCTTGATCGAAATGTAAAAAGGTTTGCTTACTTTGAGATTTGCTCTTCGTTTCTCCTTGGTGTTGCTTACTTTTTCGGTGGCTTTCCACAAAAAACTTTTTGACGCATTTGACCAACACGTCGCAAAGGTTGCATCGCAAGTCGCTGGCAGGAGTTGCCGAAAACTCAACGGGATATTCCTTGCAAGCTTGCCTAACTTTCGCTATAGAAGATTTGGCTTGTTTTGGCATTCTTTGCTTTGCAAGTTACAACTTAAAAGACCACGTGTAAAGAGCGCAAGGCTTTTATAGGATTAGATTAATTGTCTAACAATTATGTATTTATGCATCAGCAATGACGTTTCATGCATAATAAGTGCTATTTCCTTCTCAATTACCGCGCGCATTATTGTGACGATGGTGCAAATATTGCAACTATTTCGGAAGTTTAAAATCAACTAAAGTTGCGCATAAAATATTAATAGCAGCTCAAAAATTCAAAAAAATATTTAAAAAATAGAAATTTGTTCGTTTTTGTAAGGAAATTTTTGATAAAGACAATTTTGACAAATTTTGACTTTATGCAAAATTTTGACTTTATTTTGACTTATAGAATCTACCAAAACAGACTCCTGAACACCTGAAACGAACGTTAGTACACATTTGATCATGTAACAAGGTCCTGAAAAAATTTTGACTTTATTGACTTTAGCGGGCCCTAGTAATGAGCCATCATTTGAGAATGGCCTTCTTGCTTAAAGAATCCCTTATCCTCTATCTCGTTTGTGTCGACTAAAATTCATTCGGCTATCTCGCCTCATAATTTTAGACCGGCAGTTGAGAGGCTTTAGCTGTCCCCATCTAAGTACCAATTACCGAGCATATCGCGACCTTCTATGCCACAAACCATCGGCGAAACGTGATTTCTGCCAGATTGGTTGCGTTTGGCCGTAATGGGGGCTCAAAGACCCCCGAAAAATCCGCTAGCACTCCCCTACTAGGTACCACATGAAACCTAGTGGAAACAAAAGCTTGCATTGCCCAGATCACGAAATGGTATGTGACAGAAATTTTTTCGGTTGCTTTACCCCCGATAGATGCCCCCAAAGTTCGGGTGATGACGTCATAAAGGTGCGCTAGCGGTGTCCAACTAGGTACCACATGAAACCTAGTGGAAACGAAAGCTTACATTACCCAGATCACGAAATGATATGTGACAGAAATTTTTCGATTGCATTACCCCCGACAGAAGCCCCCAAAGTTCGAGTGATGACGTCACCACGTAAATATGCGTCAGTTGATTATGAACAAACAATCGCATGAAATTCACTGGAAACGAAAGTTTGCATCACATAGATCACAAATCCATACCTGACAGACCAGGGGCTACGAGAGCCACCAATGGGCCCGGGGCAAATTTTTTGATGGGCCCCCTACCTTTTGCAGTCTCTAAGCATAAAGACAACATTTTGGTAAAATAAGTGAGTTATAGTTGGTTTCTATTCATCCCCTTTATAGCGAAAATACGATTAAGGTGATACAACGAGCTCGCTTGTTTCGTCCTCGGAAAAATTTTGAGGATATTTTTGATGACCACGATGAATCGCGCTACGTATTTACATTACAAGGTAGATGGAAATTCAGTGAGGACAAGGTCAAAGTCATAGAGCGGATTTGGAGTCTCTCTGCCAGTGCTGCGTACAGTGGTAACTCCATTGTCAGTATAAGGACTTGGATAAGGGAACTTACACTTGTTTCATCAGCTATACAATATTGACATTCAAATTACGACGTCGCTTACATCATCTCTCGCATTAGTTGGATTAGTTACTAAATTTACATTTGAAACTTCAGTATCATTCCCTGGACTACTTTCGTTACATTTAGCAGTTCATTATAGCAGTTTCCTGGTCAGGGGCATCTTCACAAGATCTTTCGCTTTTGTGCACTGAATTCTTGTTTTATCATTTCTAAATATGCATTTACAAAAATATACCTACTATCATTCAAGGGCGTAGGCAAGTGTGGGGGTTTCGGGGGTTTAACCCCGCCCCCCCATTGGTTTGGTAACGCTTGTGCTTTTATAGCCGATATTTGTTGATTTGTCATAAAAAACGATAATTTTGGTCCAGGCTTCATCTGCGATTGTTGTAACATCACAGCATAAGTCCACTGTGCTAACGTTGCTCGATTACGAAGTGTCATTGTTGCGTCACAATATTGTTTCTAAACCGCTCTTCCACAATCGGTTACGCAAAGCGTTGGCCCTTGGCCGGTGTTCATGGATGGTAAGATGAGAACAACAGCTACTGTAAGTGTAGTAGATACAATATATAACTGCGGTTATTTTCAAATTATTGTAAACAGAAAAGCTTACAGTAACTGAGGGAGACTGCGAAGGAAGCTTACGCTCTTTGAGTCAGCATCAACCCGGTATATTAATGTCCATAGGCGCACCCAGGGAGGGCCACGGTGCCCCGCCTCCCCCCCCCCCTTTTCGCCCTGCAGTAAAGTGCTACAACCTAACTTTCAGTCTGAAATTTCTCAAACTAATAATGGTTGCAGGTTGCAGCCTCCTTTCACTTATTTTAGCCAAGCTTTTGCTTTTAGACATAAGCTGCAAAAATATCTTTGCATTGTTAATAGTGACTGCATTACTGCATGCCCTTTTTCGATAAAAAAGCGTGCTAAAATGAGTGTTTTTTTATTTGAAAACCGCAAAAATTCGTTGGCGGCTGGGGGCTACGTCCCCAGATGCGATCGGCTCCCGCTGTGAATCGCCAGATGCGATCGTCAAATGCCATCGTCGTCACATGTCAAATGCGAACCAGATGCGATCGTCAAATGCGATCGGCTCCCACTGTGAATCGAACCCGTCACGAAAGATCGGTCACCTGCACTCGGTACCGCTAGGCCACGTATACTATAGCTAGCGATGAGTTTTTGTGGTATAGGCGACATTCTATGATTGTAATATAAGCTTCCTCTCTTCACTTACGAAAGTATGAATCTCTGCCTTTCGCAACCGCGTCATAAGTGACAACATGACAACATTGAAGTTAAAATCCAGCTAAGTGTTTCAACCCCCCCCCCCCCCATTGAGTATTCCTGCCTACGCCACTGCTACCAATTGTAAGAATAATTAAATATAGCCTACTCCAAAAAAATTTTAATACCCATTATACCAAATCAATCAATTTGACAGCATTTGTTTAAAAAACACTGAGTCCTACGGTTTGTTTTTTGCGCATGCGATCATCGAAAAGATTTGCTCCAGTCCGGATATCGGCAACTCTTTTTGACCAAGGAACCATAGAAGCTGGACTGTGTTAACTGCATTCTCGTGAGAGCCACATAACATTTTGAACACCTGATCGAACCCAAAGTGTTTTTACTCGTACACGATGAAACTCTGCTACTCACGGATAATTATGATTGTGCTTCGTTGACCTCGTGTCGTGCACTGTCTTGTTGTCTTGCCTTGCCCAGCGATGGCGGAAGCATTTCTAAAGTGGGGGGGGGGGGGCAAAACTAACGACCAGATTTTCTTCACCTACAACCTGGGCCGGTAGTGGCGTAGCGAGAAATTTTAAAAGAGGGAGGGCATAATTTCGCCATTTTTTCCAACGTATTTTTTTCGGCAGAACTAATTTGAAGCTGATTAGGAAACTAGAAAACCTTGAGGGGGTCCGGGGGCAGGTTCCCCCGGGAAATTTTTGAAAATTTGCATGCTGTAACGGCTATTTTAGTGCTTTTTGAATAATTTTCAGGCAAATTGTGTTTAAATCATTTGACTTTAATTCTGAGTGCTTCGCCAAATATGATACATTTTGTTCACACATTTTTAATTATATACGTGCTTAAGGCGTAAGGCTTAGCCTATAGCTATCGAAGAGGTTCGAAATGGAAAAGTTGTATGCGTCAAAAACATTTTTGAAAATGGCTGGTGGGAGGATGCATATTCCTTAACCGACCCCTCTGGATTCGTTTCTGGCCATACGCAACAGAAACCATCAAAAGAATCTGGCACATTTCAGTCATTAGTATTGTTCTTGTGTACTAAAAGACAGAGTCAAATGGGGGGAGGAGGGGGGGCATGGCACATTCGCACCGCCCCTAAATACACTCCTGATTGAGGGACGTATTTGGGCAATGAGAAGCCCTAGGCTATTTGATCACACTGACTGGAAGAGCAAAAAAAGGTCTTCACATCATCGGACGTCCCTGTTTTCACTAAAAATATCGGTATAGTGAAGAGCAAAAAAAAGGTATAGGCCTACACGTCCTCAGATGTTCTGTTTTTCGTTGAAAGTATCGGTGAAGAGAAAAAAAGGTCTTCATTGTTCGTGATGAGACCCCCCATTTTCTCCGACTCTAGGTTTCAGCCTGATTAGCATATACGCAAGGTTATCACCAGTCCACACCAAAAAATAATCACACTGCTGTTACGAGGACGAAATAGCAGGTTACCAAAACGTCCGCAGATTTCTATTTTTTCCGCTAGAAATTGGTGAAGACCCAAAAAAAAAGATCTTTACGTCCGCAGATTCCTATTTTTCCGGTGGTTCAACAACTTTTAAAGTGAACGTCATGACATGATTAAGGAACGCTTTTGTTGCTTTCCAGTCAAGCTTTGTAGCCCTCTGAAAACAGTCCCGTGCTGGCCCATGGCCCTCAAGTTTGGGAACCACTGGATTGAGAAATTAAAACAAATTTCAAAATGCTGAAATTAACTAAGGAACAAAAAACAAAACATATTTTTCTTCGATCTTTTGTTCATTTAAGGAAAAAAGCATTTGAACTAAAACATAAAGTGCGAGATTCAAAAATAAGCACGTCTAATAAGCACATTCACGTTTTGTAAGACATTGCCTTTGAAAATAAACACAAATCTTAGAAATAAGCACAAAATGGTAACCCTCCCTATACGTAAATCCGGCCCTATGCCTACAATCCATATTTAGCCTGTCCACATGTGACATGTCCAATTTATATGGGCTTCAGGCCCACGGTTCTTGCTTCTAGTTTTTGTTCCCTCAACCCCACAACAAAATTTTAAAGAAAACATCTCTGGATATAAGCTCTTTTCTGGGTTTTAATTTTGATGGTAGGCCTATTAAGTTTCAAATACATTATTGCAGAGGCAATATTGTAGAAATAAACGAGTAAATTAGGCCACCCCCCGGGCCCCCCCTGAAAAAATGTGGCGGGACTAGGGCCCCCCGGTTCCGCCACCTATAGCCTTGCCGATTACTTTAAGCATAATATGCTTTAAATACCAATATTTTTTCGCTTTGAAATGCCTAAACTTTTAAGTGAAACTGTTCTTGTGCTCTCATCGAACTCAAGCCTTTACCTGAGCCTCAGCATTTACTCGATTGTTAAAAAATTCTCTAACGCTGCATACATGAAACCTAAATATTCCACTGATCTCTCTTGCTTCAAGCTACAGTTGGAATGCTATAACTGGTCGCAATTGCATACTCGCAGTTGCGCAGCCACAAATCTCGGATAAACACGTTTATGATTCAACATTGTCTCTAATTAAGACGAAGCCAAATGAAATGTTGATAAAGCAAAAATCGTAATTTTCAGCTTATAATCCGCCTTTATGCATAGCATAGGCTTACACATCTAATTATGATACAACTTTACTTAAGGGGCCCATACGCTCCGGAAAATTGGTAGTACTTGGATGTATATTAAGCTCAAATGCTGTTATGATTTTTTATACTTTTTTGCTGCATTTCGTAAGATATGGGCTAATGGGTCCTTAGAACAGCATGATGACTTATGTTGTGGGCCCATGCGCTTCATTAAAGTGATTGTTTGAAGTACTGTATATTGAGCTCAAATGCTGTTTTAATTGCTTTTTAAACTTGCTTTGGTTCCATTTATTTCGTTAGATATGGACTAATGGGCCCCTAGAACAGCATGGGCCCTGGGGTCATTTGCCCCCCTGCCCCCCTTTTCATGGGCCCTGTGACAGACCTGTTTTCGGTTGCATTACCCCAGACAGAAGTTCTCAGCTTTCGAGTTATGACGTCACCACGAAAATTATGCGTCGGCTGATATTGACTGAAAAACGCATGGGATTTACCGGAAACGAAAGCTTACATCGCATTGATCGCGAATCCATACCTGACAGACCTGTTTTCGGTTGCATTACCACCGACAAAAAGACTCAACTTTGGGGTTATGACGTCACAGGGGCACGCTAGAGTCGTACCCCAACTATGTATCATATGAAACCGTCCCATCGTAGTTACAATGTACTAGTTTTGGTTTTGCAAGGGCGTAATCGACAACTACTAAAACCAAGTTATGTCCTCGCATCTACTCTATGCATGTCGTTATTTCAAAAATTATGGAAACTTGCAAAAAATTTCTGTTAGTTACTTAGTATTGCGTGAATGTGATTTTCTTAACAAGTGCGTCTGCAAGCCACTTTCTTATCACTTTTGGTGTTCTGACATAATGCAACAATATATGCTCAAAATAGATTTATTAAGGAAGTATTAGCCTAAAAACTGAAAAAGCACAGTAAGGAAACGAAAGCGAGAAGAACCACAGTAATTCACCCGTTTGTGAGCATGAAGGCAATTAAGCACAAGAAGCCTTTAGAAAATACAAAATTTCGGAGCTTTTGCTGCTGATTGAAATGTTCTTTTCAGTATTTTCACCTTATTGATCAGCATGCTTCCCATTGTATGGGCAAAATGTCGGAATCTGACTTCGGGATCGATCGGGTTCGAAAATTCGGATTCGAAAATTTTCGCTGCCACTGCTTTAAGATGAATCTTCCTCGTCTGTGACGATTAAAACAAGCGTCAGAAACATTGTGCTCAAGATTTTGAGCTTCACTTTCAAAAGTAGATAAGTTTGGTTTCTTAATTGGTTTCACCAAGCAAATGCTGCTGAGGATAATGACGGTCCTGAATACCACGCTGGTGCGAGGCAGCCATTTCAAGCCATCCATGCGTATTTTAGGGAATCAATATTAAGGCCTGGAAACGGAGCGTCAGCATGTTCCCAAATTCTGCTGACGTAAAGAGCTCTTCTTAATTTTTTTTTTTCAACACTTTTTGCGCAAGACGGTAGTAATGCGCAGTGGACTCATTTCACATTGGCCATCGGGTTTTTTCACAAAAATATGAAACAAGTGATGCATAATATAATCGTTGTTTATTTTTCTTCACAAAAAACCTTTTAAGCCAAGCCACCGTTTTTATACGCGAACACCATTAACAAATTCAGCGTAAACTTTTAGGGTCTCGTGGTTACGAGTAAAGACTCAGTACTATCAAATATAAAAAAACATTTGCAGTTAAAATTTCCGTGTAGTCCAAAACAAGTTGAAAACAGAGTTATTTTACAGTATAACTTCTTATAGTTTTGCTAATATTTCTTACCGCGTTAATTTTTCGTGTCATCTGACATAGCTTTACATATCTGGTCTCATTCACATATTTAATTTTCAACCTGTTTTGGACTACACGGAAATTTAACTGCAAATGTTTTTTTATATTTGATAGTACTAAGTTTTTACTCGTAATCACGAGACCCTAAAAGTTTGCGCTGAATTTGTTAATGGTGTTCGCGTATAAAAACGGTGCCCCTGTGACTTCATAACTTAGCGTACCCCTGTGACGTCATAACTTCAAAGTTGAGAACGACTCTAGCGTGCCCCTGTGACGTCATAACTTCAAAGTTGAGAATTTTTGTCGGTGGTAATGCAACCGAAAACAGGTCTGTCAGGTATGGATTCGCGATCAATGCGATGTAAGCTTTCGTTTCCGGTAAATCCCATGCGTTTTTCAGTCAATATCAACCGACGCATAATTTTCGTGGTGACGTCATAACTCGAAAGCTGAGAACTTCTGTCGGGGGTAGTGCAACCGAAAACAGGTCTACCAGGTATGGATTTGTGATCAATGCGATGTAAACTTTCGTTTCCAGTGAATTTCATGCGTGTCTTGGTCAATATCAACTGACGCATATTTACGTGGTGACGTCATCACTCGAACTTTGGGGGCTTCTGTCGGGGGTAATGCAACCGAAAAATTTTTGTCACATATCATTTCGTGATCTGGGCAATGTAAGCTTTCGTTTCCACAAGGTTTCATGTGGTACCTAGTTGGACACCGCTAGCGCACCTTTATGACGTCATCACCCGAACTTTGGGGGCATCTATCGGGGGTAAAGCAATCGAAAAAATTTCTTGTCACATACCATTTCGTGATCTGGGCAATGCAAGCTTTTGTTTCCACTAGGTTTCATGTGGTACCTAGTTGGGGACTGCTAGCGGATTTTTCGGGGGTCTTTGGGCCCCATTACGGCCAAACGCAACCAATCTGGCAGAAATCACGTTTCGCCGATGGTTTGTGGCGTAGTAGGTCGCGATATGCTCGATAATTGGTACTTATATGGGGACAGCTAAAGCCTCTCAGCTGCCGGTCTATTCATTAGCTACAATTTAACGTTACGTGAATGTCGTCAAATGAGTCTATTCTCACATAAGTTTGATGCTTTAGAGTCTGGAGTTCAAGCAAGCTCCGGTTACATCAGACTATAGTTTGTTCGCTATGGTCTTGTGCGATCTATCCGCGAAATAATTGGTCACATGATACGAGCCCTGGATCATGAGTTCATCGAAGGATACTGGCTTTGCTTGATAAAGTCTTCTGCCTAGCAGCTAGTGACAAGTATGCCTGTGGTTCTCAGCATATGTCAATTTTCTATTTGCTTTTTATTTAAAGTTTTCGAAATATATTTTGCCATTTTTTGAATTGCAGCTTTATTAACTTCACTTCAATTTAGCAATAAGATAAGTGGACAATTTATTTATTTATTCAGTTGCAGATTTATTCACTAACACGAGAAAGCGATCAAAGCGCTTTAATTAGCCCGCTTACGACTTTCCAGTTACCCTTCAACCACTCCAAGGTGGGAGAATCCCGTTGAATGCTTTTACCAGCGCAACAAGTAAACTTGCCAGCTTGTTCTTGACACTGTTCCTTTAATGTTAAAAGTCAAGCAGGAAAGCTACAGCATTTCATGTACTCGTATTCATTGTCGTTCAGGTTTACGCTGCGACATACAGTACGTCAATGGTTGCACGGTGCCACTTATATATTCTCCATAAGCTTCTGCTGAATAATTGTCTCCACTTTGCTTGTGTAGACCCATTTCCATAGGGAAAACGATTGCAGCGAAAGCCACCGCATATTAGCGACTTTGATTGCAGCAAGCTTAGCGAGAAAACATTTTAAATATATAAGGCAATGATGCCAGGTAGCGCATTTCATAACGGTGCTACAAGTTAATTTAGGTGCATTTTATTTCACCGGCCAGTTAGCTCAGTTGCTAAGCACACGCTATCGGTTCGCAGGTCTTTGGTTTGATTTTGGGTCCAATCGGCACACAGCAGGCGCTAAGCCGCGGAGATGCTGGGCCCCGCCAGTCCGCCACACGTTACGCACGCTTTGGCGTAATACCGCGAGTATAATGAAGATTTGATTTGATATTTCAGTTTTATTGCTTTCCCGAGCACTAACTTTACACATGAAGCAGACTACGATGAAAGTAAAAACATAAAGCAGAATGGAACAGAGGTCCTAGGGGGTTGTAAATAGTTCGGCAGTTATCTGCCTCTGCGTCTGTACGCTGGTGCCAGCTTAGTTTAGAGTACAATATTTATTTATGTATTATCAACTTGGTCGAACCTTATCGATTCCTGCAGAGTCATTCTAAGATAGTTTTGGATTGAATTCGGGCTCATTAGGTATGAATTTGAAAGTTGGTCGTTTCGGGAATGAATTTACGGATCAAATACTATAAAGTAATGTCCTTTCTGGCCTACTGAAAGGGAGTCATGACGACATCCTCTTGTTGGGTCGGAGGCTATAACAGCTCTTAATCACCAACAGTTGCAACGCAACTCCAGTAAAAACGTTACCGTAGAGCGGGACAGCGCTGTTATAGCCTTCGACCCAACAAGAGGATGTCGTCATGACTCCCTTTCAGTAAGCAAGGAAGGACATTACTTTATAGTATTTAATCTTCACCCGTGGCCACGTAAAGTATGTAACTGGAATGTGACGTAGCTGTCTACGCACCACAAAGGTTATATTCTTTTTAGCATATTTACGGGGAGGGAAGATTGGTTCCGACAAGGTCAATCTTATATAACAGTACTTACACATTACGTGAGTGCGGCTGATGAGGACTAATAGCCCGAAACAGCGCTGTTTCGCTCTGCGGTAACGCATTCACGGTTCGAGCTTGCTTTTTGTGTGTTTAATTTATTGTTGTCGCATTTCGATTGAAGCAGTGCAATTTTGTAGCTTGGACATACGCCGCTCATCACGGAGTGATTTTCAAAACAATTTGCTGAACACAGTGAAAGAGGACCGAAAGGGTGAGCAAAAATATTGGTTCATCAAGAACTTTTTGGTTTGTTCGTATTTCACTGTTGTTTTAACTCAAGAAAACGAAGACACAAATATGGTAGACTGATTAGCTCTTGTTCATAATCTCAACAATCAAGTGCTTTACATTCAACTAAGGAAGCTTAAAGTTTTTACCACCGGTTTCACCACGAGAACCTTTTCCTCTAAAGCAAAAGTAACGTTCTACGGTTGCGTCCTAGGACCACATCTAATTGTGAAAAATATTCAGTCAAGAACCCTAGACGCACATTTAATTGCTAGAAACAAAGTGCCAAATGACAGACCCAACAGAAGCTTCTGAGCGCGGTATTTCGAGGACCGCTAAGACTTCGTATGACGTAATAAGTCAAGTTCAGTCATCAAAGAAGTTTTGCGTGTTGTTGTATGTTTCGGAAAAACAATTGCGTTTCAGCTACTATTTTTGCATCAATCATTGATCACGTTCGAAAATTTTCAATTATTTCAAATATTACGTTTTGTATCACTAAAGGTGGATAAAAATATTTAAACGAATCAGGCCAGAGGGGACCTGACAATCGAACCAATCATGAAAAAGCTCGAAAGCGTCTAGGCTGCTCGAATTGCGATTGTTCACCAACGAAACAGGGAAAATCGTTAACAATGAATTGTGTAATTTTTTCTCCAATTTCAACGAAAGAAATTCGATATGTTTCGACAAATAATGAATTCAAATCGTTTCTCTGTCTGCGAAGCTAAAGGGGTTTACTCAGCCAGAGAACGTTATAATCGCATTTTCCAAATGAATTTAAACAGTTAGTTAAAAATGATTTTTCGTCTCGAAGACAATTAAGAATCCAAATCAACGTGGAAACGCAAACATATCAATAAACTGAAGATACCGGCAGTTTGTGTGGTTGAGGTAAACAAAGTGGCAGCTTATTAAGATTGATAGAGATAAAGAAGTTTTTGCAAATTCTTGTTTGTAATCAATAAATGTAAATGTTTGCTTCAAGCTTAACATCCCTGGTTCGAGACTCAGAAAAAATTGTTTTACATTTGAGCAATCGACAATGTCCTAACGCTAACATAATGCAAACGATAGTTGGCCGATTAAACTGTGCATTCGAAGACTGGCCTACATATCACTTCAAAACGGAGAAAAAACCATTAGAGAGGCATAAAGCCAACAGGTGCTGAAAGTAGGAGGCACCAAGGCTAAAGACGCCTGACCGTTGACTGGGTTTGGATACTTCGATTTTCTTGTTCAAGAAAAACGTTTACGCGTCTCTGAAGAGTGCTGTTTTAACAGGTTTGCCTTGGCTTTGATGCACTAATCGTTGTTGGATTAATTTTAACTAATCGTGGTATAAAATGAACATAGCATAGCCGAGCAGTTTTGCCCGCGCTCTTATGAATGCGACTTCTGAGTTTTTTTACAAATGGTAAAGTTCATTGTTTTATATCGCAAATTTTAACGTGGTACGGAAAAGAGCAATATTACTCGAGATTATACTACAAGCAGATTATCATGTTCTAGGCTGAAGGCTGATGCCCAACGCACATACCAGTGATGTAGGTGGAGAGTACCGCAGCGATGCCCCTCCCCCGTCTTTTTGACGAGGTCTGATCTGAAGCACGCCTGAAATATTCTAGTAAAATGCCGTCAACTTTTAAAATCTCTGGGCTATGGCAACTTTTCCCTCTTTTCCTGAATTTCTTGTTGTCTACACTCCTGCTACAAACTATTGGAGTTCATCCTTGCTATCGTAAACAAACGTAGCGAATCACACAGTTTTTTTTGCTTTGTAGCTTGAAAAAAAAAAGACGCAGTAAAGAGTAAATGGAAGCCAACGCACTTCATTAGTTTATAGACGTTCCATTAGCAAAGTACAGTTTTTATCATCAACAGGGAGTCGGTACTCACTGATGATGATAGCAACTATATTGAGAAAGTCTTCAGAAAAGAGATCAAGAAATTACTTTGGCTACATCTTTTTGATGCGATTACGATGATTAACCCTGATGCTTAGTTTTGCCTTACAGTGATAGCCAATCAACCAATTGAGCAGTCGTTTTCCAATTGTTCAGAAAGGTCTTAGACTAGTTGGCTTGGTCAGTAATTAAATAATTTCCTTTACAGTATCAATATAACACACAATGCACTTAATAGGAGCGTGTAAATTGTAAATTATCTTTTTTTTGGCAAGTTGTTGCAGTATGCTTCGATTAGTATGTCGATTATGAAACGCAAAAGAATATTTTTAGAAAAATAATTTCATGCCAAAGGAACAATTACTTTCGTTTTTGTTTCCTGTAAAGGAAATCGTTTGAGTTCAGCTTGTTCAAAAAAGCCATTGCAAGCTGTTAACGCCTTGTTTCTTTTGCTTCATGATGATGAAAGAACAGATGTTTCTAATTTACTATCAGCCTGTTTGTTTTTGGTACAAAAGATGAAAGAAAAACAGCTGGCTAGGTGGTGAGACGCTTCTGCTCATTTAACTGACTCTAGAATTGATTGGAATCATCTGAAGCGTGTAAATTTTATTTTATTGCATACTTGTTCAGACTGGTCAACTCCTCTCATCTCCACAGAAATTTGTAGAAGACCCCTTTAATGCTTCTTGCATAAAAGAATGCGTTAAGCTTAACAACATATCACACGTAATACTTATAGACCAGGGGTGACGAACCTATTTGCTGTCGCGGGCCACTTTGTTACTTACCAATAAGCAAGCGGGCCGCATAACTTTTTAGTCATAAACAGTGGCGTAGCGAGAAATTTTAAAAGGGGGAAGCCATAATTTCCATATTTCTTTAAAGCGTTTTTTTTTCGGCAGAACAAATTTGAAAATGATTGAGAAACAAGAAAAGCTCTTGGAGGGTCCGGTGGCATGCTCTCTCGGAAAAATTTTTGAAAATTTACATGCTGTAATGGCTATTTGTAGTGCTTTTTGAATAATCCTCAGGCAAATTTGGTTTAAATTTTTTGACCCTGATTCTGAGTGCTTTGCCAAATATGATGCATTTGGCGCGCACATTTTCGATTATGCGTGCTTAAGGCGTAAGGCTTATCGCTCTCGAAGAGGTTCGAAGTTATGGAAAAAATTGTATACATCAAAAACTATTGTGAAAATGGCTGGTGGGAGGATGCATACCTCTCATCCTAACCCTTGGATTAGCCACTGACCATAAGCTACAGAAACCATCAAAAGAGTCTGGCATGTTTCAGTCACTTGGCACCATTAGTTTTGTTCTTTTTTTACTAAAAGGCAGAGTCGAAAAGGGAGAAAGATGGCACAATGGCCCCCCTCTGAATACGCTCCTGGTCATAAACATATCGGATATCGGTCCAATCTTTTTGAAATACTCTTTTTTTCATCTACATTATTTCGTTTTTTCGGTGAAGACATCGCTGAAGACCAGCGGCTAATCAAATATTGATTAAAAAACAGAATAACAAATACCTTAAGAAAGCAGTAAAATTTGCATATGATAAATGGTACTGCCACCTCACCAATTCATTTCCGCAAACTCACATAATTCCTACTACTGTAAGGCAAGCTAAGCTCTCAGTCGAATAGTTACTCGTAAACTGCTGCACTATGCTGAAGCTGCAACGGACTCGAGTTATGTTATTATTATTTCATAACAATGGATGAACGACTGAATCCTGAAACAGATGACTTGCATTGAGCGTTTATATAACTACTGTGTGATACGCGCTTGATATAATCAAGGGCTCAGCTTTTGGTATCGCATCGCAAAGATTAGACGAAAAAAAAAAATGTTTAAAAGTACTAGTCTCGCCAAAATGTTCGCGGGCCGCAGGAAATTCTTTCGCGGGCCGCATGTTCGTCACCTCTGTTATAGACATTGTCATTGTGCTATTCGATTTTTTTGCCTTATTGCTAAGTCGAAACGAAATATCACAATCTAGAGCAAAGTAGCAACTCCGCCGTGGCCAAGTGGTTGAGAGCGTTCGCCTTGGAAGCTTGTAGACTGGGTTCTATTCTCAGTCGGGTCACACCAAAGACTTTATAACTGGTATCTGCTGTTACACTTGCTAAACGCTCAGCAATTAAGTGTAGCACGGAGTATGAAATGAACAGGGAATAAAAATACGTCACTGAATTCTTGACTAAATTTAGTCCTGGCGCTAAAGGACCTTAGCAGTTACAAAGCGCCATAAAACCACACAATATTTCATTTCAAAGTAGCAACTCCGTGCAAACTGAGCTGGCGTACTCAAGGCTACAAGTTGGTATGCCGCCAAAAAACCAAAGTTGCCTACCGGTAGGCAAAAAGTAAACAAGTGTCTATAATTTGAAAAATAATTTAGAAATATTCTATTCAATAATTATACACTTCACGCTTGTTGGTGACTTTAAAAAAAAATTTTTTAGTCGTGTTTGTAACCGCATCTGCTGCTGGTGATTGTTAAGCAAGGAAGACATAAATAGTAAACGTAAAACGGGTAGTAAAAACTTAAAATCTGGGCAGGAGAGTGCATGTTGCAAGTTTTTGTGCGAAGCATTTATTGGAATTCAAGTTTGTCTGCGCATTTACAAATCTACTCAGCGCTAAAAAACAAACAACTTGTGAAACTGCACGGTCGTGCAGTGTGCGTTGCACAAAAAAAGGAACAAAATTGAAACACTTCCGTTTCAAAAATTCCTGGACGCAAAAAAGTCTTCAATTTTGACCCCGTCAAGCGGGTTTATTCTCCAACTTTCTCCAAGATATTGATGGTTTAATTGCTAAATTGCTAGAAACTCCAACCATCACAGAATCTTTTTCCTGTTTAACCCTTCATATTTTCGCGCTGTCACTGTCATTATAAAGGTTAGCCAAAATGCACCACTTAATTAACCAGCACTCTTAAAATAGAATGAGCGTCATTTATGAGGAACTTTTTGGAAGCATTTTTTCATTTGCCAACCTATAGCAACTTTTAAGGCAGATGATTTAAAAAATTGTCGTTTATGCAAGCGTAGTAATATTAAAGGGCGGATGCTGCGGAGATCCGGCATGTTTTGTAATGTAGGTTTTCACGTTACGCAATCGAATTTGCTTCCAAAACGACTTTATTTTGCAGAAAGTTGACATTTTTGATAATATTTTTGCAGTTATAAGGTGAAAATAATTTAGCTGCCTAATAATTTGTTCAGAACAGGAAGTAAGAACAGCAGTGTTGACCAAAGAATAAAGTAAAGAGTTTTGAGACAATTGGCCGCGTTCACAGTTTTCTCCAGAAAATACAAACTTCACTTGAAGCATTCCCAAAAGTAAGATTACTTCACATTTTACGCTATTTTGCGATTTGAAGATTTGATGCAAAAACTTGCGTAAGAATTTTAGGTGACATTGCGAATCGAAGCTGTCATCCTGAGCCACAAAAACGTGCAGAAACATATAGTAAAATAGTGAGCAAAAAATCATTTCTCACCTTATCTTTTTTTTTGGGGGGGGAGAGTAAAAAGCAAAATGAAAAGAGGCTTCGCAGAGGAACCGACATTTCTTTGTTTTTCCAAAGTTATATGAAAAACAAAAACATGTTGCATTTTTATACCAAACTACAAAATTCGAGAAGTTGTTTCAAAAAATCATGAATATTTCTCGTTTTCGGGATTTTTATTTAACAATATCGTAGAGCAAGGGCGGGAAACCTGCGACCCGCGGGCCACAGTCATGCGGCCCGCTTTAAGCTTTGAATGTAGCCCGCGTCAAAATTTTGTTAAATGTACAACAAACTGGTAGAATAGAAAACGTTAAGATTTCTCAAAAAACTGTTTTACATTCAACTACATGCTGTTTTCGTGGCATAAAAAACGCTCTAAAGTCTCTGATTTTTGCGGAAAAACAACTCAGCATGAATACTTGATAAATTTCGACATAATATTGCGTATTTTTATGACAAAATTTTCAAACTGAGAGTGAATGCGGCCCGCTGAAAGTATCATGCAATCAATGCGGCCCGCTACGCATTGCCGGTTCCCCATCCCTGTCGTAGAGCATTAAGATAATTTGTTACTTTACGAATTATGGAGGCTGCTAAAGTATTTCAAAGACATTAGAGAAAGCAAATAGCGTTGCAGGCAATCAGAAATGGATCGATTCGTCGACTCTTGCAGTCGAAAATAAATTTGGATTTCATTTCGAAATGGTCTCGAAATCGGAGCTTGGCTCAGTGCTATCGACCGGCGTTCTTTCTTTCGCCAAACCGGCATTATCCGGCTTTCGTGAGCCGGAATTAACAACGGTTAAAGATCATTTGATCGCCAACTGGGAGATTTAAATCTTTTGTTAGTGAAAGGCGATAGGATTCCGCCTAAAACAAGAATGCCTTTTGTTTAACGTTTTCGCTAATCAATGCTTCAAAGCGCTGTCTCGCAGGGCTCGATACCTCTACATTACCGTTTGTTTTCATATTGGTGTTTTAGGGTGTTGACATTATTGAGATAATAGATGAGAGCTCAGCACGAACCCCGGCACCATATACAAAAAAGCGTGACCAAAACGAACAAACCAAAGTCCAACATAAAGATTAAGTATAATATTTCATTATTTAACAATATATTCAATTTCAATATGATAGAACATTAAGCGAAAAAAAAAACAAGTTGTCTTGTTGTAGAGTATAGTGACTCTGTTTTGCTATAAACTGTATCCAAAGTGAATCAAACTGAGAAACACTGCTGCGTGTTGATTGAGTGATGAGTGGTTGGCACAACAAGTGGGGCTGGTTTAATTCGTTTTACGTTACTGCAGATTGAATCACAGGCAATTGATATCGTCACTAGTTTTAGAAAGTCTTAAATTTGAGTTATTTACTAAGCTTGTCTTGAACTAGCCTATGCAAACAAAACATTTGCTTTATTCGTAAACGGCATGATCTAATTCAAAGTAGATTAAGTTAAAACTTGAAAGCAATGCAAGCAATGTACTCCAATACAGCAGCGTGTTTGAGGGGGGGAGGGCATTGTGTCAAGCTCCCTTCCCCTTTTTTTCTCTGCCTTTCAGTGAAACAGAACAAATGTTGCTAAGTAACTGAAGTATGTCAAACTCTTTTTATGGTTTTTGTAGCTTACGCTACCCCCACTTTTAAAATTTCTCGCTACGCCACTACCGCAGTATATAAGTGCTTGCTAACATTTTTTGACATCGGACATACATTTATTAACTTTTACTTCTTGTACCACAACCCGGTCTTTACATAGGGTTCGCAACTTTTTTTTGCCATTACGGGACACGTTGAAAGCTATTCTGTAAAGAAAAAAGAGCTTCGGGACGTTCTTTTTAAAGCAAAGGTCTATCTTCACCACTCATTACGCTTTCATTGCCTACAAATCAACCAGGGGTCATCAAAAAAGGACAAATCAAATCTTCACTCTACTACCGGTATTTTGCCGAAGTGTGTAACGAGTGGCAGGGCCCACCTCCGCGGCTTTACGCCTGGGCCACACAGCAACGCCGAAGCGGTGGCGAGCGTTGGTGACAGGGCCTGAGACTCGAAATCAAGACTTTCCGTGTCGATAGCGATGAGCTCAACCACTCAGCCGACCTGTCCTTGGGTAAAATCATAATTCGGTCCATTTATAATGTTACAGTGATACCTGGTATGAAGTAACTTCACTGCGTTGTTTTGTGGTATGTTGTACATCCAATTAAAGGTTTTGGTAACCCATCGGTGTGCAATACCACCAGCTTGGAGAGCAGTGCAGTATATCACCATGATCACACTGTTGCTCTTTCTTTGCTGTTGCAAATATCACCATGCTTCCCTGTGGCAAAAATAAACCAAATAAGAAAGCTGCAGTATAAAAATGCTAAGCCTACAACATGACGACGTTCGTTCGTTGAATTTAAAACGACAATCAAGATAATTCGACCAGGTCGCTTATACCAATCGCGAGCACTTGGAAATGGAAATATTTAACAAAAAATTATAATTCAAAAAATCTCGTTAATGCCGTAGAGTCGTAGACAGAGTATTTTTTGGTTTCTACATAAGAACGCCGGAATGCTAATACGGTGCTACTGTAGTTGGTTTGCCGGCATTTATGCTGCATAGATAGAGTGTTTTTCGCTGTAAAATTTGATTACTTTCAAGCCTCTTAATACCTTTGACAATGATTAACTTATTCGAGTACCGGCACCCTGCAAGCATGAAGCAGCTATGTCCGCTGCGTATTTTTATTGCTTATCCTAGACATAAATATGAATTGACTACAACGCCGGTTGTGATTTGTAACCGCATTGCCGTGCTGCTTTTTTCCGAGAAATAACCTGCACAGAGGAAAAGTACATCAATGAATACTACAGCTTGAATCATTGTGTGCAAATGATAATTAATCAAAGTTAGAGTTTTGAAAAAACAGCTGAAAACTGTATAGCTCAAACGTATTGTGTATACTTTGGCCCTTATAGGTATCTGAGCTAAAATCTGCCGGTAGGTTCAGAAGTCAAGTACACGCTGTCGGTGCTGGAGGTCTGGGGTTCGGTGCTTGGGCTGATCAAAAGCTCGCCACCGCTGCGATGTTTCTTCTGACCTGGGTTGCCCATCAGGCGCTAAGCAGCTGAGATGGGCCCCGTCATTGGTTACCCGATTCAGCGTATAATTCCGTGAGTATCATAAAAACTTGTTCATTTAAAGTTTTATTTAAAAAAATCAATTATTGTGTTGCCTAAAAATAAATCAACAAAATTTTGATGTTTATTATCTTTGGTTCACTCACTGTAATTGCCTTTCTTCAGTTTCCTTCACGTAAAGCTTTTGACTCAGATTCAAAAAGAAAAATCATACCTTGACATGAGAAAGCTCCTTTAAGCGCCTCGCTTCCCCATTAACAAATTTCTGTGTATGCCCGTTTATATGGTGTGCTGCGTAAAGCTGAAAATTTTCAAATGAAAATTTAGTTTCATCTCTGAGCATTAATCGTTTAATGAGTAAGTACTATTGTTTTGTTTATTTACCATTGGATTTCCAACTGTTTATGCGCTGCTTTGTTTAATGTTATACAAAACCGCAAACTCCTAAAATAAATCGTTTAAAAACTGTTTAGTGACAAATATTTGAAGCAAAAGCTTTGTTTTAGTTGTTTTTGTTACAGCAACGTTTTTTGTGCTGATTTATTTAAGTCTATTCTTAACTTTCTTTTCTCTCTGCCATCTCTCTAACGCAGTTTCTGCATAATTAAACGCAGCAGCAATAAGCCTAACTTCATGGTCGAAGTAACTGAATAGCCTATAAACCTAAATCCATTTTCACGGTATATCCAAAACATAAATGAAAAGGTTTACAAACGTTTTTGCTTGTAAATGGAATGTCTTCCACTAATTCTTTATCCATGCAATTAAAAAAATTTTTTTACGTAGCTCATCACGTTATTTTACCAATGCATTCCCAGTGGAGGTGCCTCCACGTCTCTGACGTCACTGTTGCTTTAGCAACGGCGAAAAACGCATTCCAGCACAAAGAAATATTGATTACGTCACGCTTCTTTATTTTATTCACATGCGAGAGAGAGCGAAGGTCGTTTCAAAGACGAGAAGAGAGAAAAAGGCAGCATTGACGTCATCAGATGATGAAGTATTGCGAAACAGTTTTGCGTTGGTCAGACGTCAGAGGTAAGTCAGCGCTCGGGCAAAGCAGGAAAGATAAGTGTGCGCTGAATATCATTTCAATAAACCAGACTAAGCATAGTGTAAAGTGGCGAGTTAAATGACTAATAGCCCATTGCGCGAGGCAAATTCCACAGTCTCAAAATCTTACACTAAGCAGTAGTAACGCAAGGTTAGCAAACATTTCTTTGCAGCGTGCTTCAGACATAGTACTACGCTAAGGTAATGCTGGCGGAAAGCAATCAACTTTAGTTACCTGACGCAGCAAATGACTTGCGGCTGTTAAATTAATCGCAGTTGTGAATTAGAGTGCGGTTAATGTTAAGCCGGCGAAATAAGAAATGGCGAGGTTAAGACAATGGAGGAGAATGCTTTTGTTACCAAACTGTTACCAGATACTTCACGAAACCGGAAAGACTCTTCCTTTACAGAGCATTTGTTTCAACGCGGCATGCCTAAACTAAAGCCGCTTTCGTATAGCTACTGTACTTACATAAGTCTTATTTGTGATTTCACTGAGACAAGTTTTGTTTCATTATCGGTATTTTTTTGAATGATAACGCTTGATAGCAATAATCAGCCAACAGGAACTAAATTTTTGTTAAAACTTTCGAGTTCATGTTTTGACTTTGCTTAATTCTAGCATTGTGTGTTTCAAGTAGCTTAAGTTCCTGCTGTAAAATTTATTGTAGAAGCACTGCAGCAATTGCAACTTCCTTATGCACGCAATTGATGACGTGGTCAGTCACGGTTTATGAACCTTAGTTACATAATAACTTGGCCTGAGCTTGTATAGTGCATCTAGTTTGTTGACATAAAGACGATTTGCGGCGAGTTCTGTTTTAGAAGTCGTTAAACCCGATGACAAGATTAAATAAAGAGAGCCTAATATGGCCGTAAGTACGATTACTTTTATCGCTGGGTCCGAATTCCAAAATGACGTGTTAAATAACCTGACGTCATCAACTAGTCGTTGCCAAGCTCTGAAAGCTCCCTTTTTCTTTCGTCCTGGCTGCTCTCCGTAATATCAGAGCAGGCTCGTAGCCATACCCAATCAATATTATCGCTGCAGCCTAGTCGCAACAGCAATCAACTGACGACCTCAAGGCCCTTCATCACTGCGAATAAAAATCATTAAATTAGATTGGAAGTCCGACGTTTTTTCCAAAGTATCAAGAAACTAAATGTGTTTGCATACGTCAGTAAAGCTGAAACTTTAGAACTTATTTTAACAAACGAAGATATTTGAGAAAATAGCTACTATCAAACCGAAATTTAAAACAAGTTATTGCATTTTTAAAGAGTTTTTTACAATGTGTAGATGTAAAAAGAATATTTTGATTTTTTGCAGCAACTTTTGTGAAAAAAGAATGTGCAGTTTACTAACGAATGATGATCCATTAAATGCGATGTTGACTATCAAGCAGGAGCCTTATAGTCCCTTGGAAGATAATTTTTCAACCATAAACTTCGGGTCTTCTACAAGCAGTAGCCCCAACAGCTTGTGCTCCGAAAGAAGTCTCTACAGTCCTCCAACTTTAGTGCATTTAGGTTACCCTGCAAACCAAGTGGATGACGTGGCATTTGGATGCCTAGCGACTCAAATGAACAGTAACTTTAACAACAACCGACGTGAAACTTCGGTCAATGACGGCTTTGTTGACTTCACTAATAGCATTGCAACGTCATCAGTGGAACATGTTAGTGACATCATTGCTACAGCTACTTCCGGAATTTTCCCTTTCCATGATTATCCTCTTGATTCAAATGACATTGGCGGGATGCTAGCTGCTCCTCCGGCTGCTGTGATGGAAAGCTCAAGTCCCTCTTCAGATGGAGATTCTATCTCTGCGATGGAAAATTCCGCTTCCGTTTCTCCGATAACTCCATCTTCACCTCCACTTAATCCAGCATCTGTAGGCACTAAAAAGAGAATGTGCCTAGTCTGTGGTGACGTTGCTTCCGGTTTTCACTACGGTGTTGCTTCCTGTGAAGCTTGCAAGGCCTTTTTTAAAAGAACAATCCAAGGTAAGGTTTCATATTAAACAATCTTCAAATTTTTATTTACAGAAAAAGTAATTTGACCAAAATGCAATTGATATGGAACGAAAATAGCTTCAGGAGAATTACTGTGGCTTTTTTTTCTCCTTAATATGACCGGTCTTGTGAGCAAAGTTGGTTGCGATTGAAATTTTCCCTTTTTTATATCGGAAAAACTCTTTATTAGTCGTTGTATATTTCGCAGCTACACATTGCAAGAAAATCTTCAGTCTAAAGCGAAACTTATTTTTTCAAAATTTTAAAACATCGGCTGCAGTTCATTTTTGTACACAGTCAGCATGGCAGCAATATCGTAGAATTTCGCAAATTCGCGAATTGCTGCCAAGCATGAAGTCTACTTCAGTTTATGAAAAATGATGAGCGCATAACCAAAATGGTAAAACAAACTTTTATATTTGTCGCTGACAAAACAATTTGGCGGTAACTTTTGTGTGAGTATACCGATCGATATAAATACTGCAACTAAAAAATTACGCGATTGTCGTAGTTTTGAGTGAATGCGTTTCCTTCAATATTGGTACACAAAAAGTATTGATTTTGTATTTTATTGCGTTATTCTAGCGTAGGCTATCCCCATTAGTATGCATATGACAAGTACATTTTGCTGTTTTATGTTCGCTTGATTTCGGGAGCTTATCGTTGAGTATGATGAAGATAAACTGTTTCTTTTATTGCTCAGATTCTTTGGTCAGCTTAGGATTTTACGAAGTGCATTTGAATTTCAAATGCCCAATTGCAATCATCTAAGTCATTTTAATATCGCTGCAATGCTTTTAGGGTTTTCTAAATACTAGATAGACAATGGATTAATTTCGCCTGCATGTCTTTTAGACGATTAGTACTTGAAAGACCAGACGCAATTTTCTAGTTCTTAAATTTAATCTGCATTTCAGGAAACATAGATTACACCTGTCCAGCTGCTAACGACTGTGAAATCACCAAACGACGTAGAAAATCTTGCCAGTCTTGCCGCTTCGCTAAATGCCTGAAAGTAGGAATGCTTAAAGAAGGTAAGATATTATCATGGCAGTACTCTTGTTTTCGGTACAGCGTAACTGCATAACTAGACTACATCAGAAGGAAATGAATCCTCGTATTTCCTTCATGCATTCAAAATACTTTACAATAGCTTCGGGTGAAAACTCAGTGTGGCGGTAGCATATAAACATAAAGTTATATATTTGCCAGAAAGGTTTGACTTGAACAGCTCAGACGGCCAAGCGGTAAGAGCGTCCGCCTCGGGCTGTAGACTTAGGTTTGATTCCCAGTCGGGAAAAACCAATGATTTAAAAATTGGTATTCGCAGCTTCTCTGCTTGATGCTCAGCATTAAAGGGACAGAGTGGAAAACAAGCCTGCAAGTGTCCTTGCTGTGCCGTTGGGGAAAGCGCTAGGCGGGATTCCCCCATCTTGGTGTGAAAGATAGATGGCTGGCAACTCCTAAGCGAGCTCGTACAGCGCATTGATCGCTTTCTCGTGATAAGAGAATAAATATGCGACAAAATAAAAACAAAAATACTAAATACTTCCACAGTTAAGCAAAGAATATAATATCTTGAAGATATTTATAATTTTAAAAACAAAAAAATCAAAATGGAATGTAAAAGTTTGGGTTAAAAATCATTTTCAAAAATTTAAATTATCTAAAAATCGAAAAATAGAATTAAATTTTTGATTTTTAAATTAACCTCTGCTCTTACTGAAATCTAAAACTTTATTGACGCTTCGAAAGTTTATTAACTGTCCAGTGACTGATCGATAAAATTGCAAAGTAGATTTATAGATTTAATTTTTGACATCTGTGATTATATTGAAGGTGTGCGACTGGATCGCGTCAGAGGGGGAAGGCAAAAATACAAGAGAAAAATTGACTCCCACGGGGTGGCGCCCTACGTTGTCCCAGTTGATGTGAAGCCAACTGTTATGACGAGTATGCTTTTTTTCTTCTTTTGTTGAAGTTTTTGTGGTAAAACAGTTGCCACATCAATTTTTCTTTTTCAAAAAAGAATGAAATAACCAAAAACGTGTTTTCAATTTTGTTTTTAATTACGGTAACTAAACATTCCAATTATAATAAAAGCCTTGTTTCAACATCTTTATAAAATTTTCAGCTAACAAGATTGTCAATCACCTGCTAATGGCCGAACCTGAGAAAATCTACGCTCATCGAAACATCAGTGCCCCTCGTTGTGAAACGTCGATACTCACAACTCTATGTGATCTTGCCGATAGAGAATTAGTTATTATTATTGGATGGGCGAAGCATATTCCAGGTATATGCATATAATCTAACTAATAGGACTATATTTGATTAAAAAATAGACATTAGGACTTGTCGTTACCGTGACTGTCCTCAACAGTACAAGTAAACTCGTTTAGGTGCGTAGGTGCGAGAACGCAGACTTTTGCAAAAAAAAAGTTTTAATCAGATTCAAACTGGACGCTGTGTCCGGTTTGCCAATTGGAAAGTTGATTTTTGTCAATGTTTTTACATTAGCATGATCTCATATGCTTGTCTAGTCGGTGCGTCTGTCGAAAAATTAAGGCGGCCGAGTTTGACTAAACTTTGGGACATTGAATTCAAGCGCGGCACTTAGTAAAACACGGTAACCGGTGGCGTAGACGTATGCTATTAAAAGTACCCCTTGGTTTAAACATTTAAAACACTGCTGATAGTGCAAAAAACATCGTTTCATTGATAAAATAAAATTAAAATACTCATGTTCTGATTTATTTACAATAAAAATACGTACGTAATGGTGGATCGCTATGTACAATAAAGTAGAGTGAGCGTACAGTAATAACATCAATTCTCGGATTTATAAGCAAACTTGCGGAACCTTTGCTTGAAAAACCTCACTGATCTATACGACAGTATATTTTTTAAAATTTTTTAACGAAGTTAATATTTTAGGCTTTACCCATCTTCCTCTTGCCGATCAAATGGCTCTCCTACAAACAGCATGGATGGAAATCTTGATTTTAGGAATTGTTTACCGGTAAGTTTGCTACGAAACTTCTTGTCATTTTCTTTTTTTTTTTTATTGAAGTGTTGTTACCGTTGCTTTTTCTGCTTTTAAATGCAAGATAGCAATACACATTTTAACTTTCTTATTCGTGTAAGCAGCAGGAACCGAGAAAGAGACTTTTACAGCACTTCAATCTGTTTTTAAGAGCTGCCTCCTATCAGCTACTTGTTGCTCGGTTTTCTAAATAATAATTGTTTGTTTTTGTTGTTTTTGCAACGTTCAACGTCACTTCTAAATTATCAGACTTCGCTTTAGTTGCTGATCAAGCTAGCCAAACAAAAATAATGTCGTGCCAGCAGGTTAATTTTTTTGTGTGTGCCAGTGAGCTGCTTGTTAGAAGTACATGGATTGAATTGTTAATTGGTGCAAATCAGGCAGCTTAAATGAATGAACACTCATTAACACGTTGAAAACTTGTTGAAGCGTGTGTCCCACCCTGTCAGGCGTAAACAAGTTGAAACCACCCCGGCTGTTTGCATGGGATTAATACAAAAAGCTTGTAAGATAAGTCAGAGGTTAAAACAAAACTGTGTGGTACTACCGTAACAGTATCTGTTAACAGGAGAATTTGAATCTGTATGTGTCAAAATCGGCAAAACTGCAAAACCGTATGGTACTACCGTAACAGCATCTGTTAACAAGAGAATTTGCATCTTTATACTTTATGACAATACAAAAGATCGGAGTTTAGTCTTTCTGAAGTGATGTGCCTTTATGAGTATCATCATCATTTCTGCAAAATCGGTCTCGCTATTCAAAAAAAAAAAAGTTTTTGCTACCTAACCAGGTGTTTCACTTTTTTGGGGGTGGAGGGAGGACTGGCGCCTAACATGCGTTTGAGTATAAGTTGATCATGAAAAGCTGTCAAATTTAGGTTGTCGCAAAATTTAGGTTGCGACTAAATTTTGCTGTCAAATTTAGGTTGCGACAAAGGTCTTAAGTTTTGCAATTATGTCTTTTTTTTTTTTCAGATCTCTCCCTTATGATGGAGACTTAGTTTTTGCCGAAGATTTCGTGGTTGACAGTGATTTGAGCGGAGAAGTGGGAATGGGAGAATTGTATTGTATTTTCAACCAACTTCACCGACGACTCAAAAGCTTGCAAATCACAAAAGAAGAATTTGTGCTTATGAAGTCCTTGGCTTTAGTTAACGCAGGTGGGTTTTCGACAATTTTACTCCCAATTAACAATACCGCTTACTTTATCGTTAAAATGAAACGTTAATCTCGAATTTTAGGGCAGCCTTTGTGCTGCAGAACTGTTAAAAGTTAGCATTGCTGTGCTCGAGCAAACCTTCAACTTAAGAATGATATGTTATGCAACTAGCGATCGACGGCGTACGCATGGTAGCTCACATGTTCGCATCCCTCTCCGGTCTCTTTTAATGCACGTTGAAAAGCGTTATCGCGCGGATTTTCCTAGAAAGATCGCATCTTTCTTCGCAGGTCTCTTGAGCATTAGTATGATTTAACGCGCTGCTTACGAATAACATGAGAGTATATAACGTACTAAGACATTCATTGCACTATCATCATACTGTATATAAAGCAAAAAAATGCATTTTTTATGCATCTTAATTTTCGATATTTTGAATCCCTGAAATTGCTCCATCCAATTTTGTTTTGTCCGTTAAACCGACGCAAGTTACAGTTAACTTAACATATAACTGGTTGATAATCGTTGCTTCAGTTCTGGAAGACATTTAGTGGCGATAATGAAGAGGTTAATTGGTGATTTTCTTTTGGTTTAGTTTTTGTTCTGCTACTGTGATTGTAAATAATTCAGTAGATATTAGGAAATTTTCTCTTCTCTTTTTATGGAGTGAAAGTTGAATTGCGTTCATGTCTCGTAAATTAACACGTTGTTCTTGGCGAGAAAAATGGGACTAAATTTCAAAAAAATAAACCAAAAGCACTCCTATCATGGCTGCCCGAGTCCCTATCCCTTTATGCTAGTCGGTATATGATTTGGTGGTGTTCCAGGAGTCAAAAAACTATGTTTTGTCTTGTAGTTAAGGCTTTAAATTTAACGCAGCACTCTTACCTTCCTAATATCGTCAGCGTTCTATTTCACCACTAAGTTGTGGATGCTGAATCTACTTGCCTTGTCTCGGTATTTGTGAGCGTGTGATGTAAAGTTACCCTATTGCCTGTAAAAAATCCTTCTAATCAGTTGCAAAATCCAATTATTCCAAGTGCTCGTTGCAAATTAGTTTCATAACTAAGCCTACAAAGCTTTTGAAATAACCACACGAAAAAGTAGCTTTAAAGAAAGTATGTGAACTAATTTGAGAAGTAATCGATTTTGAATCCTTTGGGTCTTCATAGACTAATACGAGTGCTGTTAAACTCAGGTTACTATATGTTCACAAATCTCTTCAAAAACGAAAAGGCATCAGTAATTTAAAACGGATTAAAATGTTTCGGTCTTCGCCCACCAACCAAGCAATTCTACGAGCTTTAAACCTGCCGTTAACAATATGTCGCCTGGGCCTGTCATCGCTAAATTTTTCCATTCGTGAGTGAATGTGCGTGCACGTCATCACGTGACGTTTCCGACACGCCTTCTAATGACGTAGGCATTACGTAGTGAAGTGCCTGCCAATAGCAAGATTAGCAGCTTATCAGCAGCATTCTTGCGTAATCTATCGCTTTCTTTCTTTCTCAGCTCTCTCGATTTTGTTGCCTAGCAACCCGTTGACGCAGTTGCACATTTGATCTATTTTCGTTCGCAATTTGAAGCTCAACCTTTTCAAATGCCCGAGTTTATTAACGAATTCTATTTCGGCAGACTCTCCCCATGTAGACAGCTTTCAAACGCTGCGTCATCTCCAAGATAGCTTGCACCAATCACTGTGTGACGAAGCTGTGACGTCATCTCGATGCGGTCAGATACTGATGACTTTACCCCTTTTGCGCCAGCTAGCGATTAAAGCAATTGCTTTCTTCTGCGCAGTTCGTGATTCTGGAAAAGTAGCCATGCATAAACTTTTTCTTGAAATGTTGGATGCAAAGCCGTGATCAGTTGATAGAAATCACGTGAGCGCTTTGCACAAGTTCCGTATTATCTTTACACTGTGATTCGTCTGAAATGCTGCATTGTGTGTTGTGGTATCCATGCTTCGTTGTGTAGCATTTTGAAGTGTTTTATTCAATTTCGTTGGTTGCCAATACCTATAGGAAATTTATATTTTTAAGTGAATTTTGCATTTTCTTGAATAAATTGTGTACATTAGTGGCAGTGCCAGCCGTGGAATAACGGGCGTCATCTAGATCTGTTCCGGGAGTCCGAAGAGCATAAAAAGAACCGAAAACTCACAAACTTAAATGTGTTGTTTGCTGAAACACGTACTAAAGATAAGTTTTACGTTGCATACAAGCGCGAACGTCGGGGCAAGGAACCAAAATCGCCCGTTTTTAACTTGGATTAAAATTGTGTTCTCCAGTATTACGAGTGTTCCAGTTTTGGCACGCCGCTGATGAAATGCATGTATTTTCAGCGCTTTTTTGTAAATAATTCAAAATATCCACGCGTAAACGAATCATCTGGTTGTAACAAGTTCATACAGGTTTAAAAATTTGGTTGAAATGCTCTTTTTTACTGTGTTCGTTTTGCATTGCTAGTATAATTTTTTGAAGTTTTTCATATTGAGCTGCAAGTAATTAATTCTGCTTTAACCTTTGTTTTATTTTTGTTTATTAACAACTTGCGATGGGAACTGCCGTTGCCCTTCTCACCCCTCATTGACGTCATTATGTGATAACTGCCGTTTGAGGGCGGTATTTACACAATACGCGTGTTTTATTTATTGCAAATAAATTTTTATCCAATCCGTCAGCAAATATTTTCTTTCCTACGATGTCGCAGGCTAAGTTACACTACTTTAACTAGAAAAACGGCGTTTTTTCAAAAATGCAATTGATTACGGACCATAAGGTGTATTCACAATTATAGGCCTACAGTTTTTCCGAAGAAAGTGCGTTTTAATGTGGGGTAGACTTATTGGTCGCTACGCACGATTAGAGATCTTCAATTTGAAACAAAAGCAATAGCATAAACCTGAAGTGCCTATAAAATAACAGTATATAAATCAGTTTATTCGCTCTTTCCGTGAGAAAGCTGCCAAAGTCGTTAAAAGAATTGCTGCATCACTTATCGTCGCTGGTTTTTTTAATAGGTCTATATACTCTGAATCTAAGCCTAAATGTTGAGGAAGCAAACTACTGTAAACGCAGCATTATCAGCTGCAGAAAACTTGACAGGCCCACGCACGGATTGTAAGCGCCCAGCAAAGTTCGACAGTCGCCAAGCAAGTTTATGGGCTCGTCTCATTGTTGACTGGCATTAAATATCAGGGCAGGAATTATCAACCGTGGCCCTCGGCTCCCCAAAGGGGCCATAGAGTGTTCTCTGGGGTTCCACGAGCATAGGAACACTGTAAATGCATTTTTGTTTATAGACCGGGAATTTGGTTTTTTATCGCACAGTCAAGAGGGCCACGACTCAGGAAAGTTTGGGAATCACTATTTTAGGGGATTATGTAGGCTTAAACCTTTTCTGACGTAGGGCCATGAGTGTTGGATCATGAATGAGAAAGTAAGATCTCGAGTTCGAGCAGCCGAAATGGGATTCTTGCGAAGAATTAGCAGTTTTACCTTGTTGGACAAAGTTAAAAGTGCACATAAACATATTCGTGAATCTCCCAAACACCAAATCGCTGCTTCTCCGACTAGAAAGATCGCAACTGCGTCGGTATGGACCATGGATATGTGACAGGAATGTCTCAGGAAAGAACAGCCAAGAAGCTGCTCTCTGTAACACCGATTAGTCGAAGGCCCAGAAGCCGTCTCAGAACTTGATGGCGAGATTACGTAGATCTTAGTTGATCTCGCCTTGGCATCCCACCAGAGCATCTATCCTTTGTTGCAGAAGATCGAGACGCTTGGAGGCTTCAACTCGAGCAGCTTCCCCCACAACCCCCTCAAGAATAAGTGGGTACAAAAAGAAAAGTAAGTACGTCAGCTTGAAATAAATTTAGGAGGTGTGTCTTTTATTTTCCGCGTAGCGCTTTTCTTTTCGAGCCACAAAACAGCTTTCATCGTTGGGTCCGCAAGCAACACGATACCTTCACCCTATTAAGCTTGTTGGTGGCTGAAACTACTGCATATTTTTTTCACAAATAAGTAAACCTATTAAAATTTGTAACAAAAATGCAGAAACACAAGTATTGTATACGTAACTGCAGACAGTCAACACTGTTTCGACCTTAAAGGTCTGATCAGTAAAAACGAAACAGTGTTCACTGTCTGTACTGTAGTTATGCATAGATACTTGCGCTTTTGCGTTTGTGTTACAAATTGTGACCTTAACGCTGACATTCACTATGTTTTCTGGGCTGTAATTGCGCAGACATAGTTCCTGCCATGTCCTCTTGCTTTTTCAAGGGCAGATGGGTTTAGCAGAGAGTTTCACGGGCAAAAGTTTTTTCCGGGTTCTTGTAACTGGTTACAGATTACCAAATCACAAGCAAGAAAAAGAGCAATAAATTGCCGGTATCACACCAACTGCATTGATGAGACCTGAAAGATCGAAACAGTGTCTACTGTTTCCCTTTATCAAAAATTGTTTGCAGAATTTGAGCAAAGGCCTAGCTGCTTACCGTAATCTCCTATCACGGAAAAACTTTGCATTTTTTTTTGTAGTTATTTGCATATTTATTCTGCTATCACGAGAAAGCGATCAAAGCGCTATTACGAGCTCGTTTAAGAGTTGCCGGCCACCTGTCTATCACTCCAAGATGGGGAAATCCCGCTAAGCGCCTTTCCCAACGACACTACAACTAAACTTGCCGGCTTATTTTCCACACTGTCCCTTTAATGCTGAACGTCAAGCAGGGAAGCTGTGAACATCAACTTTAAAGTAATTGGTTTGATCCAACTGGAACTCGAACCCTAGTCTACAGCTCCAAAGGCGGACGCTCTTACCACTCGGCCATTTAAGTGTTTAAATGACCAAACGAGCTCGCTTAAAGTGACGGGCCACCAGTCTACGACTCTACGACGAATATCCCGTTAAGTGCCTTTCCCAACGGCACATCAAGTAAACTTACCAGCTTTAGATAACAATTTCAAACAAATTAAGTTAGCAAATGTTGTTTCAATGACGGAGCAAGAGATTGTGTAGCAAATAATGATCAACAAAAGCGACAGGATCCAGACCGCCCTTCCTAGTTTCAGTATAAGTCTGTTTATTAGAAGGGAAGTTGCAAATCATTTTTTCATAGCTTACTTCAATATGAAAAGGATCCATTTTCTCTCTTAAAATTATAACTCGCTGGCAAAGTTGTGAACAAAATGGCGGAAGTATTTCAATTTTTTTATTCAGACAGCGCGGTTTGGAAACAGCTGCCAGAGCCAATGTAACAACCCAACACTGATATTGATAGTCTTTATAGAATCTTCGTTGGTAATGGTCAATAGACTGCATTTGATTTTTCAGTAGGTCAACCTGACACGTAATTAGGAGCTTACGAGCCAGCTGTTCTTGCAGCAGCTTTCTTACACTTCGCAACAATTTTAGCTTAAAATTGCAAAAAGCGGCATCTCAATTCACCGGAGTAGCGAAGGAGCTGGACTAAAGCTGGAGTCTGATTGAATTTACAATACACTCGTGTACGCGGCCCTGTGTTATGCATGAAATAAACGTAAAATTCAAGAAATTTTTGGCCTCCGTGGGAACCATAGCTGGAGCCGTGGTTTAAAGCACGATAGGAGAATAGAATCTCCCCCCACCCCCTTCCAAAAAGTACACTGCTTGGATGGGAGCGGTTGATACGAGTGAAACATTATTAGTTGTTATCACTTCAAAATAGTGGGTGGATCGATTAAAGCTGTTCGTTTGGTAATTCATAGACTGTTGGGATTTTGTAGTCAATCCAGCCATACAAAAACTTCCTTTGACTACACAGCTACCCAACTTGAAGCTCAATCACGTCGGTGCAACGAAAATAAAAATTAAGTAGGAAAATTAAAGGTGGTCAAAATAAAGTGATTTAAGTTTGTAACCT
Source organism: Trididemnum miniatum (assembly GCA_964006365.1). Classification (NCBI taxonomy): domain Eukaryota; kingdom Metazoa; phylum Chordata; class Ascidiacea; order Aplousobranchia; family Didemnidae; genus Trididemnum; species Trididemnum miniatum. Next base: position 12,627,667 of record OZ023239.1, read on the forward strand.
CAAAGTCACAGTTACAGTGTCAAAAGCAATGAAACAATTTAACATTTCATTTATTTCACCAATTAACTGTAGTCAAAAAATTTTAGGCACGCATTAAGTTATCGGTCCGCTGCGAGGGTGAGTCAAATGTTTTGCAAAATTTGAGCAGTCATTAATCACTTTCAAATTTTCTGTATAATCTTTTTGTTTATATCGGCTACGTTAGCAGCCCTTCACTGTCGCCATTTTTATTTTTGTTTATTAATTTACGAAACTGACCCTTTCAACTTTTTTGTTGTCGTTTAAGCATTGTTCTATTACTAGTTAATTACTTCTTGTTACGTAATCAAACTTATGACCGTTAGGCTATCATGCTGACAACAACCTCGTTAACCAGTAAAATGTTTTGCTCACTTTCCAAGAGCCAATGAGCTTCAATTAGCAGCAAAAAGCGAAATATGATTGATCAGAATTAGTAAGTTTACAGGTTTTTTTTTTCGGTGCAACCATGCTATTTGTACGACCCGTTACTTTCAATCAGAAAAGAGTATAACGCATTTTTAACATTAATTACAAGAGCCAATAATGTTTCAAACATTTCAATATTTTGAAGACGTTTCGATTTATGCTTATACTATTGTCAATCTAGTTTAAATAGAATAAAAATAGAGTTTCTATATGAATAAGATTGACAATGGTTTAAGTATAAATCAAAACGTCTCGAAATTACTCGATTGTTTCAAATAGTATTGTTTTTTATTTTTGTTGTTATAGTATCGTGTTCCTAGTTCATTTCTTATATGTTTCAATTCTATGCCTTTTTTTGTGAAAAAATCTAGTTTATACCGCTTCTTTTAATGGCAGGTTAGACCCAAAATTAATAAGTAAGCGATTGAATGCATACTTGTTTTGTTGAATTTATTCCATGAGTTTCGGGCTTTTTTCGCAACAAATAATCTTTTGAAAAGGTATACTATCTTTAGTGTAAATAATTTAGCCTAGGATTTTTTCTAAAGTTAAATATGTTTTGTGATTTTTTGAACATGATCGTGTGATTGGAAAAGTTTTTATCAAAGTGGAAAAAAACCCTTACAATGTTTTTCATAATGTAAAAAGCAAACTGACTTTAAGTAAGGTTGTACCATACTGCAAGTCTACCAGATCTAATTGTATATTTTTATTGACTTTTGTGATTGCACATTAAATAAGTGAACTGATCTATTTAGGCCTACTTGTTTTTGTAGCTTTAATGACGTTATAATGACGAAATGCAAGTTTAACCAATCAGAATTGAACAAGCAATGGCGTCATTCTTTTCTAATTACGTTTGTTATCATTACTTTTAGTCTCCTCCCAGACATAAAATAATTACTTTTTGTTAAAATTTGCGACAATTCTGAAGTATACAAACAAACAATTAAAATGGAAACTCTGCTGAATTGACGAATGGGTCCTACTAAACACCGCAAAGGACTGAAACACCGCAAAAGACGGCAAAGGACTTCAAATTGATGTACTAAACACCGCAAAGAACGAAAAAGGACCCTAAAACCCTAACCCTAACCCTACCCCTAATCTAACCCTAACCCTAACCTTACCCTAACCCAGTGCCGAAACTAGCATCCCCCACATCCTCCAACCGGGGAGGGGGGTCCCGCACGTAAAGGAGGGCCCCATCGCGCGATGTGGAGCCCCCCATACCATGTCGCAAAACGGATTTTGGGTGGAATATTGGATGTCGGAAGACGTCGGATGTTTGGGGAAAAATTGGACGTCGGAAGGCGCAAAGACCATTTTTTTTGGTCTTCACCCAATGTTTGGGGGAAAATTGAACGTCGGGGCCCCGGAAGATAATTTCGGGGGGGGGGGGGGCACGCATTGCTTAGTTTCGGCCCTGCCCTAACCCTAACCCTAACCTAACCCTAATTTAAAGTTCTTTGTCGTTCTTTGTTATGGTATGATTATAAGTCCTTTGCCGTTCTTTGCGGTGTTTCAGTCCTTTGCGGTGTTTGGTAGGACCGCTAATTTTCTTGTATCAAAAAAAGCTCGGTTGTTACGATATTGCTATCGTTGCAGAAGATCTGGGGTTCGAATACCGGGTCTGTCAAATCGGGCACAGCGTCGCTAACGGCTCGCCAACGCTGTAGAGTTGTCAATCGGCTCGGGCTTTTCGGGCCGGGCCGGGCTCGGCCTTGGGTTGTAAAAAATTGTCGGGCTTCAATCGAACCACACGCCGCAGCAAAATCGAGATTTTTAATAAGTGACAGGGTTTTCGTTTAGCATTTTTTTTTACTTATTTATTTCGTTTATTTATCTTTAAGCACAAAAAAGCTTAGGATATTTTACAGTGCGCTCTGGTTATTCCATTTTCTTGACTATACAAACATTGCTGTTCGTAACTGGAGTGACTCCGGATAGGTAAAACTCATTTTCTTTTTTATTAAAACTTCTTCAAAATTTAAAGTGATGTTTTTGATTTCGGGTTTACATCAGGCTCAGACTACGTGATAAATTAGAATTCGGGTTCGGGTCAGGTGCGGGCGTGAAAAATCGGGTTTGGGTCAGGTCGGGCTTAACATCTTCGGCCCGTTGACAACTTTGCAAAGCTGTGATGTTTCTTCGGAGCTGTGTTGCTCAGGAGCTAAGCCGCGGAGATGTGCCCCGCCACTCGTTACACTCTTCGGCGTAATAACGCGAACATAATGTAGAATAATATTGATTTTTTTTTATTCTTGTATCGTGCTCGTATTGTTTTCGGTTGGTCATTTTGCGAAGCTGCAAGCAGCAGTTTGACTTGGTCGCAACAACTTTGTTTTCGGTTGGTCATTTTGCGAAGCTGCAAGCAGCAGTTTGACTTGGTCGCAACAACTTTGTATTGCTTTAGGGAATGCAATGATGCAAAAAACATGAAGCTATAATCGGTGAGTATTTTTTGTTTACCGGTGACTTACAATAATCCAATATCAACTATGTTGTCTTTAATCTCGCACAAAAAAAAATCAAACAATAATCGTGTAATTCAGCACATTTGTATCAATGAACATCTACTTTGCAAATCACAATCATAAGCTTACGTACAATAAATATGGGACAAAAATAGCTTAAGAAGGAAAAATATACCGTTACGTGGTTATGCTATAAGTTAACTTAGAATTGCGAATTCTTCTTCTTTCAGTTTTGTACTGCCTTGCTTACACTGCTGATGATGACTGCTGAACCTACGTTGTCGAAACGTTTACAGTTTAAAAATTTTCTTTGCAATAATTTTGTTCAAGTTCTTGTTTTATTGAAAGCAATTTGAGCCACTTCGAAAAACATGTCATTTTCACCAAATATTCTGTGAATAGCCAAAAAAAAAATCGGTGCGACTTTTCTATTTCGGCAATATGTTTCCGACGAGGGAGCGGCTGTGAGCACATGGAGTTGACAGTGAGGTTGGCGCTTTAGGTACCGGAGCTGGCTTCGCAGGTTCGATGCTCAATTAGGTCTTTTTCCATCATGCATGTTCTTCATTAAAGTGGTACCTAAGTTGCTACTGCATGCGACTGAAAAATAAAAATAAAAAAAAGTGAAGAGAGCAGTGATGAACTGAGTTTATAAGTTCAAAAGCGGACAACGGAAATTGCGAAAATTCATTCGCAAAATCGATGTTAAGTTGAAAAACAGTCTTTAATATTCGTAAAAAAATAACGCCAAGGGTTCAAGCGTCTTTGACATCAATCAATCAACGGATTAGTGAGGCATGACAGGGTCTTGCATGCGCTGACTTAAATATTTTGAGTGATTCAATAATGCGTTAGGAAGCATTAAAAAAATTGTAATAAAAAGACAAGAGTTAACGTCTCTCTAATCTTACACAAAATGAAACAACTCTAAGCTTGTTCAATTGTTTAACTAATGTAGGAAGCAGTAATTAACCTCGCTGCTTGTAAAAAAATCGATAATAATCGGAAATATTACATCAATCGTTTGTTTTAGCACAATATTTTCTTAATCCTTAAGCCTAATAACAAGAATTAGCTCTAAATTTTTCGTTCGTAAGTGACTAGTTCAAATTTTGCCTATAGCGTAAATCCAGCGGTCGCATTGAGTCACCAAGATTTTCTAAACGAACATGAAAAAATGCTGCTTTTTCCACTTTTAACAAGATAAAGTTGTAATCCTTTCGGAGTCAGGTTCAGGGAACAGCAAACAATCAATTACATGACTGCAATGATTAATGAAGTACTGTATAAAAATAAGTGATGAAGCAACATATTCCAGCAAGTTAATAGCTGTAAATTGACCAAGCACATTTTCTTTGATCAGCAGCCATTTCAGGCTTTTGAAGTTTTTGTGATCAAACAAGAATTGATCAATCTTATCATAACCTTGTGAAAAAGTTTCATGGCAGTTTTTTAAGTTTCAAATAATCCAGAGTTGTCAAATCCGTGTGCCGCCGGCCACATGCATGGTAGTGGTACCTCGCGCAGATAACACATCTTTCGTCTTGAGTTCAATTCAATTTTGTTGGGTTAAATCATAGTCTTGACGATAGTCTACATTTTTCAGACACGAGGCCAAAAAGTGTATCACTTCATCATCCAAAAAAAAAAAATTAAGAAAACTACAATAAAAATAATTGTTTTTTTATTTTCAGTGAAAATACTATCTTTTAAACAACCCCTGTGAACACTAAAATAAAATGTTTTAAGCAGCTTGATTTAAGTTTAAAATGTTTATGTCTTCATCAGCCACGAAGATTTGCTGGGTTTGTATGGTCTTAGCTAATTCTACGGATTTCTGCATGTTCATCAAGGTAAATATTGTATGAAACAGCCTTCGGTGTGAGGCTTGAGGTTACGCAAACATCTCTTTTGGTCAGGGTTTCCTAACCGGGGGTGCGAGAAACGTTCCTAGGTAGAGGGGTGCTTTGGTTAAATTCGAACTAGGGGGCCCTGTATAATGCAAAAACTCTATTATTTTATACCAGATGTTCTTAAACTTTTTTAGTCACGCCCCTTTGACGTTAGTTATTTTTGCCCACGCCCCACACCGGTGTCGTGTGAAGACTGTTGCCCCTCCCCCCCAAAAAGAGCTCCAGATGGGGCCCTTTGGTATCTACAAACATTTGGGTAGTTTTGCGCTTTTTCGACTCATTAGCTGCATTATTTCAACGGACGTGCCAGAAATTTCCTCAAGAGGAGCGCGCCATACTTTCGTACACGCAGTTTCTTTCGGTTTGTGCGAAACCAGAGCGAATTTGAAACAGAATAAAAATTAATGATGGCTCTCGTGGGTCTGGGGGCATGCTCCTCCGGAAAATTTTTGAAAATTTAATTGCAATTTACATCATGTAACGTCAAATGCGATCGGCTCCAGCCGCGAATTGAACCGGTCACGTAGGATTTGTTACCTGTGCGCGGTACCGCTATGACCCGACCGGGAATAAAACCCAGTCACCCGTCCGCTTAGTAGCCGGGAGTCTGTGGTTTTGTTCGCGGTCGGGTCATACTAAAGACTTTAAAAATAGTATTCGTAGCTTCCCGCCAGGCGCTCGGCACAACCGGAAGTGCAAAGGGTTATGTGTATGTGCGTTGTTCGTCTTGTATGTCCTCCAACAGCGTTCAATCATTCATGATTGATATTTGTAATGGGCCGCCAATTGAGGATGGCCTACACAATGTGTGCTTAGCACCCGCTGTCGCGTACCTTTACCTTTGCATCATGTAATTGCAATTGTAGTGACTTTTTGACGAAATTTTGTTTAAAATTTTTGCCTCTAATTCTTAGTTCAATACAACAATATTGTGGGGCCCCTACAAATGCCACCCCCCCCCGACTGGGGGACCGAACTTCGGAGATGTTTCGATACGGCACTGCCCACCACACTACAAAAAAACATGCAGAAAATATAACAATTTATGTGCAATGTCTTAATCGCCTTAATGGGAAAGATGCAGCTGTTTTGGGGAAACAAGTTTTGATGTTCGACGAAAAAAAGATTTGAAAATATACGTTCAATCATTAAGTCACTGCTATGCTCACGCCCCCCTTGCAAACCTTTTACGCCTCCCAGTTTAAGAACCTCTGCTCTAAAGTCTGTACGTTCACAAGGATTTGGCCGATTTTAAGAGCCCCCCTGCCCCCCCCTACAAACAGTTTTTAGAACTATAAAGGCCGAGCCCCCCCTCCCCCCGCCAAGGCAACCCTGCCTAGGGGGTGCGGGATTGATGAACATTAAAGTTGATTAAACCTACTGTTTTATAGGACATGAGAAGATTTATTTTCTCTTTACTTGATTTAGCGTGGAAAATTGGACATTTGCGGACGTGATCACCTTTATTTATTTTTTTTTTATCTTCATCGATATTTTCCAATTTTAAATGGGGGTACGAGAATTGGTTGGTGAATCAAAAGGGGTGCCAGCAAGTGAAAAATTAAGAACCACTGCTTTAGGTGAAGCCTTAGGGCAAACCTTTAACGCCTACAGCCTTGAGTATTACGTTCGGTAGCTTAATCAAAGCCGAAGACGATTTTGCTAATCAAAAGGAAAAGTAATTGATAACCGGCCATTAACTCCGTTGTTAAGCGCACACGTTAGCAGTGCACGAGGTCTTGGGTTCGACTCCTGGGGCGGTTAAATCGCCACAGTGTCGCCAACGGTTCGCCAACGCTGCAATGTTTGTTCGGAGCTGAGTAGCCCAGGCGCTAAGCCCCGGACATGCGCCCCGCCACTGGCTCACGCTTTGACGTAATAACACGAGCATAATGAAGATTTGATTTTTTTTTAAAGTACAGTAATTGATTAAATAAAGCCAATGATGCAAATCAAACTTGACGGAAGCATACATTCAGTTTGGTGTTTAGCCACAAATTGCTTTATGACAAAACAATGACAAAATTTCGTGGAGACAGAATTAAATTGTCTCGCACACAATAGCAAAGGCAACAACTCAATTGATCTATTTTAGGCAATTTTTTTACGTAATCTTTTTTATGTAATGAGACTACCTGGCGACAACAAACTGGAAGAACTATTTTTCCATGTTTTTATTCACTTAATACACATCTTTTAGTTCAAAACTCATGACTTCATCCCGAATTTCAACATTTACTATCTCTTACAATTACAGAAAAAAATGAAACCTGATTTTTTTAAAGATAACTTATTATGCAGATAAACATTTGCACCAAGTTTAGTTAATAACTAATGATTAAAGATCAAAGAGTTTTTGCGTAATCTTCAGACCGGCTGCGCATAATGAAACATTTCATCTTCGATTGAACTTCCCCTTCCTTGCCCAATCTTAATAATCAATTGCCAGCAATATGATTATGGCGGTTCGAAGTTGCTTTACCACAGGATCCAACCCCGGTATTTTCTTCAAAAAACAAAGTTATATGATGTCTCTTTGTTTTAACAATAAAAGATTCTAGCTAGCAGTGGCGTTAAAGGTACTTTGAAGTAGGGGGGGGGAAGCTGAAATTTGTGTTAACATACCAACGTCTGGGGGGCGACAGACCCCTCTTCCTTGTTATCGCAACACATATCATGCGTGTTATGCACTTTTCTTCAATAAAAGTCACTTGGAGACTGCTTGATGAACTCAAGCTTTCCTATGGCTAGCATAACACACAGTAGCCAGATCGACGTTTGTAAACGTGTTTACCTCATTTAAATGAACTTATTATCCGTTCACAAGCTCCTAGTCTCAGGCTCATAGACAGGAGCGTATTTAGGGGGGGAGGGGCATACTCTGCCTTCTCGTAAAAAAGAGCAAAACTATTGGTCCCAAGTGACTGAAATATGCCAGACTCTTTTCATGCTTTCTGTTGCTTATGGCCAGGGGCGGATCCAGGGGGTAGGATGAGGGTACGCATTAACCCATCAGCCCTTTTCAAAAATGTCTTTGATGTGTACAATTTTTCCACAATTTCGAACCTCTTCGACAGCAATAAACCTTACACCTTAAGCACGCATAATCGAAAATGTGCGAACGAAACGCATCATATTTGGCGAAGCACTCAGAATTGGGGTAAAAAAATGTAAACAAAATTTGCCAGAAAATTACTCAAAAAGCACTAAAATAGCCATTACAGCATGTATAATTTTTAAAAATTTCCGGGGGAGCATGCCCCCGAAACCCTTAGAGCTTTTCTTGTTTCTCAATCAGGTTCAAATTAATTGTGCTGAAAAAAAACACGCTTGAAAAAAATGTGGAAATTATGGTTCCCCCTCCTTTCAACGTTCTCGCTACGGCGCTGCTCCTAAGATAAGCTAGCAGCTGCTAGCTAATTGTAATTTGATATTTTGTTGTTTCGCTGTTGTTTGCCCAAAAGTTTTTTTTTAATTGGAGAAAATTTAACTGTGACATCATAACAAAGCTCTAAGAGCTTTGTACACGAAGTTAACAGAAAATTCAACAGTTTTTGCGATTTCGTTGACCTTTGTCACAAAGTTGCAAAAGTTAGTACATTGGTTTGATGGTATCAATGAAGAAAAGAAACCAATGGCAAGTGACGCCATAAGCCATCATTGAAGTGCTTTAGGTAGTATTGTAGTTATAACTTTTTGAAAGGGGGAGGTAAAGAGGGGCTCAAAATTTCTATGGGGGTTGAAAAAAATATAGGGGGACTTCAGGCCCCATCAGCCACCACCTTCCAACGCCCTTGATAAGTAGTATATAACCAATCGGTTAGGTCAGTTGTGAAAACAATGCTATCGGTGCAGAAGGTCTGGGGTTGAAATCCCGGGCCGGTCAAATCGGACACAGAGTGGCCGACGGCTCGCCACCGCTGCGACGTTTCTTGGGGCCTCTGTTGCCCATCAGGCGCTAAGCCGCGGAGATGGGCCCCGACATTAGTTCCACGCTTCGGCGTAACAACGCGAGTATAAGGAAAATTTGTTTTTTTTTAGCAAGCATATTTGCAATAATTTTGCAACATTTCGGTAAAAATTGATACTACATGTATCATAAGTTTTGCAGTGACGATGGTATCAGTTTTTGCCAAAACGTTTGTAAAATTAATGCACATAAACTCCCCATAATATTTTTATTAAAGTTGTGTTCCTAACTTAAGCTTAATGTTTCTGGTTTTATGTCTCTTTGAGTTTAATAGTTTATCAGACAATAACCATGCATCACCCAGTCGCGCGTTTGAACTTGCTCGATCAGAGGCCGCGTCCCGCAATTTACGCCAATTACGAAAGTTTTCTAACTATGAAAATACTCTGTTCAAGATGACAAGCCTGCTGTTGTGCTGGTCTTTCGTTTGGTCAAACTTTATAAAATTATTTCCTATTTTTGCACTTGATAGATTGCTAAAAGCTGAAAAATAGTTTTTGTTTGAATAAGACATCTCTTGAGGATCCTACTTTAGATCTTACAGTCTGTGCAGTTTTTTAGTTTTGAATTTCATGGGATAAAATAATTTCCTTCAAATATAAACGTAGACTAATCATATAATTATTCAAGATTTCAAGGTAAAAGCTTGAAATAAAAAGATGAAATTTCTGAAAATCTGCAAAAATGTACATAGTATCATCGTTTTTACGTTATTAAGTATCAGAAAACACTTTTTGTAAAACGGCAATTGCTCATTTGTTGATGAAGAATTTTGACAGACGATTTTTGTTATTACAAGATTTAAGTAAAGCGGTATAATTATGTAATAAGTTGCTAAGCAGCAGTTGACGTCATGGCAAAGCAAATTATGCTTTAGCCAATGCAACTTTTGTTTAACAATAAACATAACGTTTTGTTTACATTATCTATTTACAGGTACAATGTTAACAATGGGGTTATCAGCGACCAATCAGAACAAAGAATGAGAATTGCGTCATACTTAGCTCCTTGCACAACGTTACCGCAATGTTTGCGTCACAACAAATGATGATGGTCTAGACTTGGCTTGCCATCCTATCTATAATTTCTTTAAGGAGCTACAATGCAAAAGTTACAGTAAACTGCTTTAGCAAAACTTCAAAGCATGATGCCGAAAGATCAAAACGGCACAAAATATTACAACATACTACTTGATAGCTAATGAGAATTAAGCGAGATCTTAACATCCTACCCTTCCTAATTTCAGGCTTAGCGACACAGGAATCATAAGCTACTGGAGTTTAGGTAAAGGTTATCTTAAAATCCAAGGACACTAAAAAATCAAAGAAAGATCATGACGAGCAAAAATTATCTCAAAACCAATGGCAACGTTAAGCCAAATTTGGTCTCCGGTTCAACTCTTACCAAACCAAGCTTTGCATCCTATAAAAAGTAGAGAGAGGCTAAATATATCTCTTTGGACGGCTTTTAACAATCTAAAAACGCAAGGAGAAAGCAATTTAACCGGCAAGTTTAATGATCTTCAATTTAAATAAAGGAGCGTGGTTTCTGCACATTGCTGCATTCTAGTCGTCACCTAACAGTTCGTGCGAAGGGCGGCTTTTGAATTTTTATAATATTTCAAAGCTGCAATCGCGTATGTTCAATTTTTTCGACAAAATTCGTGTTATTTCTTTGGATATTCATTCATTTATATATTTTTGTGAAAAGAGCATTGCGTATTAGTCAACAGTAAAATGTGACGTGCAGGAAAAAAACAAGGTGCAAAATCTTTTCAGAGAGAGGCTGCGAAAAGACCATAGTCCAGATCTGTAAAAGCACAGAACTGGCACGCCAGCACGGTCGTCGAGTCTGCACCCTCTCTCAATTTGTAAGCAGTAAAATTATTAAAAAGAAAAACGATAAATATCTGACGAACACAAAACGTAACCGTTCACAGCGATGCGCATAAGCAAGAAAGACACACAATGTAGCAATACGACAAACGAGAAAAAATAAAAAAAAGGTTTAAACTTAAGGAAGGAGCAGATTTTATTTCTAAAGGTAGACTGTTCCATTGCATAGCTCCTTCATACCGGATAGAACGCTGAGCCAATGTTTTTTTTTTTTTTTTTTTTTGAGAACATCGTGATTGTGCTTCACTACTAAGGATAAGATTCAAATAAAATCACAGTAATTTACAAATGCGAGATTCTAACGTGAAAACAACGATAATTTCTAAGCTATGCGCTCAGAAACATTTCGATCAAATTAATAGAGAGAATTCGTCAGTATTTTTTGACTACAGTTATCAGTGTTCTTACTACTAAGCTTCAAACGGTTTTGGGAAAACACAAAAAAAACTTCGAAAGCAATAAAACACCGACCGTGAGGTGCAAAACATGAAACAGAAAAAACTTGTTTTTGAATGTAATTACGCTCTCCAATCGTAAATGCGGATGTGCAAATTGGCGATCAGCGACAAACTGACGATTGTCAGCGACATAACATGGCGGTACCGCGCGCAGATGACAGATCCTACGGGATGGGTTCGATTCGCGGCTGAAGCCGATCGCATTTGACATATTTACCGAATGACTGCTGACTCGAAGAGCGCAAACTCGCTTCGCAGTCTCCCTTGGTTATTGTTAAATTTTCAGTTCGATATAATTTGAAAATAACCTCAGTTGCAAAATAAGTAGTAAATTGCCACTGCATTTATCAAGCCGTCAAAAAAGCACCAGATTTTTTTTTGAGAACTTCGTTATAGTGTTTCACTATCTACAGCGTAAGAACAGCTGCTTCTTACAGTAGTATTAAGTCGAAGCATCATTTCAGTTGCGATGTTGCTCTCGACGTGAAACGTTAATTCCCTAGTTTCGAAAAGCTTTTTTGAACAAAGGAAAAAATCCTGTTTAACTGAGAGAAAACTGTTAAAACATTTGAGGAATTGTCGAACAGGTTTGCTGAGCATGTAGTTTTCCATTTTTTACCAAAAATATTGCGATACGAAAGAGTCTTTGCCATCTTCACCATAAAAACAAAAAGTATATTGACAATGTTTTGAAAAAAAGAAAAAAAAATTGCTGGTAGTATCTTCGCATACCAAGGGACTAGTCACTAGAACTACAGGCGTATAATTTTTTACCATCTGGCGAGTTGGTTTAATTATATTTAACGTACACACATTACTGTCCAATAATATGGTGATTAACCTTGATATTATTTCAGTAACTTTGAGATTGTTGTTCCATAAATTTACTTCCAACAAAAATCCTCGTAACTCTTAATTAATCAAAACAATAAACGCCCTAGCCTAATTTCCACAGCTTCTTTCATGTTTTCCATTTTTGATACACCGGCATCCTTTTGATAATCGAAGATTATTGATGTTAGCAGTATTTACAAAACATATCAGTTAACAAAAAATTTGGTTTGATTGGTGAGCATAATCATTACTTAATCGATCGAATAAAAAAAATCAAGTTTTCACGATACTCGCGGTGTCACACCGGAGCGAATAGGGAGTAGCGAGGCGCATTTCCGCGCCTGGGCAGCACAGCTCCGAAGAAACACCGCAGCAGTTGGGACACATCAGTGTCTTGGGCAAGGCTGGCATTCAAAACCCACATCGCCCGCGCCTTGTTTCTAAACATTACGCCAACTGGCCGCTTCGTTTATCCATAAATTTCTGAAGTGATTGCATGCAAACAGACTACTGCGGTATTAGACAACGAACGCAAAATTGTTTTTTTACTCCACACATTTTGATCGATGTAAGCAGGCAAACCGCAGATCCACAACATTCTACTTTATGATAATACCAGTGTCTTTTTGCATCCAATAACCATAACCATGAACTAAAAACTTCACTTAATGATACTCAAAAATTACTGGAAGAGCATTAAGCATTTGTCTTATAAATAATACGGAACTTGGAATTCCTTTTGTTGAGTTTCAGAATTCTCAAAGATGTGATGCTGAAACATTATAGAAAAATTGACAAAAGCAAAAATTGCTCGCAAAGAGCTGGAAAATCGCTACAGATCAACACGCAACAGTTTTCATAACGTTTAAAACTTACGTTATTTGTAAGCGGCTGAGTCAACATAGTGATCTGAGCCAAAAACAGTCATATTCCGTGAGTCGTGGCGTCAGGGTACAAAGCTCCTGTTAATAAGGAGAATTTCAAAACTCAAACCTTTCATCTACTCTTACTGTAGCTCAGCGCAACAGCGCCACCTCGCCATTTTCATGCGGTTATAGTCAGTGATGTATGCAGAAATTTTCTGAAAAGGAGGCACGAGTAAAGAAGCTTTTTCACCAAAAGGCAATTGTCGCGATATTGAAACTTTGCTAGAGATTGAAGCTTTAATTCTGAGAACAGAAACGTCATCTGTACCAGAGAACGACATGAAAGTATCAGTATTATATTCACTGGTCTTTGGAAATCTTGCAATCTATCACTTTCAAAACAAACAAACCATCCTTAATACATAACGAAACTATATATTAAGCAACTCAGAAAATATTCCTCGAGGAGCAATACAAATCACTCTAAAATCTCCGCTAACACTCACTCAAAATAATCCACAAAATGCGAAAAGCAGCAACATGCACTTACTCTAAAACTAAACACAACTAATACTCATCTGAATACAATAACAAACTTCCGCCCCATTTATTGAAAATTAACGATTCCAGAAAATTCCAGATAGTACCACATTGTTACATAATTACGACACAAGAGCAGACGTCTCCATTATACAAAAAAAACGGAACCCAATTCCAATTATTCCAAATACACGGGGCCCGTTTTTTTTGGGTCACCCTGTATGAAACAGCACCATTACATTGCAAAACGTCGATTATGACGTCATACACATGATGAAAAAATGCCCAAGGTAAGAAGTTTTTAGAGGTTCCAGTATATCAAATAATTCTGATCAAAACCTGCGATAAACAAGGAAAGTTCTGGATTTTGTCATGTCTCTCGTCACTAGGGATGTGCCTCAAGGAAAATTACTCGGACTCGCCGAGTAACGAGTATTTACGGCATTACTCGGCGAGTCCGAGCCCGAGTCCGAGTATCTATGACGTCACGCGCGATGGGTGGTACGCTTTTGCCTTTTTGGTTCTCCTGCATTTAGCTGCTTCAGAATCATTGGGTTAATCAGTAACAATGGTATTTGGTTTAGGTTTACTGAGCTTACAGTCAAATGGCAACATCTGGGCAATACAATGCAATAATGACAATGTACCCCGTAGGTAACTTATCTAGCATAAAAGACTGTAATGTTCATGAATTAACAGTTGTGTTTTGCTAAAGTACTACCGTTGAGTTGGTAACTTGGGTTTAAGTAAAAAAAAAGCGTTAATTGTTTATAAATTAGTACTCGGTCGAGTATCAACTAATACTCGGCCGAGTCTGAGTAATGAAAATGCCTTAATACTCGGCCGAGTACTCGGACTCGACTCGGCACATCCATACTTGTCACGTGTTGCAATTAATTCACACACCAAATAACTATAACTACAGAACCAGCTCAAATTAGGCAAGTAAGACGATTTCATCACCAGATTATAAACTCAAAATATATCGCTTGATTAATAACGTGAAGCAATATTTATGTTGGTGAGTGGGAGGGACAAACGATTCCATACGTGAACTAAAGGAAGTCTGAGGGGTTGGAGGCGCGAGACACCTCTACTTACGCTATAACTTGCGTGAGCAAGTGAAGAAAGTCTTGCTATGTTTGTGACTTCTTAATTGTTGGCTTATCTATTGTTTCGAACCAACTAGTTTTTTATCACCTCTTTTCAATTGATTCTCATGAAATTATTGTCAAGTTCTTAAAAAACTAAAGTTTTAAAAATTAATGTCTATGTGCACTTTTGGTTTCTTGTTTACTCTTTTGTTTCCACAGAATTGCGGAGTGGAATTCTTTATACTGTATATCAAAAGTTGGATGAAATTTTATACCACGACAAAAAATGATTTTCAAATAGCATTTTGTTTAAACTCACCTCAATTAGTAAGGCCTAACGTCACAATTTGCGAGTTGAGCCTGAAGAAATTTTGCCACATACAGATAAATTTTTCAACATACATACAGGTAAAAAGAATCGAACTGAGCAATAAAGTTTTTTTTAAACATGTATCGGAAAAAGGTGCAAGGGGACACGCGCATATGGATCCTCTCAGTGCAAACCAGGAGTGCCGGAACGTCGTAAAGGCAAGGGGGGGGGGGCGGGGGCAGCTTTTTTAAAGGGCACTTTTAATGCCAACGTACAGTCAATTATCATCAACATTGTTTTTTGATACTGTCAAACAAAAACTAATTTTCAAAAATTTCAACAGAGCCAGAGTATAAAGTATATCGCATAAATACTAAAAAATAACAGCTAAAAAATAATGCGTAAGGCCAGTTCAAGAATATAACACCCAAACTCCGTAAAAATAGTAAAAAAAAAGCAATATTCTATAAAAGTCGCCACACACGAATGATACGATGTTGCAGCAGTAAAAAACAAATTTTGAGTTCTGTTGTTAATAGGCCAAGACCGAAAGAGCTTTACTTTTCAACATTTTTGCGACAAAAAATACGTTTTTTCACAGGATACGGTATTGCAATCATCGACGAACAAAGCTTCTTCATGGTTAAAACAACGAGGTTAATGGCTGGTTCTGTGCCAAATTATGAAAAGACTCATATTTTTACCAATTAAAAAAACTAAATGCAATTTATTCTGAAAAAAAGAAAAAGTTACAAAGAATGATATGTTACACAAAGGAATCAGAATTTAACTCTTTAAAATCAATCACAGACAACGCTTTAAGGAAGTCCGAAATAATGCAAGCGACTAGCGAGCATCATTAACTGTAACGAATTCGTAAGTGAACGCTTTAAATGCGCTTCATTTGGGCGCTCGACCCAGCTGGACTCGGTTTTTAGTCTTTTTAGACTCTGCTGTTATAGTCGAGCACGAGTTCAAGTCCTAGCCCGCTGTGTAGCCTGTATAAAAAAATTCAAGACCGCAACCTCGTGCTAAAAAAGAAACCAGAATGTGCGCTCTTAAATTTCTGTATTTATTGCTACTTGCTGGGATTGACAACCAAACTGTTGAAAATGACGAAATAAAAACGCAAATTGTAGAAGTTTAAGAAATGCTAAATGTAACGCAGGAATTTTTACTCGCATGCTAACACAAAATAACCAAAATCGTATGAATACCGGTACTGCAGTAACCCTGGCTATTGAAATTTGATATTGCTGCCTCAATGCCTCCTCCCCTGTGACCTCATCTGAAGGCTCAAACATTTGCTCTACAATGATTGATTTCTTCATCTTTATCCTCCTATCACGAGAAAGCGGCGGAGGCGCTATGCGTTAGGGATGAGCCGAGTCGAATTAGAGTCCGAGTGCTCGACCGAGTATTAAGGCATTTTTATTCAAGACCGTTGAGAGCCAAGTCCGGGCCCAATACCAAAATTAAATCTGGGCCCCCCTCAAAGTGACATAGAGAATGGTCCGCCAAAATGATAAAAGAGATGATTTGCCAGAAGAGGCATTTTGTTATATCGAAATCGCTTAACAACCAAAAAATGGCTAATAAAACTCTTAACCAGGTGGTGCTTATACTGTTTAGCAGTCCTAGTTGAAATATAGGCCTGCCATTTAGCTACTGGAAAGTCTCAGCTCAGCAATATATCATACCTTTTGTTACCACTGTTGATCTGCGAAAACATCGGACTATAACCGGAAGCGTCGTGCGACAAAAAAAATTGAAGGGGCCCGAGTAGCAACTTAAACAGATACTGATCGCAACCTTTGTAAAAACTGTGTTTAGCATTGAGTAACATCACGAAAAAGAAAAGATACCAAAATATGTCGTGATACCCCAAATGTTTGGATAAGAAATCAAAAATTATTTTGATGCCCCCGCCCGCTTCGACATTACGCGCAATCAGTGGAGCTCCCACGATTTAGCAAGGGGAGCATAGTTTGGGTTTTGGGGGCAAAGCCTACAGCTGCCAAAGCTAAGGGGTCCGGGGGCTTAGCCCCCAGCCACCAACGGATTTTTACGGATTTCACCTAAAAAACACTCGTTTTAGCCCACTTTCTTATCGAAAAAAGAGGTACCGGTCCCTACAGTGATTGCAGTCACTATTATCGCGTCAGACAACACAAAAATATTTTAGTATCCTATGTCTAAAAGCAGAAGCTTGGCTATAGGGAGGCTGTAACCTTCATTGGTTTTGGCGCATTTGGTGGGATGACGTATAAGATGTGTTCTACAATCTTCAACAACGCATGCAAAATGTTTTCTAAATTTTAACTAACCTGCAGATCAAGAAACTCACTTTACTTCTTCGTCGAAGCGATTGATTGAAGCAAAAATTAATAAACAAAAAATGGAATTTGTAGTACAAGAAAGGGAAGCGGTTAGAATGAAAACGAAATATCACTGGCTAAATTTTTCATTTTTTTTTTAATTTTCAATTGTTTAAATCTTAAACGAAACAAATCTCAGAAAATTTGGGGGCCTCAATGGCACGACGCCTCTGACTATAACTGATCGAATTATAGTGGTAGGCTACCGGAAATAGGTTAATCATTCCAATTAAAATTTTTTACGAATTTTTTTACGCTCGGCATTCTAAAAATTTCGGGCCCCTCAAAAATTCCGGGTCCGTTACCAAAGGTACCCCCTGAACCCCCCTCTCAACGGCCCTGTTTTTATTACTCGGACTCGGCCGAGTATTAGTTGATACTCGACCGAGTACTAATTTGTAAACAATTAACGCTTTTTTTTTACTTAAATTCAAGTTACCAACTCAATGGTAGTAATTTACCGTACAGCACAAAACACGACTGTTAATTCATGAACATTACAGTCTTTTCTGCTTGATAAGGACCTACGGGGTACATTGTCATTATTGCATTGTATAGCCCAGATGTTGCCATTCGATTGTAAGCTCAGCACGGATGCGTAGGCAATTTTTTCCAGCCGGAACGCGAGCTCAAGACGGAATATGTCCAAGTTTTGTGACGTCATCATATTTTTGTCCTCATTTAATTATAAGTTATTATGAAATGCAGTCCTACGGCTGAGTGACATTCCCTGCAAGCGATAGGAGGTGCGAAAAAGCAAATTGATTGTCTGGTGAATACCGATCCTACTGCTCAGTGGCGTACGCAGGATTTTTCAATGGGGGGTTTCACTGACGTCACATTGTGATGACGTAAACTACTACGTAATACCACGTCTCACGGAGTGACGTCATTGGCAGTGTCATTTGCATTTTTAACGTTTATAATAATTTTTCATCAAACCGGACGGTTATAGCGAAGTGTTGCAGATGTCGCTATCGGTGCGGAAGATTTGGGGTTCAATTCCCAGGCCGGTCAAATCGGACACAGTGTAGCCAACGGCTCGCCACCGCAGCGACGTTTCTTCGGGCCTGTGTTGCCCAGGCGCTAAGCCGCGGGGTCGGACCCCGCCACTCGCTACCATGCTTCGGTACTGCAGCGAGTTTAATGAAAGGAGTAGCCTACAGTGAAGATTTAATTTCATTTAAAAAAAAAAGTTTGAGTGCAGCCATTGCTACTGCAGAGACACTGTGTTTAAGGAAACTCCTACTTACCAACTGCTTCACAGCAGCAGCATCAATGACATAAATGCAGTTTAAGCAAAACACATCAGAAAAGTTGGACTACCAGTATTGTTGCATATCGCATCGTAAATTCGTAATGAAAGTTTCGCGAGATTAAATCACAAAGTTGAACCGAACAGAAAAAACATGATAGCAATTTCGGCAAGCTCTTCGCGAAGAAAAGTCTGTTTGTTTCAAAATTAAGTAAGAATTAATTTTTTCTGCAATTGTCAAGGGAGGGTGACTCCCGGCCTTCTCCCTTGCATACGCCACTGGGGGTCATCTCCGCGACTTAGCGACTGGGGAACACAGAAACGTCGCAGCATCGGCAAGCTGTTGGCGACACTGTGCCGATTTGACCAGCCCGGGAATCAAGCCCCAGACCTTCCGCACCGATAGTCTGTGCGCTTGACCACTAAGCTAACGACCGATACCGGCCCAGAAATTGAACCCAAAACCTCCGGCGCCGATAGCGATGTCTTTGGTTAACCCCAACTGGCTGGAAGGTGCTAAAACCTAATTTTTATTCTATAGCTTTTCAAACTAATAATGGTTGCAGCCTCCTTTCATTTATTTTAGCCAAGCTTCTGCTTTTAGACATAAGCTGCGAAAACATTTTTGCATTGTCCATAGCGACTGCACTCTCTGCATACCCTTTTTCGATAAATGGGTTTGCTAAAATGAGTGTTTTTTATGTGAAAACCGCAAAAATTCGTTAGCTATTGAAATTACGTCCAACGTTATAAAAATGCTTCAAATTCAAAGCATTTATTCTGAAAACGCATACGGATCGGTAACAAACTTCGCACGGGGCTGCAGCCCAGTGGTTGCCAACCACTGATCTACAACAACGTGGTTTCGCCACAGATGGGCAAGTTAATGCAAAACGTTAGCTTCGTTAACCACTAGCCTACTTCGTTAACACAGTCATGTAGCCTACCTCCGTTAACGTTAATTCGTTAAATTCAACTTTAATTAACGGAAGTTGATTAAGTTCGTTAAATCGTTAATTCTGACTTTAAACGGCATTTCTTTACAAAAAAATAGCTTAAAATTTTTTAATATCGTTGTTTGCGCAAGCATTTAAGCAAATTTTCTGCTCACAAGCAATATGTTTTGTTGTTTTATCTTGCTTTTTGACAGTTTATCGATTGGTGATATTTTGCTAGTTTGTCGATGTCAAACTTAACCAACAATAAGAGAAATAAGCGTGTACAAAAATTTAACGGAAGTTATCTAGCACTAACGGAAGTTAATTTATTCCGTTAATTTCAAAAAGAAATTTAACGAATTGAGTGGTTAATGAAAAAGTTAGCTTCGTTATTAACGAATTAACGATTAACGAAATTGTGCCCACCTCTGGGTTTCGCGGTACTTTTCGAAGATGCTTTTCGCGGAAAAACCCGGAAAGTTTTCCGCTTTTGCTCTCTTAAGTTTATTCAAAAAAAGTTACCGAAATATCGAGTAAAACGGTTCAAAAAGTAACGACGGTACCAAAAACGGGACATTTTAAAAAAGTATCGACGGTATTGATAACGGTGCTAAAAAAGTACCGCGTTACAGTACCGCAGTACTTTTGTACCGCGGTACTGCTCAACTCTGCGCACTTGTAATTAGGGCATACAGCCATATCTCGATATTATGCCACCCATTGGGTCTGAAGTAAAGTGGCATAGTAACAAGAGCTTGCTGCAACATTGACGAAACAATATACACAACGAACAAAAGGATAAACGACTACACTATAGTCGTTGTAGGCAATGGTGGGTAAGTTACTTTTAAAAAGGAACTAGTCACAATTACAAGTTACTTCGCAAAACAAGTAACTTAGTTACAGTTACAAATTTAAAAAAGTAACTAGTTACAGTTACAAGTTACAGTTACTTTTTTGCATGCAGCAAAACCCCCCAAAAAAATACCGATTCTTAACATGTAGGCCTAAAGCTCCATGGTGTGTATTCAAACCAAAAGCATTCATCTTTATATTAAAACCAAACGGAAGTAGGCTACGATTCTGATACGATAAACGCTACAGTAATAACAATTGATTGCCTTTCAAAAACGATAACATTTCAAAGTGATTAATTATCACTAAGTCCACAGCGCTTCAGCTTTAAAATGTCTTTTTTAATACTGAAAGGTCGTTCAATTGCAGCACTAGAAGCAGCGGCGTGGCGAGAAATTTTAAAAGAGGGGAGGGCCCACTAATTCGACATTTTTTTCAAGCGTAGTTTTTATAAGGCAGAACTAATTTGAAGGTGATTGCGAAACAAAAAAAGCTCTAGGGGGTACGGGGTATGCACCCCCAAAAGAATTAAAAAAAAATTATATGCTGTAATGGCTGTTTAAGTGCTATCGAAGAGGTTCGAAATTATGAAAAATTGTACTGATCAAAAATATTTTTGAAAATGCCAGGTGAAGGGGATAGGCCTACTTACCCCTAATCCTACCCCCTGGATCCGCCCCATGCCATAAGCTACAGAAACAATCGAAAGAGTCTGGCATACCGATACTTCAGTCACTTGGCACCATTAATTTTGTTCTTTTTTACTTAAAGGCAAAGTCAAAAGGGGATTACCCTTTTGACCCCCCCTAAATACGCTCAGGACTAGAAGGAAGAGCAGTATCGTAATGAATTAAAAGTTCCATAAGTTCTTCGTGCATAAAAACGTTTGCATCAACAGTCTGTGAGGGCGAGGTGAAAAGGAACTCCTCTGTACTTTATCGACATTGCTGGATCTTCGTCGGTTGGATTGTACGAACAAACAGCCAAAAAACTGTCACTGCAAGTTGAGCTTGCATCACGGTCGTTGTCGGTGTCACTACTTGTCGAAGTATCAAGAGCAGTGTTTCTCAAAGTGGGCAATATCGCCCCCTTGGGGGCGAAAGAAAAGCACCAGGGGGCAAAAGCGGCGAAGGGGGGCGATAGCTCATGAACCATGTAAGACGTTTTTTTTGCTTTTCACCGCATTTTCCTTTGCGATTTGGGTAATTCCCATTCACCAGCTCTCGCCTTTGCGAGGTTTATCAGAACACAACCTTATTAAGGCGATGGGGCAATGATGATATGCAGAGTACCGTAAAGGGGCAATGGCACAAAAAAGTTAGAGAACCACTGATCTGAGCGTTGTTGGTTGCTTGTTTAGTATATTGATCATTTTTCTTTTCAATTTGGCCTCAGTTTCAGTGGGCTCGTCAAAGAACCAAGCTCATTATTACGAATGGAGTGAAATTAAATAATTTTTTTTCATTTTTTTTAGCGAAAGAAGATGTCCCATAAAAATAGAATTTAGAATATGTTTGTTTATTCACCAAGTGATACATAACATGCAGTAACAGCAAAATTAAAACGCAATAACGCAATTTACAGAGTCGATGTGTTCACTCTAATTACAGTATGTCATTGGTTCACTTGGCCAGGAGACAGCGAATAGACCGTGCGGTCATCGAGTCTACTGCCACCTGCTCAACAAAACAACATCACGAGCAATCGCTACAACGTACTAAAGAAAGAACAACGAAAAAATAAAATCATCGAAGAGCCTTTGTCTGATGAACAATATTAATTCCATTGTGTATTTTACATCTGAATTTCAAGGGGATTCAAAAAAAAGGGAACTCAAAAAAATGAAAATTTCAAGGGGATTCAAAAAAAAAAAATTCTTTGAAGCTTTGAATTAAGAAGTTACTCAAAACAAATAGTTTCCAAGACAAAAGATGTTTTTAATATTTACTGATGAGAATATTTTTGAGTTGCTTAGAGAATAGGTATTTTTAATGCAACTTGACATGAAGGGGAATTTTGTTCCAAATTGTCACACCAACATAGTTTAAAGCAGATTGTCCAGACTTCGAGTGCATTCTTTGCAAATAATAATTTTTATTAGCAATGGATCTTGTATTGTGATTATGCTGAGTTGCCACAGATGTGTAGTAACTGTCAAATATACATGGCAGATTGCCATGATGAAATGAATGCATAAACTTAGCCACCTCAATTTCAAAAATATCTTTAACTTGCAGAATTTTCATGTCTTTGTACAAAGTCGACATTTTTACGCGGTCTTTTAAACATTTAAAATTGATAATTCTAAGAATTTTGTTTTGTGCTACTTGGACCTTTTGCAACAAAGTTTTCCTGCTGTTACCCCACGCTATTATACCGTATTTGAGGTAAGGATATACAAAGCTATAATACAATTTCAGTAAAGTAACTTTACTTACATAATGCCGAACCTTAGACAGTATTCTAGAGGCTTTAGCTAATTTATTGATAATGGAATTAACGTGATTGCTCCAAGTTAATTGCTTGTCAATCATTACTCCCAAATATTTAGCAGATTCTAAGCATGGTATGGTATGATCGCCGACATTGACACAGAAATTAATCGTAGAATTTTGTTTATGTTTTGTGGTTGAAATAAAGAAGGAAGATTTTAAGAAATTCAAAGACAGGCGATTATATCTCATCCAATTATCAACATCACAGAGCTCTTGATTAACTGCTATCTGAAGATTGCTGATATTTTTATCTTTCATCATTAGTACAGTGTCATCTGCAAAAAGATGAACATGAAACTTAGTGTGTAATGGCAAATCGTTTATGTATAAAGAAAATAGCAAGGGCCCCAAGGTGGAACCTTGTGGCACCCCACACAACACTGTCTTTAAGTCAGATTTTACACTATTACATTCCGTGTATTGCTTACGATTATTTAAATAGCTACAAAGAAGTTGGTGCATGTTACTTCTGATGCCATATTTTTCTAGTTTATTCAACAGAATATCATGATTAACTGTGTCGAATGCCTTCGACAAATCTAAAAATATGCAGCAAGTGAAATAGCCATCATCATTGTTTCTTTGCAACATGCTATAGAGATCGGCAACAGCCATATCCGTTGAGTAACCTTGACGAAACCCAAATTGGTGTTTAGTAATTGCATTATTTCGTCTGAGGAACTTTTCAAGTCTAACATATAACAATTTTTCAAAAACCTTAGAAATTGTAGATAATAGAGAAATTGGCCTGTAGTTATTCGTTGCGTATCTACTGCCAGATTTGTGTAAAGGAATAATTTTTGCACATTTTAAGACAGCAGGAAAATATCCACTCTCGTAACAAGCATTAAAGAGATTACTCAAATAGGGAGATATTATTGGCGCTAATAACTTGTAGAATTTATTTGGCACATTTTCAGGTCCACTAGCTTTAAAAGCATTTATTTGACAAAATTGCATCAACACTTCTTCAGATGTGATTGGCTCATAGAAAAATGATTGGACAATGCTGGGGACATTACATTTTTTAATTCCTGTTCGAGAGATTTTGGAATCTAATGAGGTGCCAACATTTGTAAAAAACTCATTAAATAAGTTAGCAATCTTAACTTTATCAGTAATATTGCATTTATGATGATCAGTTATCATATTAATTACCTCATTACTTGCCTTTTTATGACAAATTATTTCATTTATAATTTTCCATTGTTTTGCCAAGTCACCTCTGTGTGTAGTTAGTTCGTTCTGATAATAGTTTCTCTTTGCAATTTCCTTAATTTTAGTTAATGTGTTTAGGTATGACTTATATTTAGCAACTAAAAAAGGATTGTTTTGTTTGTAGCACTGTTGGAACAACTTATTTTTTGTCGAAATAGATTTAAGTAAGCCTTTGGTAATCCAAGGTTTCGATTTTAATTTCATCTCTTTTCTAGATAGTTTTCTTAAAGGTGCATGCTTATTCGTAGCATCTATGATGATTTGAAGAAACTTTTTTATTGCCAAATCTGGATCATCGGTATATATCAGCTGCTGTAAATTCAGTGCTATCTCCTCAGCAAAAAACTCTGGGTTAAAATGTTTTACATCTCGAATCATTCTGACACAATCAGAAGCTCGATTTTTTAGGCAATTATTTTTAATTAAACAAAAGGTTGGCAGATGATCTGATATATCAAGTATTAGAACTCCTGATCTGCAAAGATTTTGAATTGCATTAGTGTAAATATGATCTAGATTAGTAGCAGAAGTTGATGTAAATCTAGTAGGTTTAGTAATTAATGAATAGCCTCCAGTGGAGTATACTTCATTTAGATAATCATTAACCTTGAAATCATTATTCTGTTTAGCTAAATCAATATTATAATCTCCCAATAAAACAAAAGGTGTGTTGTGTTGGTTAAGCATATGCATTACGTTGCAGAAATTTTTTTGAAATAAGGAGTAAGAATTACCAGGATGCCTGTAGATTACCCCAACTACTGTATTTTTAAGCTTTTTTTTACTAGGTTTACTTGAAATTTCAATAAATAAGCTTTCACAATCTTCGCTCTCTACAGACATTGTAGGTTTTATCACAAAATTTAGATCATTTCTTACATAGAGACCAACCCCTCCAGCATTAGATGTCGAATCTTTATGTGCAAATTGATAATTTTCCAAATCAGTTTGAAGTAAATCAGATTTTAAGTTTAACTTTGTCTCGGTCACAGCTATCACTTCTGGCAATGTAGGTAATTGCATTAAAAAAGTTTGAACTTTGGACTTATTTTTAAAAGTAACTGTATCTGTAATAAAAGGACTTATAAAAGTAACTGTATCTGTAACTTCTGAGGTTCTAAAGTGGTAACTAGTTACACATTCCGTTACTTTTGCGGAAAAGTAACTTAGTTACAGTTATTAAAAAAGTAACTGGTTACAGTAACTAGTTACTGCCCACCACTGGTTGTAGGCTACACTGGGTACAGTTGTACACTTTGTACAGTATGTTGTAGTACACTTCGTACATACAAGTATTTTATTCCCCAAGTTATGTAACTCAAACCAAAACTCTGAAGAATCGTCAGCTGTCGCATGTTCTCATGCATTTCCTTTTCCAGGCGATCACTTGATTGCATCACACCCAATTTCTCGCTTCCCTGCAGCATCAATTAGGATGCCAGTAGGCCAATGTCACGCTCTGTTTTTGTACAAAGGCTGCTTTTATCCGCAGAACTGTCTACAGTACCGGTACAGTATCCATAAATCTCACGTGGCATAGTATCGAGTGTAAGGGGTGGCATAGTACACTGTAAAAAATTTTGGGTAATCGCATTGCCCAATTTTGGGCAAATGTATGCATTACCCAAAAAAAACGGTCAAAAACCCAATTTTTTTTGGGTATGATAAGCAAAAACCCAAAGTCGATTTTGGGTTCTGCATAACCCAAAGCACATCACCCAAGTAAATTGGGTTAAAAATTTTAAACCCAAAAATAAATTTTGGGTAATCGTTTTTGCAAATATTAATTTGGGTAATGTGGTAGCAAACCCAAATTAAATTTTTGGGTGAGTGTTATGACTATTGTTTTGGGTCAATGGATTTTAAACCCATTAATTTTTTTTGGGAAATAATTCCTGAAATAATAACTTGTGTATATTGTTTTTAAAGCCAAAAAAATTTTTGGGAAAATGTTGAATAACTTATTTTGGGAAAGTGAATTTTAAAACTAAGATCTTTGGGGAAAATTTTTAGATGATAGATTGGTTTTAAACTCAAAAAACGGGTTGCACTTTAAGCAATTCTTAGTTTAGGAAACATTGAGTGCAAAACCCAGTTGTTTCATATAGCACTCGATGAGTTTTCATACGGCCCGCGCTTGTTGCTGCTAAATGTATTATTTTTGGCCTACAAGCACATGTAAAGTTAGATAGCCTGTCCAATCTAACTGGAGGTTGCTTTTTTACGCTGTAAATGCGACAAGACTATCTGATTGAGACGACAAAAACTGGCGAGAAAAGTTTAAACCATTATTACGTCATAATTGCAACAGAAACCATTTTTGTTACGAAGAGCAGCAAAACACATAGAACCACAAAAGACTATTAGCCTTCGGGTACTTTACATTATGAAATTTGTTCCTCTTGGAGAAAACTTTGGCGCCCCTGGTCTAAGGCCAACCACCAAAAACCTTACATGCTTTATCTAAGTTGATCACTTGGTTTGTAGGATAATCGAGCCGTCTAAAAATTTTCTGAGATTTATCTGCGTGTTTGGCAGATATTGGAGCTGGGCAAGCCGTCTTAAATTTTTATAGCATTTATCTACGGGCATTGGTAAATGTTGCTACATTAGCAAAACGGAAAGCCGGAAGCCATAGTAGTCTGCGATTTATTGCTTTTCAAGGCCTTACCACGCGCATGCGCTTAAATTTTGCTTAGACGTAAATGCTAAGCATTATAAACTAGCATTTGTGTAGCTGTTTTGCTTGATGAGACAGAATGCGTCATCTACCCCAAATTGATATAGGCCTAGTTAAATTTTGCAGTATATTTCCACTTGAAATAAAACCGATGACAACCCCAATTTCACAAGTCATTTAATAAGCTATTGTTGTCTTTTTTCTCACTACTTATGCTATAGCAATTTTAAGTTACATACCTGTGTCTAGTCATTTTAATTTCAAGTTCAACATTATTATGATAGACAGTTGCGCAAGCGGCTAACCTTCACTCTACCGCATAAACCAAACAACCTAAGCTTTCAACTTGCAGTATACCATCGTTTGTCAGCGTAATTTATTAATTTTGCTGGCAGACTTTAATAATAATTAAATGTGCATGATGTAATTCATCATTCTAATAAAATAGCACTTTTCAGAAATTAATTAAATTTTACTTTACGCTTCAATAAACTTTACGGTTTAGTGATCAGCGCAATCAGTGAGCGCCAAAATAATCGAAATTCGAATTAAATGATGCGTCGGAACTGAAGCTGCTGCTTCTCGCTGGAGTAAAAAGCTAATTTAAAATCTAAAGGTTCCGGTAACGACTTAGGTAGGCTATGTAGACACAATGATTTTAAAGTTATCTGCAGATTCATGTGTTCAACTTGCTGAAGTGAGCTATCATAGTATGCAGTATCTACAGATTTGAAAATGCTGCGAAGACCACAAGTACTAGTAGTCCGCAGGTCTTTTTATTACTAGCTACTAGACTTAAGACCTAGCTGCCTAGTCAGATGTCAGTAAGTTACTGGTTGCGCATGCTTCTTTTAGGTCTGCTAATGGCGGGATAGAAAATTAAAACAACTTGTTTTTTGACGAACTTTTAAATAATTTAAATTTGGAAAAGCTTATCAGAAGGCAAAAAAAATTTCAAGGTCTACTGGTACTGACCCTTTTCAGTGATTCTTAACTCCCAGAGTGCACTAGTACAGGTACGGAGGAATGGTAGAGCTGGAGATTGGAGTGACTACAGTTCAAATTTAGAGTTGTTAAGCTGGGTTTACATACGCTAAAAAAATAGTGCAAAACGGTGAGAAGCTGAGCTTTTATTTTATAGGCCTAATGTCATGCAACTTGGCTTTGCTAGTTGAGCAAAGTGGAGCCAAGCTTCATTGCAAGCTTCAAAGAACAAACAAAGCTCAGCTCTGCTCCATTGACGTTTTTTTGTTCGTGTAAACCCACTATTAGTAGTTGCAAGTTGGACCATTAGAGGTTGGAGTTGATAAGAGTTTTGGGGAAATCTGAAGCTGAGTTGATCTGAGAAAAATGAGTCAATCCAAATGAGCCTCCATGTGGAGAAAACCGATTTGGAAATGACACTGCTGCTACTTCCCAATTTTATGTTAAAGTACCACAATACCCATTACACTGATACTGGTATGGATCTTGCTTATCCAAAGTGTTGACTGGATATATAAGCAATCAAATAGCTTGCAATGTACATTTATTGATGTAAAAACATGGTAAATTTCAGAATTAGAGAATGGGCCTAGCAGTCATGTTATATAGCTGATGCTTCATGCTGTTAATGTGATGTATGTACAACTACTGTGGCGAATTGTCATTGAAGTTTCTGATCATCAATTCATCATAACATGTATTTACCTTTGTGTGTGAAACCAAAACAGACATGCAACGAATCAAGGTAAGTGACTGATAAACAGTAAACATTATGCATGTTGTGTTGTAAATGCTAAGGCATTATGTAATGCTTCACACTAATAACTGATTGTATATGATACCCAGTTTTGTTAGGCATCCATGTGGCAGTGATAAACATTTAAATTGTTTTGCGAAACAGTCAAAAATGTGCCATCATATATTTAAAATATTGACAGAAGAGCAGTTCAAACTTTTTCTCGATATGCCATGCACATCAATACGAATATGAGTATGTTACCAATCAAGTGCATTGTGATTATTCTACTTCATACTGCTATTTATAAATTTTTGCCTACCTAAGGCGCTTTAACCAATAGGCCCGGTATGCAACTCATAGAAAGTGACACGTGATTATGTAGTGAGTGGTTTCATGATTTTACGTATGCAATAAGCAGTAAAATCAAAGAACTTGGTGCAAAAAATATGGCTTGACATGCACTGCATTGCTCCCTGCAGCTGTGTGTTAGAAACTTGTTATGATAGTATACTACTCTTTCAGTTTTATTATGTAAAGTTAAAGCAGTGGTTATGACACATGGGCAACATGCATATAAAATAATTCACAGTGGATTATTTTTGCATCAACCTCTTTGTTTCATGAAAATCAGCAAACTTATTTTGTGACAATTACAGGTCAGCATAATTTGATGCTAGTCAAGCTGTTGCATGTTGTTTTCTGTGTCTTTGATAAAAAATTATTATTAAATCAAGTAATGTGGCGTTAATGAACTTTGTTGATTGGAAATTTGAAATAATGTTTAAAATTTGAAAAGGCTATAGACTGGCTAAATTTTTGTAGCTGTTGTTCCTGTTACTAAAAATGATCAAACCTCAATTAGCAGTTTTTATCCAATGGTTTTTATTGGGTAAAGAAATTAAAAATGTAATTCCACATAAGCAAGCCTGCTCCAAGCAAGTGGTTTATTGCTAAACGTTTTTGTGAAGTTTCAGAAATTGATTGTTTGGTACAGTTAAACATAAATGATAATTATTTAGTCGGGATGCAAAGGTGTGAACAACCTAAAGACTGCCATGGTAGCCCATGCTAAGGTTTTTATGTGCTTAACGCTAAGAAAGCATAAATTATAAAGCGCTAGAGTCCTTGTTTGCTTGTCTGTTATTTAAGACAAACTCTATGGCATTAGAACATTAAGATGGGTTTTCGAACTCAACTTCAATAAAAAGATTATAGCCAGTATATTTGCAATCATACTCACAAACGTTTCGGTAAAAACTTATACCATCATCAGTGTGAAACTACATAGGCTCTAGGCTAGAATAACCAGCACAAGAAAGAAATTATTTTAAATACAGCATAACTATTACGTCATAAACAAAGTAGTTGGGATTTACGTAAAATATAACTAAAGGGGCAAATTAAACAATTACGTGCAACTGGAGTGACTAGATTAGTAGTAGGATTATTAAGTACAAACACTGTAGGATTAATTAAATCATAACTAAAAAAAGACGTTGAATATAAATGGAAATTAAACACGTTACTAATTGCGATTTAGGCCTACACGAATATTGTGCGAAGTGAGCTAAATGTTAAATAGGTAGATGGGGTTGGAAGAGTCATCAATATTTAATTGTGGTTGAAGATTTTGGATGAGTAGAGTTTCTTTGATGCGGAGTTTTCGGATGTTATTGCTGTGAGCTAGTATTTCGGGGGAATGAAAGTTCATCGTATGGTCTGGGTTATTTTTCAAGTGTTGGGACACATCAGTTTCATTCTTGGTTGAGTTTTTTGGCATATGGTCATTGATTCTAATCTTCAAATTTCTTTTGGTTTGTCCAATGTATGATTGTCCGCATGAGCAATTGAGTTTATACACTACTCCTGAGCTGTGTAGCAGTGTTTGACGGTCCTTGTACCTGAATTTTTGGCCAATAGTTGTTGTTTCGTGTACCATAATAAATTTTGATTTTTGGGAAAGTTTTTTGAATAGATATTGCCGAATTTCTTTTTCAATTTGATGAGACATGTCTCCGATATACGGTAGTTTTAAAATCGAGAATATGGGTCTTGTTTTGCTTTCAGAGTCTGGCTTTTCTTCGACTTCTGGAGTTTTTACTTTTTCATGCATTTTGTTGAAAAAAATTCGAATTTGCTGATTAAGAAATCCAGTCGGATAGCCGTTTTTCTCTAGCATGGTGGAAAT
>OZ023239.1:13258400-13451208 GCA_964006365.1 Trididemnum miniatum
TGATTGATCTTGCATATTATCTAGAAACGTAATAGATATAATTTTATAAAAAAAATTTTAAGATATATAATTCCTATTATTTTCCAGTGACTTGACTTTATTTGCTTATAAAGTATCTTAAGAACATCAAAGCCATTCCTTGGGATTTGCAGCATAGATTGGTTATTGTTGATATCGACAAGAAAAAACAGAAAAAAAGTTAGGAAAAAGAAACGAGTTGTCACAAGAAGAAGGCTGTGGAAATTGAGGTATGGAATACGTAATACGAAAAAGGTACGAAAAGAGGGTTGAAGAGTTGGTTGATGTAAATGCACAGGACTAATGGAAATTTTCTAAGGATGGACTTTCAAAAGCATGTGATGTATTGTGTGGGGAAAAGTTGGTTAGGCAGGATGGAGGTAATACGTGGTGGTGAAGAGGTGAAAGATGCTGCAGCAAAAGAGAAAAAAGCTTTTGAAGATCTCTGAAAAGATGGATGTGAAGCTAATAAGCTGCTGTATAAGAAAATTAGAAACAGAACTAAGAAGGTGGTGGCAAGTGCAATGAGAAAAGAAGCTAAGAAACAAAGGATTTGCGAGAAAAGCCGAACCATGTTTTCAAGTTGGTAAAGATGATTAAAAAGAGATGGAAATGATGTCAAAAAAGAGACGGAAAATGCATGAAAGGAAAAGACAGGAATTTAGCTTTTATGAAACAAGATACGAAAATCATAAGGAAGGAACACATGGAGAGGGTTAGGAATGAAGAAAATGAATGGGACCAAATAACAGATGTGGATGTAGTAGAGAGACCTATCGAAAAAGTTACTGTTGAGGAAGTGATGACAGCGTTAAGAAAAATGAAGTCAGGGAAAGCCACCGGACTATCGGAGGTACATTCCGAAATGATAATTGCATCTGAACATACAGGGACTAAAGTGATGGTGGAACTTTGTCAACGTGTGTCAGACGGTAGAGGCATGCCAGAAGAATGGAAGACTAGTGTGGTTGTACCTATTTTCAAAGGGAAGGGAGATGTGATGAGTTGTGGTGCATATAAAAGAGTGAAGTTGCTAGAACATGCATTGAAGATCGTGGAAAGAGTTTTGGAAAAGAGAATTTGATGCTTACTGGACACGAACCAAGATGCAATTTGGTTTTATGCCAGCAAAATGGACAATAGATGCTCTGCTACTGTAATTCTTCGCAGAATGCAAGAGGAATATCAAGATAAAGGAAAAAAGCTGTCATGTGTTTCATAGAATTGGAGAAAGCATTTGATCGAGTTCCGAAAAAAGTTATGGAATGGGCAATAAAGAAGGAAGTTCTAGAGCAGTGGTTCTCAACCAGTGGGCCATGGAAATATTTTGAGGTGGGCCACAGAACTTTTTAAAAAATTGCTAGATTTATTGAAAAATTCTGTTTCATTTAAGTCACTATGGTTAAGTTTACACTTTTGTGTTTGTTTAGTAGTTTTGACGGTAGTAACAATGAATGACGCTGCTGTTTTTTTGCTAAAGAGAGATAATTTTAATTCCAATTATTTAATTAATAGTGTGTAGTTTCGTGGAAAGATTGTGAAACTAATCTAGGCGATTATCGTAATAGAACTTACTTCTCGTTGTGTTGGTGGCGTGATGCAATCAATGCCTTTTATCGCGTCATGTGTGGACTTAGATTCTAAGCGGCTACAACTACAGTGTGGTTCTCAAAACAAACCACTTGGCTCCCTAAGGTGGAATTTGCAAGTTGAAGGGATAAACAGGGGCGGATCCAGGGGATGTGGGGGATGCATTTCCTCCCACCAGCAATTTTCCACCATGCTTCGGATGAATAAAAATCTGTCTTAATTTTGAACTTCTTCATAAAAATATGCCCGAGTCGCCTTAAGCGAACATAATCAAAACTGGGCGAAAATGCATTATATTTGGTAAAGTACTCAAAATCAGGGGCCAAAATTATAAACAAAATTTGCCTAAAAATTGCTCAAAAAGCACTAAAATGGACATTACAGTATGCAAATTTTCAAAAATTTTCAGGGGAGCATGCCCCCGGACCCCCCTACAGTCGTTTTTGCTACTTACGTTGCTTGAACTCAACTCTGCTGGAAAAAAAACTATGCTTGAAAAAGTGACGAAATTTGATACCCCTCCTTGAAAAATTTTTTAAATACGCCCCTGATATAAAACATTTTCAAAAGGCTTATTTACGTCTGTTTCCGGGACTAAACGTCTGAACGTCTTTGTATTTAGCAAACATTCAACTTAATTCAAAATTACATCCCCCCCACCAATACTTTCTGGATCCGTTCCTGGGGATGAATACTCGTTAAGGAAGGATAAAAAGTTAATGGGCCACAGAACTTTTGCGCAACAAAAAATGGGCCACGAAAGAAAAAAGGTTGAGAACCACTGTTCTAGAGGTAATGGTGAAAGCAGTGATGAGTCTGTATAACGGAGCAAAGACAAAAGTCAAGGTGGGATCAGAATTATCTGATAAATTTTCTGTAAATGTTGGTGTACATCAAGGACCAGCGTTGTTACCTCTGCTGTTGCGATAGTGGTTGATGCAGTGACTGAGAGAGTGAGGAACGGTTCAATCAATGAATTTTTATATGCAGATGAGTGGTTTTGGTAGGCGAGACCATGAAAAATGTAAGGTGCCAAACTAGTGGACAGGAAAAATACAGAAAATATGATGGATATGTAGGGATTGAATCAAGTCATAAATAATATGGCCAAAGCAAGTGGAGTGAGATGGTTGGGGCATATTTTGAGAAAAGAGGATGGCGATGTAATAAAGAATGCTTTAAAATGTGATGTTGAGGGACGAAGAAAGAGAGTACGATCGAAAAGAACGTGGAGAAAGCAAGTAGAAGAGCGTTTGAAGGCTGGTCTGAATTTGAAGGATACCCACATTAGAACTAAATGGAGAAAGTGCGTGCAATTTTCATGAGGTCAATCCGGCCACCTACACTAAATGGGGACAACACCGAATAATGGCATTATCATCATTGGCTGCGTTCACACATGGCGGTTTTCGCAACCAGGAACGAAACTTCATGCATGTGTGAACGCAATTTTATGACGTAACACATCGCGAAACCAGGTTTGGCGACTCGTCATTTGTAGCAGGTTTCGCGCCTGGTTTGGTACCTGAAACCTGTGTGTGAACGGAAAACCTTAAAAACTTGAGTATGAACGATCGAAGTTTGAAACCTGAGATTGAATTTTTTTGGTGTTGTTCAGGTTACAGTGGTATGAAGAGTGCTCACATCAGGTAGGCTAGGACTGATGCAGTGATACCAGCAGCTAGTTTATGCAAGAGTAGGCATATTGGATTTGATGCAGGACCATAAAATTTAATTGCATTAATTGGGTACATAAAGCTGTATTTGTTTATTTGTAAAACAGGCTGTTGGCTATTTAATGGGTAAAGCTAGAGTACCGGTATGTGCTGCAAAGGCCTGCAAGTACTTCCAACGAAGACAAACGAATTAAATTAAAGCAACAATTTCTCAACATTAACCAGTTAAACAACCATAACCTAATAAGGTTATATTTGGTTATGGTGCATCAATTGTTGGATATCTTTCTTTCAAATGAAAGATCAATTTGGATTAAATCAAAACCCAATCAAGGGTATTGGAACAGAGTATTGGAAAAATGGGAAGATACGGACTATCCCTACCATTTGAGATTGCACAAGTAAGTTGGTACGGTTGGTGTGGCAACCTTAGCTGTTTCCATTGAAAGGATGGCTTCTGCACAAAGTGAACCAGGAACAAAGAGTGTCATAAACTTTATACACAGCACTCAAATTCAGTGCTGCAAACTTCCACTGCGACTCGGTAGGCTAGCAGAACACAGTTTGACAATTCAGCCACTCACCCAAGATGTGTGGTAGTACCATAGCACCGAGCATGATGTGATCCGTATGTCTTAAAAAGATATTTTTGACACACATGTAATGCAGTCTAATTATTTCTGTCATAATTATTAGGCCTACTTATTTATTTATTACTTTTTTTTACGAGTAGAACTTATCAGTTGATTGATACAATTATTCACTTTGAAAGTACTGGTACCGGTATTGCTACTGTTGCATATAACTTGATCTAGGGTTTACTGGTGCATGAAAAGTGAATGCCATAGCTCTACCACTGATGCAACTTGCTTTGCTTTTACTTCTTTTTTGTTTTGCACTTACGTTACAAGTCCCAGTGTTTCACCATTACTGTTTAAGTAATTGCTAACTATCAACTGATCAAGGTGTGGCTAACTTAATAACCCTGTGGCCTTTCGCTGTTTCCTTCTGGTGTGTTTTTTGCAAACTCTCTGGTAACATAAACGTGACTTGTCTTGTTAAACCAACATTTTTCGGGTCTCATCTACAATAAGCCGTCGAAGCGAGCGGTCGTTATATTACACGCTCACTCAGCGATCAGCCGCTTGCTTCGACGGCTCATTCTAGATTTGACCCCATTTTTCTCTCTGTTAGGGATGGACTGACTAGTCTAATGGGAGGCGTGAATGTTGGCCACAATTATAGATATTTAAAATTTTGGCTTTATAGCATCTTTGATATGTTGGGGGAAAAAAAGAGGAGGCATCAAGTGTTCCTTCTGGAGTGAAAAATTTGAGAAAAATGCGAAAATTTTGGGCAAATTTTACTGATTTTGAACCAGAAATTAATATTGTATAATGCCGAACTGAAAAATTAAAAAAAAAAACTGAATATTTTAATGCAAGACTGTAGCTTGTATCTTGGAAAAGCAAATTTAATGCAAAAAAATTGTAATAGGGGTCCTCAAAGTTGTAAAATCTTTGGGCAAAAATTGCAATGAATTTATCATGTGGGCGTGAATTAGTGTCCACGTAGAGCCCTCCCTCCCAAAGAAGTGGGGAGAAAACCTTACGCCCCCCCCCCCCCGGTTTCGCCACCTATGCTTATATGTAATATTTTGGAGTGATGATTCAGTCTATTATATCAAAAATCAACTGGTACTACTTCAGGGGTCCTACTAAAACCTGCAGGATCACAAGGATTATAAGGATCACAAGGACCGCTAGTGGCGCAATTGAGCTATTACTAAAAGCTGCAGGAACACAAGGATCACAAGGACCGCTAGTGGCGCAATTGAGCTATTACTAGAAGCTGCAGGAACACAAGGAGCGCAAAGAACTCAAACCTAACCGACCTAACCCTAACTGAACCGAACCCTAATGGAAACTAATCCGAACCTAACTAAACCTGAGCCCCATTGAACCTAACTCTCATCGAACCTATCCCTAATGTGCTCCATGCGTTCCTAATTGCGCCACTAGTGGTCCTTGCGCTCCTTGTGATCCTTGTGTTCCTTGTGCTCTTTGTGCTCCTCGGTCCTTGTGATCCTTGTGTACCTGCAGGTTTTAGCAATACCGCTACTGCAGTGTGTTTTTGCGAGTATCATGAATTTTTGATTCGGCAATTAATACATCCCATGCAAATTGAAGACATTCATTTGTATTTTGTTCGTATGCAACATGACTTTCAGAAACACCTTCGAGTTCATTTGCGAGAAATTGCTAGGTTTTGTTGAAAAGAAAAGCACACATTGGCGCCAGTCAGTGAACTACAAGTGCAGAGTCGCCATTGCTTTATGGCGTTTGGGAGGTGGTGCTGATTACAGATCAATTGGCGAACATTTTGGCTTGGAAAAATCGATTGTTTTTTCGGTATTGAGCATGTATTTTTTTTTAAACAACCCACACCTTTTGTGTTTATTTTATGATATTTGCAATGGGGAAGAATGAATCTCCTTAATTACATGATTGCTACTTTCAGATCACAATCCAAGTGTGTGAATGCATCGTGGAGGTGTTGATGCCGCTGTTTGTCAAATTTCCAAAGCATCAAGAAGTGCAAGAGCTGGCACTTTCATTTGCAATTGAACGTGGCATGGCAAATTGTGTTGGGGCCATCGATGGGTGCCATATTCCTATACCAAAGCCAGTTGCACATGGGGAAGATTACTGGAATAGGAAATTATTTTATTCTATTAATATGCTTGCTGTCGTCGACCATTCTGGAAAGTGAGTATCAAAATCTGTTTGCAATGCAAATAAAGTCGCTTTTACTGAAAATACAATACTCTAGATGTGGAAGTATCACAAGCAGTCCGAAGTTGTGGTTTGTTTCAGGCTGTTTTTACTTGCAAGTAAAGCAACAACATCACTGGCTTTCGGCATCGTTTGGTACTGACAAAAATGTGGTACCTTAGAGTTTGCAAATGGTTTATGCTGCCGTACTAGAGCTCAATGATAGGGATCATAGCATGTATGTTATGGCATAAAGTATTAACAGTTAGTGCATTCAAATTATTTCGTCTCAGATTTATCGACGTTGATATCGGTTGGCCTGGAAAAGCACATGATGCTCGTGTTTTATTTAATTCCGATATTTATCGTCGTGGTGAAAGAAAAGAATTATTTCCTAAGGTATGTCGAAGCATGAACTTGGTTTTTAGTGGTAAGGTTTTTTGTGTGGTATGAGAAGTTGTCCCTTGTAGGTAATCCTTTTCCGCGTCAACGCACGTATGAATTATTATTTACTGCAGTTAATGATCGTTGCTTTTTCTCAAAGGATTTTAATGACTTGGATTTCGCCAATTTCTCCAATGATTTTAAAAAATATTTATGATTTATGAAAATATTGTTTTTCGTTATGTGAGTAGCAGAGATTGTAAAAACTCGAAATGGGCGCTTTCCAACTCTAATTCTTTTTATCTGCCATGCTTTAGAGTGAAACCATCATCTGCGGAGTAGAACTTCCTTACTATATAATTGGAAACAGTGCTTATCCATTAAAATCGTGGCTCATTAAACCCTTTCCAGTGCATAACGTCAGTGCCACTGAAACGCTCAACAAGGTAATCAAACATTTAATAAGAGCAGTTGTTGGTACACTAAACGTATATAAATATTAATGCATGCTAACCAATGTTGTACCACAACTAGATTGTGATAGTGGCCCTATTCTGAAACCTCAGTCAAAGCAGCTGTTGTATCGACAATTGTGCAGCTTGTAGCAAGACCTGTACAATGTACGTAAAGCCGCATGATGTCGCAAGCTGGGTCCAATGCTGTGCTATAAAATTGGCTGAACGACATGACCGAGTAGAAATGGTAAAACAACATCATTGGTTGTAGTCATTCTCGTTTTATATTCTAATTTGCAGGAAAGCACTCTTTATGAGTGGACTCAACCGGTCGCTTTTGGTTAGTAATCTGTTACGTGTTTAGAAATTCAGTTCTGCGCGTCAAGTGGTGGAACAGGCGTTTGGTCGTTTAAAGCATCGATGGCGTTGCATTTCCAAGCGATGCGATGCAGGCGTGAAGAATGCTATTAAGATTTTAGGGGCATGCGTAACACTTCATAACCTTTGCGAAACACACCACGACTATATTCAAGAAACATCCGGGGAAGGTTGCCACAACATACGTGATGAAGGGACGAATGATGATCTATCTACTGTCGATGGTGCCTGCGTTCGGGACATTTTAAAGCAGTATCTCTCTCCCTGAATGGCACTTCGTGTTTTGAAACGTATTTCTACCCTTTTTGCTGTTTGTGCGTTTTCTTTTATTTGTGGTTTTTGCGTCTATGCACGAGTTTGTGCTTTGTTTAACAGCTTTCTTGTTTTCGTTAAACAATAAACCTCACAGGATTACAAAAAAATCAAATCTTCATTATAGGCTACTCGCCGTAATACGCCGAAGCGTGTAACGAGTTTGCAGGGTACATCTCCGCGACTTTGCGCTGGGGAAACACGGGAGAAATGTCGCAGCGATGGCGAGCAGTTGGCAAAACCGTGTCAGATTTGACGGTCGAGTGGTAAGAGCGTCCGCCTCGGGAGCTGTAGACTTGGGTTTGATTCCAAGTTGAGTCGAACCAATGACTTAAAATTGGTATTCACAGCTTCCCTAATTGACGCTCAGCATTAAAGGGACACTGTGAAGAACAAGCCGGCAATTTTACTTGGTGTGCCGTTGGGAAAGACACTTAGCGGGATTCCCCATCTTCGTGTGGTAGACAGATGGCTGGCAACTCCTTAGCTAGCTCATATAGC
This sequence comes from Trididemnum miniatum, assembly GCA_964006365.1. Lineage (NCBI taxonomy): Eukaryota > Metazoa > Chordata > Ascidiacea > Aplousobranchia > Didemnidae > Trididemnum > Trididemnum miniatum. Next base: position 13,266,489 of record OZ023239.1, read on the forward strand.
GTATTGATCGCTTTCTCGTGATAGGAGGATAAATATGCAACTGAGTACGTAGGAGAGCAAACTCATGCAAAAATATTCTTGTAAATTTCTTTGCAGTTAATGCTCATGCATTTGTGCGATTTCATCATCAATATGTTATTTGTGCGAGATAGGGGTCGGATGCCATTAATAGCGAACGAACCAGTCTGGGGAATAAAAAAACTGCCTTTATATTCGAATTGACGTTATAAGACGTTATAAGCGAAACGTGTCGTTGTAAGCGAATTGACGTTATAGCCGAAGCCGTTATAGACGAGTTCTACAGTACTTATCTTTCTTCGCGAAAAAGCGGCAAAGGCGCTATAACGAGCTCGCTTAGGAGTCCGCAACCACTTTCCGAAGATTGGGAACATCACAAATAGTTTTCTCCACTAGTATGTAGGCGATGAAAGTATGCAGCGCGTGCTTGAAGCTGGTCCCAGAGTCATGTATCACAGCAAATGCAAACCAATCAATGATTTACTCATGAATGTCGAAACATCACCTTGAAAGAAAAAGCAAACCAATGCAAAAAAGTAAAAAAGCAACATCACGATATAGCAAACCCGACAACAATCAAATACAAGTAAAAAACAGCGAAGGCTTGTTTGCACTTGCGCTATGCAAAGCGTAGCCAGGCTTACAAGTTATTATTTTTCATTATGACGTTGGTTACGCTCAGCCAAACGAAGACAAAGCAGGATGATTACTTCAAAATAAAACATAACAACTTGTAAGCTCGCTGCGCTTGGCATAGCTGCAGGGTAAAAAGGCTCTAATGAAACACAATATGAAATCGCACAAAGGGATAGCCGACTGCAGTAGTTATTAAGAAAACCGAAAGCACAAAAAACCCACTTCATCAAATGCCAAAAATTGCACTGCACACTATCATGTCATTAGCGAAAACTATCGAGAGCAAAATCTCGGACTCTCTGAGTGTGCTCGTTCTCAAAGCTAGTATCTTCAACAAAATCGAAATTGCGCGAACGTCTTCTACTTGGCAAGCTTCTGCTCGGGTCCATGTTTTCTTTGCTGCAATAACAAACTGTTAGCGCAGGTTATGCACTCGTAACAAACCTTATTGTTCTTTCTGACTCAGGAAGACCAGATGTTGCAAGGCAATGAAAAAATGAAGCGTATTTTGTTGTGGAAGTCTAAGCTTAAGAGGCTCCGCTTCAAATAGAACAGGGTAAGAGCAACGAGAGCAACACTTAGCTTATTGTCATTACAAAGCAGCGGTTGTACTTAGTTACAATCTACCTACGATATTTGTACAGTGATGGCCTACCCAACCCCGCCAGTGATAAGGGAGCGTGGAGTAACTACACGGAGACCTAATAAACGGCAAAGCCCAAAACTATAGACTATAGAGATGAGCCGAAGATGGCTCTTCGTAGAACTGGACAATGGACATGCAAGGAGGGTATACAATAGAATACTTATGAAAACTAAAACACATTTGCTGGTATTGAAATCATGTTCGCACTTAGCATCAGTACCACTGTAACTTGCTACCGACACTGTGACAAGATGTTACACGCAAATACTCTCTTATGCAATTTTATTGAAACAGTACCTGGTTGGTAATTTCAAGACTTCTAATTCGTGCCGGCGCTCGTTTGCCGCTTGTCTTTCCTGAAAGCAAAATCTGTACTGAAGAACGTATCTCTGATTTTCTGACTTATCAATCAATTACAGCCTTGGAAAGGCATTACTCAAGGTGGTTGTAGTGGTAATCAATGCAACTAAGCTCTTTCCAAAATGGGGGCGTGGACTAACTTTAAAAATTGATGAATGGCACTTTCCGCAGTTGCAGACTATAGGTAACAGCTATTTGGACCGACAGTTAGTAGTAATAGTATTTCCTCTAAAAAATGAATAACTTCCTCTATATGAAGATGCGAAGTGGCATCAAGAAAACGCTGTAGGTAGGACTGACCTGAAATGCCAAGAACAGCTGCATTCTTTCATCATCATGCTGTTTCTGCTGCTGAAGCATGTTCTGCATCACCCCTGTCATGCATTTAACAATTTTAGCTTCTTTTCCACTCTCTGTACCTAAAACCATAAGATTGTTACGTTGCTACTAAATAATATATTAGCTACTGGAGGACAATTGAAGCCAAAGTAATACTTTTCAAAGTAAATGGACATAGATTCAGCTATCATTATTGGCTTTAATTTTCGTCCTTAAGCTATTCTCATATTTACCCCATTCCCAATTTAGGTATTGCAAGTAGCTATTTTAAATCCAGGTGGTGGTGACTGTTTGTTGCATAAAAGTGATAGAAACAGAAGAAGCCAGTGGCATAATCATTCTTTTAGCACAACCAAGCCATCAATATGCATGGGTGTACATCGCAATATCACAGTAGCTGCAGTAGTTTGCATGATCGCAAGTTTGATGTTCACCAGGGTCTTCCTCCATGACGCAATGTGATGCATCTATGAATTATATCCATAATGATGACCAAAACTGATTCTTAACCACCAAGAATCTAACCTCACAACTCAATTATGCAAAAAAGTGCCTAAAGTATCAATAATAGTTGGGCAAAAATTTCGGACAAATCATCATGAGGGCAAATTCGCACTAATCCAAATTCTGAATTGAAGACTGAACCACACTTTTTAACACTTTTATGCACAACAATAAGCAGCAAAAAATTTCTGCAAGTTCAATCACATAATTATAATCCTGTTTACTTGAAAGCTTCCTCTTCCGTTTCCGCACAGTTGTTGCAATAGGGGAAACTTCAGTATCAGTTGCTACTGCAGCCTGGCCAGAAGATTGCTGAGAAGAGTGGCCTGAAGTTTACTGAGAGCAGTGACCGGAAGTTTGCGGAGAAGAGAGGCCAGTGGTTCGCTCAGAAGAGTGGCGAGAATTTTGTTGAGAAGAGAGACCGGTAGTTTACTCAGAAGAGTGGCCAGAAGTTTGCTGCAAATCCCTTGAATTACCGTCATCTCCAAGGAGTTTGGAAATTGCCTGGCCATACTCGATTGCGTCAATATCGTCAGTGGCGCTGAGCATGTAATCTATAAAAATACAATATTACAATACTTTCCATCTGCAACCATCTAAACCAGTGGTTTCCAAAGTATGTGTTGCCTCGACTCCCTTAGAAATATTCAAACATTAGATACCTTTCTTCGTGGCAGTCTTGGCACACCCAGAAACTTACAAATCTAACTTTGACCATTATCGATTCAGAAATTTATACACGGGGGAGGCATGGTCAGGGGTTTAGCTACCAGGTGCTAGTATTTAGCCACTTATGCTAAACGTTAAGGAGGAAAGTTGCAAATACCAATTTTTAAGTTGTTTGTTTGACCTGACTCGGATTTAAATCCCAACTCTACAAATCAATAAGTAAATGCTCTATCCCAGGAGTGGCCAACCCACAACTCGCAAGCCGCATGCTGCTCTTTGCCCAGTTTCATGTAGCTCTTTTTCAAAAGCTTTGTTTCTTCTATTAGCGGCCTCATTCTATCACCATGTTGCGTTTGGCAATGCATAAGATGCATTATCACGTAGTAGAGAGAATTACAAGGAGGCGTGTAATGAGTAGCGGGGCCCATCTCTGCTACTTTGTGCATGGGCATTGTGTTATTTATCCTGAGTAATTTCGCTGCACTAAATGAACAAAATAAAATGTGAAAAAAGTGTCAGAAAATGCATAGAAATGCTGACCACCAGTGGCATCCTTGGAAGTCATATACCAGCAGGAGGATAACTGTCTCAGTGCTGAAACATCTTAGCACCTGACAGTGTCTAGCTGCACTTAAACATTGTGAACTGTGATTTGAATGTGTTATGTGCACTGTGCAAGTAAGGACTCTGAAGATAACGCTACACTTTCTTACCTTGGATTGAACAGTAAGCATCAACACTTTCTGTGTCTGCAGCAGAAACAAAATTATATGATACTAACCTTTTTCTAGGCCAGACTGCAGTGTAGACGGTTGTGTTAATGGGCGGTCCGACAAAACCTCATCCAACAAGTCATAATTGGCAGCAATGACATTTGGCAGTGGAATGTCCGAAGTCTGTCCACTTCAATTTAGCTTGTCTTTATACTTGAGGTACTCCCTCTACAGTTGCTGTATCTTTTTTTGGCAGGACAGGTAATCCCTTCCAGGGATGTTGGCAGCCACTTTCACAAAAATATCGCTATGGTGTTTGCATGTTGATAACATCATCTGGACTTCCTGTGTTGCCCAATTTCGTATTAACATGTCTATCTCGGAATGCGTCCACAAAGTACCACGGTCAGCTTTTTTGTTGGTTGGCAAAGACATTATATACAGATTAGCAGTTATCAGGTTACAGGATATCAACTAATACAAAATATAGGCTACCGGTAAACAGGGAGTCTAGAAGTCTACTAGTCCAGAGTCTGCTAACTGATTAATCAAATAATTAGCTATCAGTATAAAATGGTTAGGCTAGTTGAAGGTTGTGCTGGTACTACCCACAAATTCATCACATAATTTAACTTAGGTACGTAGTAGCCTACCCAGTGGTGGGATTCAGCCGGTTCGCACCAGTTCTATAACACCGTCTCAGGGAATTATATTACAACAGTGATCCGATTAGCATTGCTGCTTATACCCACTAGGCCTAGTTGAAACAGAACTGGCTGATAATTTATAACTTCTGTAATAGAACCGGCTGACGAAAAATTTGAATCCCACCACTGCACGGACCAGTACTCAATACACTGATACAGCACTTTTAAGCTGTAAGTCTACCCTACTGCTGTATCAGTGCTTCAGCACCATTACTTTTTACTGTGATATGGAAGTTGAATCTACCCCATGTAGGCTTGGCCTAAACTGATGTACTAATATTAATTGTTACAAGCAATACCAGGCACTTAGGCCCAATTTCTTACTCTGCTACTAGGATTTACCTATGACAAAAAATTTATAGTAAAATGGAGGAGCTTAGTTTGCAAACATAAGTCTCCTGACCTTAAAAATAATCTTGCTCACCAAAGCTAAGCTGACAGTTTGCAGACTCTTTACCGTACCTCTACACTTGATTTCATTAAAGTCGGTAGCCACAATTACCCGGTAGACTAACCAAGTAACCAGGTTTCAAACCTCATATTTTTCAGGTTTGAAACCTGAGGTTTCGCAACCAGGTTTCGAACTTTATGGTCGTTCACACTTGCCGAAACGCGATTCCTGGTTGTGAAAACCGACCAGTGTGAACGCACTTTTTACGCATATGTGAACGCTCGAAGTTTCGTAACCAGGTATGAAACCAGGTTGTGAAACCTGGTTATACGCCAGTGTGAACGCAGCCATTGAAACAATGAAAACCAGTCGCCCAACACCTAATTGCGTTACTTTTTGGATGGATGGGACATCACGCTAGTAAACACAAAACTAGACTAAGGCCACCTAATACACTTTTGGTGGGTTTAGCCTGATCCAATTTGGAAAAATAACTGAATGATATTACCGCTATAGTTGAATAGTCGACTAGATGAAACTGAAATCAAACATTTTTGAGCATTTAATCTACTGGCACAACACCATCACCAAGGTTGATAACTGCAATCAATAACGTAAGAATATACTGTACTTATTTAATATTAATCTGTCCTTGGAAAGCCCTTCAATCTCAAAATTGGTTTGTTAAGTTGTATTTGTAATGTATTTCGTCGCACATTTATCCTCCTATCATGAGAAAAAACGCTATAACGAGCTCGCTAACGAGTTACCGGTCAACTGTCTACCACATCAAGATGGCAACGGCACAACAAGTAAACTTGCCGGCTTGTTCAACACACAGTCCCTTAACGCTGAGCGTCAAGCAGGGAAGCTGTGAATGCCAATTTTAAAGTCGTTGGTTTGACCCAACTCGGAATCAAATCCGAGTCAACAGCTCTGGAGGCAGACGCTCTGTACCACTCGGCCATCCGAGCAGTCAATGCATAATGACAATGACATGGCAAAAATTCATTCAACAAAATATACCATTTCCGCACCATACTAGACTTTAACAGCCTTTGCAATCGGCAGCCATGATGAAAATCACAAGAAAAATAAGAAGCTTGGGCGAAAAAATGTAGAAGAGCTGAATCACTACCGTACATAAACCTAACCTATTCTAGACTAGTGAATGATTACTGTCACTTCAGAAAACACACTGACCGGCGAAACTTCTTCTAAATTCTTTCGAAAATCATTCCATTTGCTTTCATTCGCTTCCATATATTTCTCAAACATTTCCTGGCAACGTGCAAGAAGAATATGGCGAAATGTAATCACAGGTTGACCAATCGCCTCGTTTCCCGAATCTGTTACACGATAATTCGCCATCACACGACAGCAATTGGCGTAGACTTCACTGAATTTTGGATCAGCAATAGCCTTGAAAGAGTAAAATGAAATTAAAACAAATAATTAAGCAAAAACGATAGAACAGTTACAGATAAATGTTGCCTAATAACCAACTTGCAATGTATACCGGTACATGCTTACATTAACTAAAGGCAATAATCAAAGTGAATTCGAGAAAAACTTTCGCTGAGACGTAACTAAATAGGAAAGCTGCTCCAACAGATTTCAATTCTTACTCCATTGCTAAGCACTTTGCGATATCTTAATTTCAAGACCTACAGAGAATGTTCAGCAAAGAGATGAAGATCTATAATGTATTAACTCAATTTGCATTCCTCATTATATTTGTGGCATTACGCCTAAGCGTGTAACGATTGGCAAAACCCATCTCCGCGGCTTATCGCCTGTGCAACACAGCTTCGACGAAACGTCATAGCAGTGGCAAGCTATTAAAAGCATTACGTCCAATTTGATCGGCTCGAAAATCGAACCCCGAACCTCTCCCACCGATAGCGATGTCTGTGACCGCTATGCCAAATGACTAGTTTCAGTGCACAACTGCACAAGTGCCCATACAGTAATATCGGCGTAAACACTGTAAACAAAGTGATCTGCAAGATCCAAAAATTGCTCTAGGGCCAAAAAATTTTTTTACATAGCAGATAGACAAAAAAGCTTCAATTTCTTAAGCTAACACCTAAAGTATCAACAAAATACAACGCGTTTGTAAAATCAGTACAATGATTGTTATATACTTTACATTGCATTCTTACTGTATATTAACGATAAGTTATCGATTTTAACCACCCACTTCTTCAACAATAATATTGACCATTTCTTTCATGCACTGTGTAGTTCTGTTTGATATCTTTTGTAACCTTGACATCAGTGGGGAAAACTTTTGAGGAGTAAGCTTGTTCAATGTTGATCTCACAATCTTCAACAGCGCCTGAGCAAAAAATAACTCAGAACCACTTTTAGGCTTATGCATTTAAAATAGAATTGTTAATTCATGGCCAAGTAGAGTGCAAACCAGGCCTGCAAACTCGAACTTGGTATTCTTGCCGAACTCGAAAAAAGTTTATTGAGTTTTGAACTTATTCTAAAACCTGACAAAAGTTACTTAAACATGCCTAATTCCGTTAAAAAAAATACTTGAACTTACTCACCTAAGCACAAAATTGGTAAAAATGACGAAACTCGAACTTGAACTAGCAAAATTGAAAATTAAAGGTCATATGCCACCAAATTTGCTATTTGCTTAATTTTGGTGTTATTCAAGAGTTTATACCCACTCGAAGAAAATTTCCAAATTTTGTGCCTTATGATGGAGAAATGAACAAGTTATTACGCTCCAAAAAAACGCTATTTGCAAAATACTTAAAATATTCCCACGGCACCGTGACGTCACTGATGAACTACTGTCCGTTTCGGTGCTACACTAGACCTGGCAGTTAGAGGTAAGATGGAAAAGCTGTACAGTATGTTTGCTTCGTTTGTCAGAGTAAAAGCATGAAAGTGCAGAGTATAAATGTGTTGCAGGCGTAAGTAAATTGTGCTAAAAGCAGCAAAACCTAGGCTACGTTAGATGGTACTGGCATGCAGTAGCCAGAAGCCACTTTGAGCAGTAACAATTCTGATTCAGTGATTGACCATTCTGAGTTAGGTAGTAATATTCACTGCTAGTATCAGGAAAAGCTACCTGTACTACTGTAGTGCTATACATGTGCTGCGGTGCTGGCAGAATATGTGGGTCATGGTTCAATTTATTTGCCATGATGATTCCAAAGGCTTGGGAAACAGCTTAGTTTTTTAGTTACATATGCCAAAATTATCCGTACAACAGAAGCATATAATAAAATAATGTGAGATGGGCTTGGAGCTACGTTGCTACAATAACCATCTACGGTGCAAACAGCTAACTACTGACCGCCAGTGTTACTGCGCATGCATTCTGAGGTTTGTAGACTCTGTACCAAGTAAACAGCATAAGGCAGGAAAATCATAAGAATAAGTTTGGCACTACAAGGTTGCGCCTCTAAACCTACAGTACTTTTACTTACACACCAAAGGAACGGTGGGTCGTGCGGTGACGTGTAGACCGGCAGCTGGACAGTTCAGCCTCTGCTTAATGCAAATGATCTAGCATAACAAGTGCGCCTGTCCTATAGACATTCAGCGCACTGTTTTCTTCAAGTTAACATGGCGCAACTTTTTCCAGTCAAAAAAAAACCTTTAAGGACCTAAATTTGAATTTGCGGCAAACGTAACTTTACTCTTGAATTCTGATCCAGCCTGTACAATTAAGTGATGCGCTGCAATTAAACTGATTTTCGTCAGTCAAACGCTCTTCAATTTTTTCAATATAGTGTTGAAAAAACAATGACTAGATACACCTGCTTGGCGAAAAATGTTGAAACAACCGGAGTAGAAAGCAAGTTCAGATGGCCAGTGTTGAGAGCGTCTGCCTCAAAAGGTGCAGACTCGGATTTGAGTCAGGGTCGGGTCAAGCAACGACTAAAAAATTGGCATGCACAGCTTCCCTGCTTGACGCTCAGGATTAAAGGGACGGTGTCGAGAACAAGCCGGCAAGTTTACTTGTTGTGCCGTGGGAAAGACACTTCACCGCATTCCCCCAAAACAAACACAAATAGTAAATACAACTCCTTCCAAGCAATCAAACATAAACACAAGTCTATTTACCTTAAATTCGTCAACAGCGCGTATTTTCCATTTAAAATTAATCACTGCCAATTCAAACTTCTTTCTTTCTCCAGAATAAACAAGTTCATGAACATCTTTCATTGTTTTAGGACCAAACTTCCGTTGAATTTCTACATTACTCAAGATGTCGTTTACGTCCGCAAACCCATCTGGTAAAAAAATGCTGATTCTTTAGTAAAGTAATTTCTAATATTAGGTTATAGCAGTGGTTCTCAAACGGGAACCAAGTGGCTCACGAAGAGAGGAACTTTTGATTCCTGAGGGGGGAATTTGTTTTAAGGAGGAAATGGGATAAAAAATCTAAAAAGATTTGCGGCCAACTGTTATCCTAAAAACGATTCTCTAATTCAGCATTTCTTAACCTATGAAAAATTTATCCCTGGGTAAATGAGCTAGCAGTGTTACTACAATTTGCTTCGTGACTACCTAGGTTATGAGTTTCTTCAACTTTATACTTCCAAGTTTTTGTACATCGATAAATGGTACTGTATTATTGCGTTACACGATTGTTCTCCGCAGGTCCTTTATTTTTGTAAAAATGTCATTTTGCAATGTTTAGATTTTATCCCTTAAATAAATTTTTAGTTTTTATGGTGATTTTTGTTGGGAAGGAACTGATTGTGCTTGGGCTTGTAAGGGAGAAGCATGAAAAATCTGCTTTGAGAACAACTGAGTTATGGTCTGTTTGCACACAGTTTTTCCGCAATGAGGCAATTTTTCACATTTTTCAATGAAGGAAGTCCTCAGAAAAACAAAACTTGTGCGTTCGAAACGAAATGATTCCATTCTGCAAAAAATTCCCGACTGATAAAAGTTGTGGCGCAAATAGACTCAGTTTATATTATATGAGACTTAACAAACTTGTATTCATAATAAAATGAGGAAAGTTTAACTACACAAACCAATCTTAATTCAAAAAATATCCTGATTTTTCCCTTTGAAATTGATTGCTGCGCTTATATCCAACGCTACTTTGAAAATAGTCTTACCATTATTCAATGGAATACCGGGATATTTGCTATCCACGATCATTTGAACTACCTCCGCGAAATAGTTTAATTTGTCAATAGGATTTGAAACAGACTTTTCTTCACATTCATCAGAAGGCTTAATGGATTCCGGATCAGTTGAAACATTATCTTCAACACACTTATGAACATTTGGATCAGGATGCTCGCCTAAAAGCTCTTCAGTAGGTTGGTCGTCTACAGTATTTGCCGTTTTAGCAGCAGAACTTAGACACAACTGAGAAAGTTGTGCAGTGCAAAGCAGCGATTCTTGCAAATACTTTTGGCATTCAGGTGAGTTTCGTACCAATGCATGCTGTTGAACAGCATCTAAACCTCCGACTGGCATGAAATGAAGTTCTACAAGTTTAAACAATTCCTCAAAATCTTTTTCTCTTTTTTCCAAATCATAATTAACCCACGACAAAACACTATCCCAGACATCTTTGCTCCCATAAATCTAAAAACCAATACAAAATTATGACACAGCACTTTAAATTGCAATGAACAATTTCTGATTATAAATCTTATTTATGTCGACAATTACTCCTATAATTCTCATTCAGAAAAAGATGGCGGAAATTTAAGAGATAGAACAACATACGCAGCAAGTAGTTTACCATCAAAAGACAATTAGCATCTATTCTCACATCAATAGAATTGGAAATCTACATCAAAAAGAGCATATTTTTAAACAATTTATGAAACACCAAACATATGCCATGCTAGGAAATCATTGAAACAAAACTGCATGAGGTGCCGTTTGTAAAATACGTTTTGCATGCACTCAACGGACAATTTTACGCTCTTTGCATTCTAAGCCAAAATGGTAACGAAAAAAGTTGGACTGCATTCTGCAGACTGTAAAAAAAACATTGCAACAAGAAAGGATTACTTGAACGCTTTTCAGTGCAGTGCCATTTGTGAAATTAACATTACATACAGACTAAAGACGAATCAACACTTTTCTCTGTTTCAAGACAAAATGGCAACGTAAAACGAGGCACATTTTGCGTACTGTCAACTAAATACGCTTTCATCCAGTACAAGACAAAACACGTAACGAGTAAAGCCTGATTCGCACTGGCGTCGTTATCGCGTCATATGACGCTGCTGACGGGATAACGACGCGTACAAACGACGGCCAATTCACACTGAACGATTTCGCGAGATAACGACGCGTTAGAAACGACAGCCCGACAGAAAAACTTGCTTTGAACGACGTCCAGACGAAGTAAAACCGAGTTCTACTTTAGCGTTGTCGTTCGGCGCGTTGGGAGCGCTTTGGCTTGGTTTTATCGAATAATTTTCGGATATATTCGTGATTTTGGCTTCAAAATTTGCTTTGTTTTGTATTTCGAGAAGGTTTTTCAAATTTTTTCTTAGAAATTGCTGAAACATTATTCCTACAATAACTGAAAAAAAAAAAAAAAAAGAATAACCGAGCATCAATTTGCATTGTATTAAAATGTGAATTATAGTCGGTAGACTAATTTTCATTCTATTTCAAATAATTAATAAAGCCAGAAAATGGTGCGGTAATTAAACTTCCGAAAGTTTCCATTAACCATGCCGAATTTTCGTTTACTTTTTCATCAGTAGACTAGCCAAATTTTAAATTAAAGCATCTGCAAAGGTCATGTGTATTGGCTAATGAAGCTTTAAAATCGACGGTAAGAGTATGCCCGGCATAATTTTGCAAACTGTCTATTTTGGACCCTCTTAGGACCGGCGAAAATTAGCCCAGCTACAAATTAAACTAGACTAGAAGAGATGAAAGTTACAAAATTGTTTTAAGAATATATTACAAACAATTTGGTTTTGTTCATAGATGTTGACTGAAAAGAAACAAATTTTTGCAGTTTTAAATGGTGCAATAGAACTTACTAAGATAATATCGGGGCTTTCTGCCAGTACCAGTGCCGATCTGCAATTGCTTATCTGCTGGCAGTGTGAATGCCGCTATGCGCATCCCTTGGAAACGATCGTATCGAGCGCGGTGTGCATTGCTCGCTGATACAGCGTCGTGCCATCATATCAGACAGACATTTCGAAATTGCTAAGCGCTTGGAAATTTCCGATCGTTGTCGTGTCCTTTGCCAGTGTGAATCCGGCTTAACAATGTGACGAGAAAGGATTTCGTTTCTAATCCTTCAGCGAAGAGAAAATGAAGTGATTTATCTACGCGACAAGTAAGGCCTAGACTCAAGACCAGTTTCGGCGGCCTGTAAAATTGTGCCGTCTGTAAAATAGTGTAGATCGCAAAAAATCTATTCGGAAGCGATCGGAAAACTCACGTCATTCAGTGACCGTCAATAACGCTCGCGAATAACGCTCGCGACACTGAATGACGTAAATTTTCCGATCGCTTCCGAATGAATCTTACGATCTGCACTATTTCACAGACGGCACAATTTTACAGGCCGCCGAAACTGGTCTTGAGTCTAGGCCTTACTCGTCGCGTAGATAAATCACTTCATTTTCTCTTCGCCAAAGGATTAGAAACGAAATCCTTTCTCGTCGCACTGTTACTCGTTACAGGTTTTGTCTCGTACTGGATGAAAGCGTATTTAGTTGACAGTACGCAAAATGTGCCACGTTTTACGTTGCCATTTTGTCCTGAAACAGAGAAAAGTGTTGATTCGTCTTTAGTCTGTATGTAATGTTAATTTCACAAATGGCACTGCACTGAAAAGCGTTCAAGCTAATCCTTTCTTGTTGCAATGTTTCTTTACAGTCTGCAGAATGCAGTCCAACTTTTTTCGTTACCATTTTGGCTTAGAATGCGAAGAGCGCAAAATTGTCCGTAGAGTGCATGCAAAACGTATTTTACAAACGGCACCTCATAAAACTGTCAGCAAATTTTCCAGAATTTTACGGTTTCGTATTTTCTTGAATAGAAGCAGCGGTTATTATTTTTTATTTTCAATTGTGCAGTTTCTAATCGAGGGCGGCCTCAATTTTTTATTTGAACGTTTTCGTCTTTCATTTGGTGTCTAGTGAGCGTTTAAGTTAATCTACCACAAGTGACAGGAAAAGAGAAACTCTAAATCAACTGCAATGCTATTGTCTCTTTCGTAAAACAATCATAAGTTGGTCATCATGCGCTTACCATACTGCTAATTCAACAACTGCTGTTTCTGTCGCGTCTGTGCAAAGAACACAACAAAACCAAACGGAGAAAGTGTTAATTACTAGCTAGCGAAATAAATAGCATTTACTTAAAGGATATCAGTATTATTGATGCTGATGAAAATGGCCATTGACACAGTAGTGCAAATAAAACATACAATGTTTGAGCTGTTTTTGTCGCGCGTCGTTAGATTTGTTTATTATGTATCAGTAAAGAAACGGTTTTGTCCATTGCGACTTCTATTCTGTTCAAATACGGTACATGCACGGTAGTCAAGATTAAGTTTTCAGCGTTTATTTGAGTTTACAGCGTTACTAGTGCAGCTCATTAATCGTGTGCGTTGAATGCCAAAGTTATCGCATTGTTATTTTCTTGAACAGACATTTGGTGGTACAGAATTTGAAGATGGCTTGAAGTAGAAGATTCATTTTCCCCCCCAAAGCTTTTCATCTGACACTCTTCAGGGGAAATCGTCAGAATGAAGAATAAGTGAACCGAGCTGATTTAAAAAGGGAAAGAAAGAGTTCTGATTGGTTAGAAATAGAGAGCTGTGATTGGCCAGAGAGTCAAAGGGTTAAGGTAGTGTCAAAGAATGAACGAAATCTTTTTGTTTGCAGAGGATAGGTTTGAGAGATTTAATAAAAGTAGCTTCTAGAGCGGAAAGATGAAAAAGAGAACGACCTCGAGCAAGAATTAAAAATTTGTCGTCATTGTAATGAGAAGCACATACAGGGTTGTCAAGAAGATGTTGACCAATAGCAGACTCATGAAATTGCCGAGGAGAATTGTTGGCTTTAAACCGACGAGGAAGGCTTTTCCGGTTGGTTGAAATGGTGAATTTAGGGATGTGTTGTTTGATACCCTGTTGAAGACGTTGAGACGTGCGACCAACGTACCGACTATCACAGTGGCACACAAATAGGTAAACAAGATTGCTGCAATGATGGGAAGGCAACACGTCTTTCTTCGTAGGTGGCAAGAGCTGTCGGGTTGTAAAAACAACACGTGGTTCGACGGCGAAGTAGCAGCGTTTGACTGCAGAGCTGATTTGTTTTTCGAACCTCGTCGAAACGTTTCCTAGCCATGGGACATGCAGGTATACCGGGCACTTGTCTGCTGAGTGGATCAGTTTGGCATAAAGTTGCTTGAGCTTGCGTTGAAAAGTCGATGTAATTACGTCTTCAGGATAGCCGTTACTGGTCAAGACTGATCGAATTTTGTTTAATTCTGGCTCCAGTTTGCTTTTCGAGCAGATTATAAAAGCTATGTGTACCAGAGTGGAGATCAGATTGGTTTTCCGCTTGGTGGGGCTAAAGGAATTCCAGCGCAGGTACTGGCCTGTAAAAGTCGGTTTTCCTATATACTGAAGTTACAAAATCAGAATCTTGCCTTTCTACCAAGACGTCCAAAAAGGGAATTGAAAAATTAGATTCTTTTTCCTGGGTAAAGCGTAGGAAGGGATGGAGAGAGTTAAGATGGGTAAAGAAGTTGTTGCAGTCGTCTCCATTGTTGAAGGCAGCAAAAGTGTCATCAACGTAGCGAAAATACGCTAACGGTTTGTTGGTGCTGCTAAATAACTTCACCTTCTTGGTAGCCGACAAAAATATTTGCTAACGCTGGACCAAGCGGTGAACTCATTGCCACGCCATCGATTTGGCGATGCATGTTGTTATTGAAACTGAATTCTACGGAAGAAGTGGCTAGATGCATCAGTTCAACAAAGACGTTGCGTGGGAGAAGTGGTGGTGTAAGGAAGTCATTGTAGAAAGTCTCGGCGCAGATCTGTATTGTTTCAGCAAGCGGAAGATTAGTAAATAGACTGGATATATCGAAAGAGCAGAGGAAAACAGAAGAGGGAGAAAAAGTGAAGTTGTTTACTTCTTTCACAAACGTGAACGAGTCAGGTACACAGTTAACAGAAAATTGTTGGAGAACGGGGTTGAGAATGGAGGTAAGTAATTTCGCCAGATGGTGCTGAGCTGATCTAGTCATGGACAAAATCGGTCGTAATGGTACATCTTTTTTGTGAGTTTTTGGGAAACCGCACATGCGTGGTCGCTGAGAACCAGTTGGACGGATAGCATCGTAGACGTTCTGGGAAATACGGTTGTCTTTCTTTAGTCGTAGCAGCAGTCGTTGTATGCGCGACTCAATTTTGGCAGTGTTGTCATTGCTGTCGACTGTTCCAAGGTTGAGGAATTTGGTGGTATCGTTGAGAATCATTCCCATCTTGCGGTTGTAATCATTCTTGTTAAGAATGACAACACCAGAACCTTTATCGGGCTTAGTTATGTAGATGTCATTAGATCGAAGAGCCTTGATTGCCTGAAAACACTCTTTTGTCATTAGAAAATCACCCCAGTCTATGGGGCTACCGCAATAGGCGTGAGCCACGTCACTTAGCCTGGCCTTTAGAGCAGAAAGGTGTTCGTCAGACCGAGGTTTGTGATGAAGTAGTTGAGCATAAAGCACTTCCAATTCAGCTAGAACTTCTTCACGCTTGACGCTATCGCCGTCGAACCACGTGTTGTTTTTACAACCCGACAGCTCTTGCCACCTACGAAGAAAGACGTGTTGCCTTCCCATCATTGCAGCAATCTTGTTTACCTATTTGTGTGCCACTGTGATAGTCGGTACGTCGGTCGCACGTCTCAACGTCTTCAAGAGTGTATCAAACAACACATCCCTAAATTCACCATTTCAACCAGCCGGAAAAGCCTTCCTCGTCGGTGTAAAGCCAACAATTCTCCTCGGCAATTTCATGAGTCTGCTATCGGTCAACATCTTCTTGATAACCCTGTATGTGCTTCTCATTACAATGACGACAAATTTTCAATTCTTGCTCGAGGTCGTTCTCTTTTTCATCTTTCCGCTCTAGAAGCTACTTTTATTAAATCTCTCAAACCTATCCTCTGCAAACAAAAAGATTTCGTTTCTTCTTTGACACTATCTTAACCCTTTGACTTTCTGGCAAATCAGAGCTCTTCTGTCTGATTTCTATTGGCTACTTCTAACCAACCAATCGGAGCTCTCTATTTCTGACCAATCAAAACTCTTTCTTTCCCTTTTTAAATCAGTTCGGTTCACTTAATCTTCATTCTGACGATTTCCCCTGAAGAGTGTCAGATGAAAAGCTTTGGGAAAAATGAATCTTCTACTTCAAGTCATGTTATTTTCTGGTTGATAGGCCTAACCAAAAAGCTCAAAACCATTAAGTTTTTGCACTGAAATGGGTTACAGAAGATAGACAACCAACCTTTTGGTTTCGCAATGAAACAAAGTGTTCGAGTTCTTGCTTTTCAAGCTCTTTAAACTGTTGTTGATCTTTAATTTCATGAAACCAGCACCCTATTATATTCTCAGCGGAATGACAAAGAGAAGAACAATTGAATTGCAGTCCCTTTTGGTGCAATTCAAGGCAATTTGTTGGGTTTACGGTTAAGTTCAAGAACTCCACACAAAGATTCATTAAATCTGAAAATATAACAACTTTTATTTCGTTTTTTTGTGGAAATTATACAAAGCATGCATTGCAGATCGGTGATAAAACACAGTAACCGATTATGTGGCGCACTGAAATAGTTAGTCTGCTATTTATATAGTAATGCTGATCGTATTTCGTCAGAACTGTGCACATCATACCGTAATTCACTGACTATAAATGATATCGCCAATATCACTCAGAATCTTACACGGTGTAATGAGCGAGTTCGATATCGTTACAATGCGAATACAAGCAAGAAACAACGAAAGCAAATGTAGGAACTCACCGCTTATTTCAAGATAATCAGAAGCGACAAATAAATCAATGGCATTGTCAATTGTAAGTGGGATCGTAGCAGTATACATGCAATCGAGAATGATTTTGAAAACTGAATGAGAAATCTTGTCAATGCTGACCGTAACATTAGGCTGTCCTTGCATCTGAAATGCAGCAAAAGTTATACAGGGTGTCCCTAAAGTCTCTTTACAATTGAAAAAAAAAATATTACCAAGTGAAACGATAAGATATTGCAATGAAGGTTGTTTTATGTTAATCAGTATTTCATAAAGTTTTTATTAACACACTTTACACACTTCCAAACATTTTGTTGAAAAAATTATAACCAAAACTCTATTTGATGCACTTTTATATGGGCGCCTTTAGCAGCACAAAGCGCATCAAGACAGTACTCAATTTCCAGTCATGTCCGCTGCATAACCCAATCAATGAAAGCAACAGCATTAGAAATTCTTTGCCTTAGGTCAATCATGTCTCATACTTTTGTTTCATACGCAATACTCTTAACGTAACCCCTAAGAAAGAAGTCAATGATTTTGCCTCAATGAACCAGGATGCAAGTAGCGATTTTTCTGAAGGCGTGAAAACTTTATGGGTTTCATATGATATAACTAAATCATTAAACACGAAAAATTTTTATTAGAAACAATAAATTTCAGTGCCAATAAAAACTTGATGAAGTGCATACTGATTAACATAAAACAACTCTCATTGCAATATCTCATCATTTCACTTCGTTATAACTTTTTTTAAATTGCGAAGAGACTTCATAGACAGCCTGTAACATACCAGCGGATTTTCAAAACCAAAAAATTTACAGATTCCGAAATAAAGTTCAAAAAATAATAAGATTTTTGGTGGTACAGAAATTTAATACCGATTTGACCAATATCGGAAACATCTTTGTAATTTGAGGAGTCTTGAAAACGACTGTTTTAACCCAATACTGTTCTGGTCATAAATGTCCATCAGCTACATCGAAAAAACTCCTACAAAAAATGAAAACAGACTGTGATTGGTTAAAAAGGAAGAAGGGCTGTGATTGGTTAAAAAAAGGAATATTGCGGTTGAATGCGGGAAATTACCAACTAACGGGCGCCAACTAATAAAGTATTTGAAGCGAGTAGACAAACTCTTTTTGTCTACGTAGAACAGGCTTTGTCATTTTCATAAAATCTGCTTCCAGGCCGCCAAGTGGAATTGCGTTCTCGCTTTTTTAGCTAAAACGGAACACTGTTAGACATCATAATGAGCAGCTCAATCAGAATTTTGAAGTAAATGTAAGCCAATGGCTGAATCACAATCTAGCGCATTCAGTGGTAAGCTAGTTTTGCAGCGGCGTTTCGGTTTTTCTTTGCTTTGGATTGCTTTTGGAATGTGCTGATTGATTCTTTCTTGCAGCCTTAAAGATGTGCGACCCACGTACAGGCAATCACAGCGGAACACGTATTGACATACGACTATACTTTGATGAGTGGTAGGTACAGCATCCTCACGGACTGAAAGAGTCTTTCTGGCTTGGAGAAAACAGTTGCCCCATCAACACTTCAAACTCAGCGAAAACCTTTCCTCGATGAATGGTAAACGAACCTCACCGAAACGCTTGTGCACCGACCTAAATAATTTGCTCACCCAGTAAATTTGAACAAGAATTGGATTGTATTCGTTCCATTTTAAGAATGGTTACCCGGAAATAATCATGAACTCCACCATCTCAGAGAAAATCTCCCGTTTTTAATTGCTCCATAAAGAAGGACCCCAAAAAACACCTTGCTTGCTTAAAACTGCCCTGGATAGGAAATAGGAAATATTTTGCTTAAATTTGAAAAATAGGTAAAATCCAACGCTCAAGAAAGTATCAGATCCGTCGCACCCGGCGTCACTTTTCAGACCAGAAAGATTCTTCCTTTAATCCATAAGGAAGCAGTACCCAACACTCATCAAAGTATGGTTGTATATCAATACGTGTGCCGCTGTGATTGCCGGTACGTGGATCGCACATCTTCAAGGCTGCAAGAAAGAATCAATCAGCACATTTCAAAAGCAATCCGAAGCAAAGAAAAACCACCAAAGTACTTCCAAAACGCCGCTGCAAAACTAGCTTACCACTGAATCAGCTAGGTTGTGATTCAGCCATTGATTTACATTTATTGGAAACCGAATGACTTCACTCGGGCAACAAAAATCTATTGGTATATAAACTGTACACATTAGGGCAGATAACGATTTCGTAAAAACATCCTCAGTTTAAAAACGTTACGAAATCGATATCTGCCCTAATGTGTACAGTTTTTATACCAATAGATTTTAGTTGCCCGACAGAAGTCATTCAGCTTCCAGTAGTTTCAATTTTTTAACTAGAATCATTGGCTTGGCCATTTTATAAAAATTGATTCTCGCATACTTCTGAAACTTGATTTACATTTACTTCAAAAATTCTGATTGAGCAGCTCATTATGGTGTCAACCAGTTTTCCATTTTAGCTAAAGCACTTGGTGGCGCTGGAAGCAGATTTTACGAAAATGACAAAGCCTGTTCGGTGAAGACAAACAGAGTTCGTCTACTCGCTTCAAATACTTCATTAGTTGGTGCCCGTTACACAGTAATTTCCCGCAATCAACCGCAGTATTCCTTTTTCACCAATCACAGCCCTTCTTCATCTTTTCACCAATCACAGTCTATTTTCATTTTTTGTTGGAGTAAATCGGTGGTAAAATTCAAGAAATATAATAATAAAGGTTGAAAACCAGTTTAGCAGCTTCATGACACAGGTGAGTATTCAATAATCACAATAGTTTTTCATGCCCAATGCTCATGAATTATGATAGCTTTCTATCATTTTGTCGCTAGTGCTTCGTAAGCTCCTAGCACTTACAAGATACCTTAGACTCAAAGATGAAGATTCTAATTTCAAAAATTAAAAAAATCAAATCTTCATTATTCTCGCGATATTACACCGAAACGTGTTAACAAGTGGCGGGGTCCATTCCGAGGCTGAACGTGAACACCTGGACAATACAGCTCCAAAGACACGCAGCAGCAATGGCGATTCGTTGGCAACACTGTGTCCGATTTGACCGGCCTGGGAATCGAACGTCAGACTTAATAACTGAGCTAACCGGCTTTAACTTACATATTTTAAGACAATGTTTCACTAACTGCTTTTTTGAAATTAGAGAATGCAAAATATTCCAAACAAGATTATACGCAAACAAGGGAGATCGACACGATAAGATAAAAGTGTTACCTTTGCTAATACTTTTGCATGCTTACGACGAAGTTACTGCAGCTGAAAAATATTATTCTTTGCCACTTTTTAAAATCAGAAAATACCTGCCTCATCCTTAAACTTTTTGCGAAAAAACAAAGAAAAATTTCCAAGCATGAATTTGTGCGCAGGAAATTCGTGTCCATCAACAAGAACTGTTACGTCACAAAAACTATCTTCCTTCAAACGATCTCTGTAAAAACAGCTTAGGTAAATAAACATGTAATAACATGGCTAGATAATGAAAAATACATCGACGACCATTACGGGTCTAGTGAATTTCTATTGTGAATGTAAAGGTAATCCATTGCTGAAGCTCCAAAAAACAGAAGTCAGATTGCTCAAGCACAAAAACGGGAGATCTAACTTTAAAATTAAACCGCATGCAATTGCATGCTAACTGCTGCCTTCGCCGAAGCTACCACCTCGGGCAACAAAAGTGAGAAAAAGAAACCTAGTAGGTGCTTGTTCTAGATACTACGAACAAGCGTGCGTAAGGCAGCCGTAATGTAACAGTCTTAATTACCATGGATAACCGTTCATACAGTACATTAAAAATGGCAGATCAATGCAATAAGTATAGATAACTATGTAACGATAAAACCACTCGCTTCGCACACGTGGCTAAGGGTTTGTTGAGGCTCTACCTATTTTGAAGCACCCCAAAATTGCGGAAAAACTTCAATAAAATATTGTGACTCAAGCATAATCCAATGCAAATGATGGTAGTGGCTGAACGAGTTGATTCGAAAAACAAAAGTAGCTTTTACAACGTCTGTCCAAGATACTTCTTGCAGTTCAAGAAATGCTTGAAAATACAAGCGACCGTGAAGTGTATTAAGGCGACCCATGACTTTGTGTTGCAAACAGAATCAATAGCCGAACATACGTGCTAGGAAGATCACGTATCTTTTTTCGGTGGGTTCGCCGGAAAGCTCCGATTTTGCGACTTTCTTCATTCTAGAAAAAAAACTCCATTTCAAGCAGCAGCACAAACATTTTTTATTCGAAAAAATACAAGTTGATAGCTTTGGTGTAGTGGTTAAACACATCGCTATCGGTGCGGAAGGTTTTGGGTTTGATTTCCGAGCTGGTCAAACTTAACACAGAGCCGCCAGCTGGTCGCCACCGCTGTGATGTTTCTATGTTGCCCAGTCTCGGAGATGGGCCTGCCCCACTCGTTACACGCAGTGGCGTAATACCGCGAGTATCATCAAGACTTGATTTTTCCAAACTTTTATTTGGATAAAATTTGTAGTGACAGATGGATGTGTTTGTTCTTGTCCTTTTGTCACGAGAAAAAAGTAAGCAACAGTGTAAAGAATGAACCCAAACACCACTAGGAGCAACATTGCTACTCAAGTTTTCGCTGAACAGTTGCTTCTATTTTTTCAACTTGCAACTAAACAAAATCTCTTAACAGGAACGCACCCAGCATATTTCAAGGGGGGGTTCTAAAAAAAAACTCGATCCTGCACTCAGAAACGGATCCAAAAAATTTTGGTGGAGAGGAGATGAAATTTTGAATTAGGTTAAATGTTAACTAAATGCAAAGACATTAGGCCCAAAAAAGACGTATAAAGCCCTTTAAAAAATGTTTTCATGTCTGCTGCGAACTCAGAAATCTTTTCAGGGAGGAGGCACCAAAATTTAACATATTTTTAGCGTAGTTTTTCCGGCAGAATTATTTTGAAGCATATTGAGAATAAAAAAGGCTCTAGGGGGGTCCGGGGACATGCTCCCCCGAAAATTTTTTGGAAGTTTACATACTGCAGTGGCCATTTTAGTACTTTTTGAACAATTTTTAGGCAAATTAATTTTGTTTAAATTTTTCGCCCCTAAATCTGAGTGTTTCACCAAGTATGATGCATTCTGTTCGTACATTTTCGATTATGCGTTCTTAGGGCGCAAGGCTTATTGTTATCGAAAAAGTTCGAAATTATGGAAAAATTGTATTCATCAAAAACATGTTTGAAAATGGGTGGTGGGGGGATATATTCCCCTGGATCCGCCCCTGCCCGCACTGATAACAATGTCTCTTACCACTACACCAACCAGCCGATGGGCAAATTCTGTCACAGCTGTTTTGAAATAACAGCACGTACTGCACTTGCACAGTTTGGATACTTCACTTTAAAAATAAGGGTTCGGTTTCAAAAGGGGGAGGGTTCGACCTCCCAAACCCTTCTCCTGGGTGCGCCACTGTCTCTTTAAGTAGTTGCCAGAAAGCAATTAACAGAGATACAACAATTACGGTAAGCTTAAGTGGAGACAACCCATAACTTAGCAACCGTATCGTTAATGCAGCGACTAATCTATGCATTGCACAATGTTGTTGAATCCAAACACAAGTTGGTTATCAAAATAAAAATTCAGCCTAGTTCTATAAAATCACACTGAACAATGTCGTTTTCATCTCCACAGCAAATCAAAAAGTATAGTTGAAGTTGGTTAAAAAAAATGACAATCCCATGCACAACATTGGACGCATATTCGAGCCAATTATAATGACAGCAAAGCCATATGAAATTGAGCAAAGCAATTTAAAAATCAGAGACAGAAAAAAAATTGTAAACTTAAATGGCGCTGCTGCAAAATTGAAAACTGAGTATCTTCTCTTTACCAAAATGAACTTAGTAAAACCCAAAAGAACAGGAGACCTTCTTTGATATGCTTTATGGTTAGAATTAATGACGTTATCACAGGCCTTTGCCGTTACCACTTGCAACAAGGACACAAACTAATGCCATACCCTAGCGATCTTCGGTTGAGGTTGTTTATTCTTCGGTTTATTTTTTTTGCTGGATTTTGGTTTGCTTTTCTTAGTTTCAGATAATACTTGCTTATTCGAATCTGGTTCCGTCGACATTGCAGCAATTACATACGAGTATATAGCTACTTGAAGTGAAAAAAAAGTCTAGAAGGAAAAAAAGAAGTAAATATGAAAAAGACTTAAACAAAATCTCATCATGTCACCTCAACGCTGTTTCAAAAACTCGAGCAATTGTAAACTAAGCTTCAAAATCGACGCTATTAAAATATTGCTGAACAAGGTAGCAATTTGGGAACATCACTACAATTTAAAAAAGAATAAAATCATAAAAACTACAGCCTGTTTCGCCGTTGTCCGCTCTTCAGGTGGTTATCTCATTCAAATAGAACCAAATTGATCTTCTTATAATCAAACAACCATTGACAGTAATCGCGCACTCTGCCAGAGGAAGTTGAACCTCGCTTTATCTCAGGAGTAAAAGTAAATGCAACTTCAGCGCACTTTTTTGACACAGTCTAAAACAGGGTTCTATTAAACACCGCAAGGAACTACAAGGTACTACAAGGAACTACAAGGTACTTTTAAACCAACTACAAGGTAATTGAAAACAGCACAAGGAACTACAAGGTACTTTTAAACCAACTACAAGGTGGTTGAAAACACTACAAGGAACTCCAAGGTACTTTTAAACCAACTACAAGGTAGTTGAAAACACTACAAGGAACTACAAGGTACTTTTATAGCTACTACAAGGTAGTTGAAAACACTACTAGGAACTACAAGGTACTTTTAAACCAACTACAAAGTACTTGAAAACACTTCAAGAAACTACGAGGTACTTTTAAACCAACTACAAGGTACTTTTAAACACACTACAAGGTAGTTGAAAACATCACAAGGAACTACAAGGTGCTTTTAAACCAACTACAAGGTAGTTGAAAACAGCACTAGAAACTACGAGGTACTTGTAAATCAACTACAAGACAAACCAAGGTAATTTCAAACCAACTACAACCCCCTGACCCCAATCCCCCCGACCCCAACGCTCCCGACCTCAAATACCGACCCCACCCCCCCCAACCCCAATCCTCCGACTCCAACCCCCCCAACCCCAATCCCCCGACTCCACCCCCCCAACTCCAACCCCCCGACCCCAATCCCCCAACCCCAACCGCCCTGACTCCACCCCCCCAACTCCAACCCCCCGACGTTTGAAATTACCTTGGTTTGTCTTGTAGTTGATTTACAAGTACTTCGTAGTTTCTAGTGCTGTTTTCAACTACCTTGTAGTTGGTTTAAAAGCACCTTGTAGTTCCTTGTGATGTTTTCAACTACCTTGTAGTGTGTTTAAAAGTACCTTGTAGTTCCTTGTAGTTGGTTTAAAAGTACCTTGTAGTTCCTTGAAGTGTTTTCAAGTACTTTGTAGTTGGTTTAAAAGTACCTTGTAGTTCCTAGTAGTGTTTTCATCTACCTTGTAGTAGCTATAAAAGTACCTTGTAGTGTTTTCAACTACTTTGTAGTTGGTTTAAAAGTACCTTGTAGTGTTTTCAACTACCTTGTAGTTGGTTTAAAAGTACCTTGGAGTTCCTTGCAGTGTTTTCAGCTACTTTTACTGGTTTAAAAGTACCTTGTAGTTCCTTGTGCTGTTTTAAACTACCTTGTAGTAGCTATAAAAATATCTTGTAGTTCCTTGTAGTGTTTTCAACTACCTTGTAGCTGGTTTAAAAGTACTTTGTAGTTCCTTGTAATGTTTTCAAGCATTTTGAAGGTTTAAAAGTACCTTGTAGTTCCTTGCGGTGTTTAGTAGGACCCGTCTAAAACATACCAGAAATTTCGCATTTCGATGACGATTATTTTAACGAGCCATACACACACTGAAGTAATGATGGGGCTTTCCAAATTTTCGATCTAAACAACTTGCTCTTGATTATTATTGTAACGTCCTTATTGCTGATTATAAAATAAAAAAGTAAATCGCCAAAATAGGGTGCAATATGAACTAGGTCATATCCTTCACAAGTTGCAAAGCAAAACATACGGCATCGCCAAAATGGATGTCTTTACGTAAGCTTTTTTTTTTTTTAATACAATGATAATTCAAATCTTACTATACACCAATGTTTCTAAACTCTTCAGAATGCAGAATTAACTGGCAAATAAAAATACCTCACAACTATTGCACATACGGTGTAATATGACTCAACTACAGCAGTTACAAACTAATTCTGCTAACCGTTGCCACTCCAAAATCAGTTACAAGCTTATACGGTTCAAATACTTCCACAACTTGAAACTTAAAATATTCTAAACTTTCCAAACTAAGACCTAGACCTCGAGTTAATATTTAAAAAATATCATCTAAACAAACAAACTATACAAACAATGAAATACAGACAAATAATAAAGCATGTATAGCTTTCAATACTAGCTTAAAATTGATTCATGCAACTGTACGCTGGTTTTAAAAAATCCTAAGACAAGCATCCCAATGGAAGTATTATTCACAAAATGGACAATAATTTTAGGTACAAATTCATACTTTAACTACGTCTAACATTTATAAGCATTACTGTAACAATCTTTCAGCTGATATATTTCAAAGTCTTCGAAAGACATGGGTTTCTTATGGACGATCTTACCTATTTGACACAATATTTTTCAGGGAGGAACACATTTTACCACTATTACGACTGTACATCTGAAAACTGACACCATGGTAAAATAAGACACTAATTTTTTAATTTGATTCTGCAAATGCATGGTTCTTAACCATCTTTTCGCACTATTTGCAATGAAAAAGCAAGGGGTAACAAGGCACTCAGCAAGCATTACCATTACCGCCACATTATTGCACTACCAAGACAAGGTAATAATAAATTTCAAAAAATACAGCTACTGACAGGGATCATAATGCACAATAACAAACAGTCAACATTATGCAATAAAATAAATTAGGGCATGCACTAAAACCTTACATAAACAAAAAACAGCACCACAAAATCAACCACATAAAAAACTGTACAAAAACATCATGCCTTGAATACAACTTGTCAAACTAACAAACAGACACATTCTGTACAACAATACAACGAAATACATAAAAGAGTAGAAACAATGAAAAATCAACGAAGCGTAATCACAATAGTTTAAAATTACAAAAATTATTGTATCATTAGATACCAATTTACATAACATAAAAAACATCTTTTTACTTTGTAGTTTCAGAGAAGGCTGTTACGAATATAATCGACTTTCATATCGCACATTACGGTGATAAAATTGATCCGTAAATTTTCCAAAATAGTAAGCATCATAGCCGCAGCTAATTGATCACATCAGTCATTTTCCAAAAATTGTAAGCATCATAGCCGCAGCTGGATCATATATAAGTGCATAACCAGTTGCAGTATCCTCTAGCATTTTCTGGATTCAACGACGTATCTCCAAATTTCACAAAATTTCTTCTTCGGTAAAGAATATCTCTCTAGTCTCACTATTCAAAAAATGCAGGGACGAGTAGGGATGCGTGAAGCGAATCCATTCTTCAAATTTCAACAAATAAAAAGGTCTTTTGTCACGTGTTCTGAAGAAAAGTTTCATCCATATGCATACACATTGGAGAAAAGTATTAACAAATATCAAAAGCTTGGGCAAACTTATCCGCAAAGAACAGCCCCACATAAAATATGTCTTGCCTACCTTGAATATAAATTTTTTTGATATACCCAAAAATGTTCCTAATACAAACACAAAATCTGCAACAGAAAAATGAAGTTAAGCAAAACACAATGATCATTACATTGCTGACGAAGGTTTTAAAATTTTTCGGGAATTGATTAAAACACATTTAACTCAATTGCTGCAAAAATTTTCAGTGCTTTTAGTTCAGTTCGAGAGCAACGATCGTATTTTATTCCGCCTTTAAAAATGAAGTGCAGCAACGGAAAGGATGGATCATTTTGCTCACTACTACAACCAAGCCGTAGCGCTAGCTTGTAAACACACAGGTCAACTAATAAGACAAAAAATAAATCTCCTCATGTCATTTCGTAGTTTTGGCCTCTTTTAAACAAAAATTTGAATTCGAGACTTTTCACTCAACTTAGGCAAAAAAAAGTCAAACTTTTTTGGTTCTCTTAGAAGCACAGATCAACCAATAGAAAGCCAAGCTAGCAAGATGACAAAAACTAGTCAATAATCACGCACTTAATATGTTGCGTGTGAATAAAACACTACTGTATAAAATGCAACACTACTCACCGAATTCAACAATGTTGGAACATTAGCCACCACATACGAGGAAGTGTGCGTCATTTTTGCAAGCATGCACAAATTGCAACATTAAGTGTATATATATACAATTTTTTAACCAAAGACGCCTTAACCCAACACCATTTCTAAAAAGCATCAAGAGTAAGCACAATTTACACTAATCACCGATGAACTTACACCTAACATATCATGCGATCGCACTGAAGCAAGAGCATTCAGGTCAAGAGCTGCACAATGAAAACATTTATAATCTAGCTCAAGTTAACTAAATATCCAAGTCTAAGTTGAACTCTCCGTTCTTACTTTTACGAATTTAAGTAAGAGTTCAGTATTTTTTACCGAGCTGAGGCGTAGTAAAAAACTCATTCAACTTTTTGAACTACGCCTTAACTCCGTAAAAAGTACTGGATTCATACCTGAAATCGCTAAATTGAAAGTGAAAAAAAACTCAACTCAGACTCGTTTTTTTCCCGATTTCTGTCGACTACGTTAGAGTTCGAAAAAAAACAACAACAACGAATTCTGCCAGTTAGCAGCCAAGATCTAGGCGACCTAAAATACTGTAAATTGAAACCTGACAAGCCATTAGTTGAAGTATGTCGGTGGGGTCAAGGCCTAGCGATACACATGAAAGGTACAAAAAAAATACCCGTAAGTAGTCGAACTAGCGAAATTTATTATAGTCGACTGATATACGTTGTAAGTGCCCGCTAAGCAACAAAAACAAGCTTTCTTCAAAGCTCTTTCTCTTGCATTATTCGGTTTTCATTACACCGAAAACAAGTTCAATTTTTTATATCAACTCATATCCCAATCCTAAAATGTGACATCACTGCACATACCCAGCAGTTTTATTATTAGTCCAAAATATATTGCAATAACCGTTTGGACAATAGTTGTGTGGGAGTAAATTGGTCACTCCGGATATTGAATGATATTAACACCCCTGCAATACTAGAAACAAACAATACACGAACTCAATCTACTAGCCAAAAGCCACACTACCAAACAGCATCAACAAAACTACGAAGCAAACAACTTTTAATTTAGAAAACAAATCAACATTCATTAAGGCCAAGTAAAATAATTAACAATCATAATCACATTGAACACATAACACGTTTACTTAAACGCAACGACTAGCACTACAATGTCATCAGGTTGTGGACACAACGTCAAAAATATGTACAAGTAATCATTGGGATAGCATCATTCAAAAGCTAATTATACTTCTGATCTGCTACACATTATCAAGGTAAAGCAGATGGAGCAATCAAAAGCCGGCTTACGCAATGGGTTAAGGCATCGCTATTGACGCGGGAGGTTCTGGGTTCACTTCCCTGGTAGGTGAAATCGGACGCAGTGTCGCCGACGGCTCGCCACCGCTGCGATGCTTCTTCGCAGCTGCGTTACCCAGGCGCTAAGATGCGGGGTTGTATACCCCAGTCGTAAAACATATCGCCGTAATATTGCAAGCACAGTATAATGAAGATTTGATGAAGCAGATGAAATGAAATATAGAACGCATAGAATTATTTTCCTAAAAGATACGTTAATAAAGCTTATATTTTACAAAGGAATCTTTTTAAGGAAAATGTTAGGTGCACAAAAAACAAAGAACCCAAAATATTAAGATGTCATTTTTCTCCTATATTTTTCATGATTCCATGGACCCGATTTGCAAATTGGGACTCGAAGAAGCCTATCTTTTTTACACCAAGATGCCTCTCACCGTCTCCGTCTTGTCAAATAGTCGCGCCCTCAGCAAGTGAGTGACTTCAATAGTATCATGATTTGATATTCAGTGTTTGGTACAAGCTATTAAGGTAATCTACGAGAAATTGTTCACCCCTAAAAATAATATTGATCCAATAAAAGAACCATAACAATCATAAGTAACGATTGACGATACAATATATTTATGCTCAGAGATTAAGCAAGGCATTGTGAAGTGATAATTTACGTAAAAGATAATTACACATGCGCAGATATAAAAATAAATTTGCAAAGATCGTAAAACGCGGGTTAACATAGCAGAGTTATTAGTCATTGTTACAGTATAAAATCGTTTATGATTTCCAGCCCTGGTACGTATGTCAAACCTCGTTCTTCTATGCATTTCATTTACTCTTAAGCATGCCAAGTTTTTAAAATGTAGCCAAAATTATTGCTTCAGCAGAGTTTTAAAATGTTGCCAAAATTATTGTTAAGCAGGCAAACTGGGCCATGCAAAAAGCATCAGCTGTTCGCGAAATTAATTCTTTTTCTTTTTTCTTCGGCTTGAAGATTGGGAATTCTGCGTTGGAGCATCTTGATTAGCGGCAGAGCTCTTATCGCCATCTGCATTAAGAAAAAAAATTTAAAAAGCGGTTTACGGCATTCTAATGCAGAAAGGTGGATAAAAGCTGCTTGGGTGGCTAAAGGTGGATAAAAGCTGCTTGGGTAGCTGCTTGCAAGGAGTACAAATTCTACCCTTATCGACTTAAATCTTGCTCATGACGAATGACCTTACATATGAAACAATCGATAGAACTGTAAATAACTACTGCTAATGATCAATTGTCCGAGGTAATTGCTAGTGATATAATATAACCGACAATTCATGCAATTTCTGGCATTAAAATTCATTTAGTTACCTATTTAATTCACTTTAGTCACAGCAGGTTTGGTTGTATGAGTTAAGTATACGAGAAGGTAAGGAAACCGTGCAAGAAATTGATTTCAATTCAATTATGGTAAGTACCATATTCAAACAAAAATATTTAACCAGTTTCAGAAATTCTGCTAGCAATAAAACAAAGTGGCACTTCCTAAGTGAAGAAAACTTTACACATAAAGACTAAATCGCAGAGTAAATATTAACGTTTTAAAACAATAAAAAAGGCGATGTTTGACCTAGATCTTTCTATGTTTTTCACTTTCAACCAAAAAATGTGACGTAAGAATCACTGCAAAGTAAATTTTAGTTACTAACTTTCATTTTCGTTATTGTTGGACTGCTTCTGCTTTGCCTTATGGGGATTATCTTTCTTCTTGTTTTTGTTTGAGTTTTTGAGTGATTCGTCAGATTTCTTGCTCTGAGCCTTGGGTAGCTCAAAAACAGGTTCTGTTTTGGATTGAGCTTGCATTTTCTTATCTTGTTGCTTAGATTTTCTAGCATTATTTTCAGGTACACTAACTACCGCTTCCTTCGCACCTTTAATTTCTTTTTCTTTGTTTTTTTCCTTTTTCTTTTTTTCATTGTACGCACCAGGCATTTCAAAGGTTGTTTGCTTTATTGGTTCAGCAGGGGCTTCATTACTTGAATCGTCTTGTTTTTTCTTTTTATTTCGCTTTCTACTTCTTCCTTTTTTAGGCTCAGCACTTTCATTTTCGCCAGTTTGTTTTTCGATCACAGACGTAGATTGAGCACTATCAGTCTTTTCTGAAGATTCCAGTTGCAATTGTTCTTGTTTTTCATCTGGTTGTTTTTCGTTACTCTCGCTTTCTTTGCTCTCAAGTTGCATTTCAGAAGCTTTAATGACAGCATCTGCATCATCGTCAAAGAAATCTTTCTGTGGTTTAGACTGATGACTATCTGTTGTTTCGTAAGAGCCGGACTGTTGATGATTTGATGCCAATTGTTTTTCATCTTTCACTAGCCCATCTTCATAATCAGGAGGAACATCAAATTTCAGCATTCGAACTGCAAAAATAATATTACCGTTTCCATAAGTTTACTGCTAGTATTAGCACCGGTATATTATTCGAAATGTTTCTCAACATTCAAATTTTTAATTCTTTTGACAGAAGTAGTGTGCAACTGTACATATGATTGAAATGTGTTTAGCATTAATTTTATCAACAGTATCGGTGCATGTACTGAAAGTTGTTTTCCATGCTGCAACACTTAACAGCACATATCATTCCAATAGCATTTGCATTGCAAAAACGAACAAAAACTGCCAGACAGCTACGAAGCACTTCCTCCGAGTTAAAACCTACGCACCAAAAATTAATTACGAATAAAAACAGGTCATGAGGTCACAGCACAAAATTAACGAACTTAATTTTAAAGCAATGCGTTTTTTTTTTCGAACCATTATAATTGTACTTTAGCAAACAAATTGATAGCTGAAAGCCTGAAAAGCAAAAACTTAACTTTTTCACCTCAGCGATCATGGCCAAGCAACATTGTAATTGAGTTTAAATGATAAAAATAAGGGAAGAGATACAAATTAGTTAACAATACCACCAATTTGTTACTTACATGGACGTATTTGCACAACTCTATCAAAAAACTTCGGATGAATTCTTCCCTCAGCATCGCCTTCACATAGAATAACTTCATTGCTAGATATGAAAAATTTCAGCCCGGCTGCAAAATAAACATTTAAATCAAAACCACAGTTATCACTGAAATTTTAATTGCATGAACAATTCAACAGCCAGAAGAAAACGCATTTGAAAGCCAGAAAATGCACGTGTCTTAAATATTCAAAGATCCCATAAGCTTGCAAAACCACGATCCGGGTTACACAACCTTCTCTGCCAGAAATGTTTGTCAACTGTGATGATAAAAATTGCACTAGCTTTTAAGACGCAAGTAACATTGTCTTCAAAAACCGTGTAGAGAGACCAAGAGAAAATTACTTTTACAGTTACAATCACAGGGGCCACATGCAGCATCATCAAGACAAAAACTGCACAGAAACAAGCACCCGCTTATGGCGTCCCGATCAAGCTTTCTAGGGACCCAAACGTCTAAGGTAAGAGTAGAGTGACTTCGCTTTTACAACTTAAAAAAATTAAAACCATTATCCTTAAATTTCTTCACGTGTACAGTGATAATGCTGCACAAAAAATCAAACTTTTCATTACACTCGCCGTAATACGCCAAAGCGTGTAACGAGTGGCGGGGCCCATCTCCGCGGCGCAGCGTTTGGGCTACACAGCTCCTAACAAACGTCGCAACGGTGGCGAGCCGTTGGCGACACTGTGACGATTTGACCGACCCGGCAATCGAACCTCAGACCTACCGCACCGATAGGGTGGGCTTATCAACTGAGCTAATCGGCCTGTACAATGCTACACAAGTCTGCAGCAAAATCATCTTGCTTGTCTGACATCTCAAGCAAACTGGCAAATCTTGCAGTAAATTCAAACAAAAAACGCCATGATTCTTGAAGGATATGTGCAGCTACAAGAACGACTGCTCTCACACAAAACGAAATTAAATCATCGAGCTTGTGTTCGATTCTAAGAGCAAGAAATCGCGGCATAAAAGTCACTTTTAAAGCAGCAATTGCACTGCTTAACAATCTGCGCAACAATTAAAGGCTGCAATATTTCGCATAACACTTCGCTCGAAGTATTGCAGATAAATCAATTGAATTCAATAAGGGACGACTTGCTGATAAGTTAAAACTTAAAAGTTAAAACTCAATACATACTTATTAATGGCAACTTTCCAGCTACTTAAAAAGTACAGCGACTGATAAACCAAGATTGCTCGCATTAAATATAAGTGCTGTGACTACTTCAACAAACACTTTGACACTTATCAAGTTACAGCCAAACAGTTTTGATTTGGTCCAGTTACCCAACTACATAAGGCGTGAATGAAATAAAGCAAACAAGTGCTGATTACAACGAACTTCGCAAAACCACAAGCCTGATGATCTGATAGCGGACTATGCTAGCAATTAATTCAACAAACTCTTCGCCACAATGCGAAGACAGTTTCAATGCGAGGAATCCGCGAAGCTAAGTCAAGAGTCCAATGCACCAACCACTTGGCCAACTCCCATGTGCCCCTCATTGCTGCTTAAAATGTCAGTTTTAACACTAACTCATACCGCTCGCTCACGAATGAAAAAGTTTGAAGCCAAAATAGCTGAAAAACATGTTTCCCTACTGCCCTCTAACGCAGTGGTTCTTAAACTGGGTTCGACCGAAACCCAGGGGTTCGGTGAGGCTGTAGCAGGGGTTCGCCTAAGATCAGAATAAGTTTTTGCAAAAAGGCATACAGTTGTAGTAAATGACTATCTCTGCGTGGAATGATGCATCCCCCCACCATACTCTTTCTGTTTTTGATGAATACAATTTTTCCATAATTTCAAACCTACTTGATAACAATCATCTTTACGCCTTAAGCACACATAAATCGAAAATGTGCGAACAAAATGTATCATAGTTGGTGAAAGACTTAGAGTTGGAGGCAAAAAAATTAAACAGAACTTGCCATAAAAATTGTTCAAAAAGCTCTAAAATGGCCATTACAGTGTCTAAATTTTTGAAAACTTTCCGGGGAAGCATACCCCCGGACCCCCCCAGAGCCATATTTTTGTTCCTCAATTTGCCTTAAATTAACTTTCCGGAAAAAAAATACGCTTAAAAAATGTAAAAATTTTATGCCACCCTCCACCGCTTTAAGAATATTCTGAATACGCCCCTGACGTGAAACATTTTCAAAGAGCTTATGCTTTTTTCCGGTTTAGACGTCTAACGTCTTTGCACTCATTTAACATTCAACCTAATTCAAAACTGCATCCCCCTCTAAAATTTTCTGGATCCGCTCCTGGTTATAATTAAGGGTTCGATGTATGCTTGCATGACACCTGTTGGGTTCGATACTTCCGACAAGTTTGAGAACCACTGCTCTAACGGATTAAAAAAATTTGCTTGAATTTTATGAAATTTCCTGAATTTTCACGTTTTTTACGCTCGACTCCAAGTCAGGTGCTCTGGGGTAACGCCTCAGTATATAGATATTTTTGTTACCCAGATTGAGATTAATATCCTCCGATAATTTGAAGGTCCTAGCTGTTGCCATTTAACAGTTATGAGCTTGTGAATATTTTCGTATTTTTGACCTTTGACCCCAAACCACTTGACAGCCACCCCCCAAAAGTTGTAAGACACAAGTTTACGTCAAGGTCCATTATCCCTGAAACTTTCAAGCTTCTAGCATCAATGGTTCAAAAATCTTAGACTGAGCTATACTGGCAACATTTATCGGTTTTTTTACCTTTGACCCCGAGTCACGTGACATAGAGCGTTTATAGTTGGTACAGTGCAAGAACATATCAAGACACACCAACTCCATAAATTTCAAGTTCTTATGTGATTTCAAGCACTAGTTATACGCCAAACAACATGTTTGCTTATTTGACCTATGACCCCAAGTGATGTCACGCAAAACCAATCATTGTTGGTGCTTTTGTACCCTCGTTGAGATGCATCTGCTACGCAAACTTAAAGGTCCTGCCAGTTGCCATTCACAAGTTATTAGCGTTTCATCAGATTTCTTATCATTTTACTTGGTTGACGTTTGACCTTTAACCTGTTGACCGCCACCCCCCAAAAGTTGTTAGGCACAAGTTCACATGGGGGTCTATCATTTCTGAACATTTCAAAGTCTCTAGCATCAGCGGTTCAAAAGCCTTAGGCTGCACAAAAATCTGTTCCGATTCGTTGATTTGACCTTTGACCCTAAGTGACGTCACAAACAGATAATTGTTGTGCATAGTTTTATTCCGCATATCAATATGCATATACTGTGAAAATTTGAAGGTCCTACCCAATGTCATTCAAAAGTTATTAGGTTTTGGTAAATTTGGTTTTTTGACCTTTGACCTTTAACCTGATGACCGCCAACCCCCAAAAGTTGTTAGGCACAAGTTCCCATTAAGATCGACCATCCCTGAAAATTTCAAGTCTCTAGCATCAGCGGTTCAAAAGCCTTAGGCAGCACAAAATTTGGTGTTGGAAAAAAAAAAAAAAAAGAATTTTTCGGAAACAAAATACTTTTTTTCTAGAAAGTGGGGGGCTGTCGAGGAAAGTTAGAGCGACCAAGGAGTAGACCTAGGTGAGACACACATTTGAACTCTAGGTCACTTTTGAATTGGAACAGTAGTTTAGCAGCTACAGCTGCTGGAAGTGTCAAAAAGTGCAGAAATGGCCAAGTAAAAACAATAAAGCTTCCCTTTTCGGGAAGCCATAAATAAAGAAATTAGACCAGGCTTTGAACAAATCATCGAACAGAAAACGCACGAAACCCGACATTTGAGCGCAGAGCAATTTGGGCGCAAGGACATTTGGGCGCGAAATACGTCTGCGTGCAAACGCATTTTTATCAACTTTTGTTCGTTTTTTTTTGATTAATGACAATTATTTTCTGTTTGCAACGATCTTATAGAATACCTTAAGATGTGTTAATCAACGGTAACGTATATTGAAAAAGATAGAGCGTAGTAAAGGTCACGTTAGCGATAGACGAAGACTCATTTCTACAATCAATTGTCTACAGCAGCCTGAGAGAGTGATTTAATGTTTTAGATTTAGAAAACTGTCCACGCAATATAAGACAGCGAAGTAAAAAAAAAGTAATCAGATGCTTAACGCAGCTGTGGTTAGTAAATACTTTGAAATGGATTCATGTTTGATAGAATAAATTATGAGTCAGCTGTTATTTATACCCAAAAACTATGATCCATTTCATTCGTATACATTAGATTGATCCAGTGGCGCACCCAATGGGGGTTTGGGGGATCGAAACCCCCTCCCTTTTGAAACCGAACCCTTGTTATTAAAGTGAAGTGTTCAAACTGTGTAAGTGCAGTACGTGCTGTTGTGTCAAAACAGCTGTGATAGAAATTGCCCCACATCATACTGAAGCCGAATCGGCGGGTTGGTGTAGTGGTAGGAGACATTGCTATTAGAGCGGGCAGGAGTGCATTCAGGGGGGATACATCTTCCTCACCAGCCATTTTCAGCCATGTTTTTGATGAATACAATTTCGAATCTTTTCCATAGCAATAAGTTTTTGTCAGCGACATGGCCTAGCGGTACCGCGCGCAGACGACAGATCCTACGTGACTGATTCGATTCGCGGCTGGAGCCGATCGCATCTGACGTATATAACGGGTGGCTGCTGACTCGAAGAGCGCAAGCTCATTTCGCAGTCTCCCTCAATTATTGTTGAATTTTCAGTTCAACATAATTTGAAAATAACCTCAGTAATTTATTTACGCCCTAAGCACGTATAATCGAAAATGTACGAACAAAATGCATCATATTTGGTGAACACTCAGATTTAGGGGGGCAAAAGTTAACCAAAATTTTCCAAAAAATTGCTCAAAAAGTACTAAAATGGCCACTACAGTATGTAAATTTTCAAACAATTTCCGGGGGAGCATGCTCCCGGACCCCCCTAGAGCCTTTTTTATTCTCAATATGCTTTAAATAATTCTATCAGAAAAAAACTACGCTTGAAATATAAGATATGTCAAATTTTGGTGCCCCCTCCCCCTGAAAAAACTTCTGAATACGCCGCAGAACATGAAGAACATTTCAACCGGATTCAAAATTTTATTCCCCCCACCAAAATTTTCTGGATCCGCGTTTGAGTGCGAGATCGAGTTTTTTTAGAACCCCCTACCCCCTATGTAGCGTAATCGCTTTCGTAGAGTTCGAAAACCGTTGTTTTCGAGAGGCCACCCGTCGAGATTAAAGATTAAAATCGGGCACTCGCAGCAAGGTGTTAAATTCTAGGCTCTAAAATAAACAAAAACACAAAAAATCTAAAAAGTAAAACATTTTTGTTGTAATGTTCTCGAACGAGCAAGCGCGTGAGAATAAGAGAATCACAACAACAAGGTATATTATAATGACTATTAATGAGCGATTAATACGTAGCCAATTTTTAATGAAAACGTGAGAGACGTTTTCATTAAAAAAAAGCATGATTTTGAAAGAGGTACTTGATCATAGTTTTTGTGATATACCTATGAAATGGATCATAGTTTTTGTGCACATGTAAATAACAGCTGACTCATAATTTATTCTATCAAACATGAATATGAATCCATTTCAAAGTGTTTACTAACCACAGCTGCGTTAAGCATCTTATTACTATTTTTAATTTTATTTCGCTGTCTTATATTGCGTGGACAGTTTTCTAAATCTAAAACTTTTAATCACTCTCTCAGGCTGCTACACAATCGATCGTAGAAATGAGTCTTCATATATCGCTAACTTTACCTTTACTATGCTCTATGTTTTTCGATATACGTTACCGTTAATTAACACATCTTAATGTATTCTATAAGATCGTTGCAAACAGAAAATAATAGTTATTAATTAAAAAAAAAGAACAAAAAGTTGATAAAAATGCGTTTGCACGCAGACGCATTTCGCGCCCAAATGTACCCGCGTCCATATGTTTGCGCCCAGATGTCGGGGACTGGAAAACTCAATGCCACCAGATACAGATACAAGGCCACATCCCTAATATTGTGTTATGTATACGTATATGCTACCTTTTAAAGCTTTTTCCATGTCAATTTCAATAGCTATTTCACAATCTTTGCGCATGCCACTGATTACCTTCGGATCATCAGCCATTCCGATAGCAAAATGAATATGATTTCTCTAAAACAAGCAAACACTTTTTTTTATTTACGAAAATGCATTCCACCAGTCGGTCAGCGCAGCGCCAACATTGCTCTCGGTGCGGGAGGTCTGAGCTTTGCTTCATGGGCATGCAAAATCGAACAAAGTGCTACACATAGCTGCCACGTTTCTTCAAAGTTGAGGAGTTGCTCGGGCGCTAGATGGGTCCCGCCATTTTTTACACACTTCGGCGTAATACCACGAATATAATCAAGATTTGATATATATTGAGAATATAATCCAATTTACGTTTCATTACTGTACTCATTAATATTCACCTGCATTCGATTCAATCCATTCCTTTTTATCCCCTCCCAATTATAAAAATAGGTTCCATGAAATACTTTTGGGTAAAGGGCTGCATCTTTCACTGGAGTCAACGCCAGCGATTCAACCTACACGACAATTTTTTACAGCAAGTTGCAGTGAAGTACAGTGACATGAATATAACAACCATCAACAAAATGCTAAAAGCTATCCTCCAGAAGCTTTCCTGCTGTGTCCTTCAGCAAGGTGCTTTCTAATCAAAACAAATTCACAAAAAAATAAAACTAAATAACAGCTCTACAAAGGCAAGTGTGGATTCTACAGGTGTGTCTTTGTTGATTTCTTTTGAATTGAAGTTGAAGCGAAAAATATCATTCATTATCAACCACTACACAATCATAGCACAGAGTAATGTGTCAAAGCTAAATGTGACTCAATATTACTTTGATGGTTATGACTGATATTTAATAAGCAATGGCACCAATTGAGATTGATATTTGCAAGCCAGTTTCGATAATGTTGCATTCAATTTTTAACAAACGGCAAAAAAAAAATTTGAACACCTTTGTTAACCAATAGCAGTACCGGTAAGAATAGCATGCAAAAAACGTGCAAATTTTCATCTATATGCAGAAAATGAGACCAGAAGTGTTTTCAAACAACTGAATGTATCAATGTAACACCAAACAACTACACAAATTGTTGCAATAAATTCAAAAACCGAAATAATTGAATATAACTAATAAAGTTTCTCTTCCTTATTGAAACATAGCAATGTTACTATATACATATATTTGATACAAGCAATACAAAGTTAAAGTCTTACGTGAACAGTGTGACCTTGAGTTGCTTTGATATAAAGTTCAGAACCAATTTTTTTCAACTCAAATCTCTTTTTGTCATTTTGATTCACTACGCGCTGAACATCATCCAAAGTTACTCGTCCACAAACATTTTGAAACTTGCGATCATTCAATATAGCATTCACTTGAACATAACCCTCTGCAAATACAGATGGAGTGATCGGACTGCGGCCTTGCTTGAAACGTAGAGATTAACTACGAGCGTAAAACAGCAGAGACAATAACCAAATTTAAACATTGTATACTAGTATCAAAGACGTTTCAATTCTCAATAATCTATTTCAACCATCTCCAACTCAAAAAAAAAATTGATAACCGCAGTATTTACCGGAATCCATCTTTATCCATTTGTACTTTCCATGGCGAACAATTCTTACTATTTCTTTCGATATTTCAACATCATTAACACGATCATATTGACCTTGATAGCCGTGATATCCTCGATCACTGTAAGATTGATAGTTGCCTCCTGCTTGAAAGTGCTGATCACCTTTACTGTAATTATCATGAATAAAGTTGCAAAATATATATGTCGCTTCATGTCCACTATAAACAATTCTAACTTTTTTAGTATGACAAAGAGCAAGAGCAATAATAGATATAAGACGTGACAGAAAAAAAAACATGGAACTAGCAGGATCAAAGTCTACATCAGTGTTCCCTTTAAGATGCGAAATTTGAAAAAAATAAGAAATTCAGGGCAAAACTTTTCAATTTTTGCACATTGCTGCATTGGCTCATAAGCAAATTCGTTGAAAGTGCTCAAGTTTTTTTGTGTCAAATGAAAGTGTTTTACGATAGAAACTCTTATTTTAAACAAATTATTCCAGACCTTGAATTACACCCTTTAAATCTTTGGGCAAGTTTTTTGTGATTTTCATATTTAAGCAAATTCGCAGTAGTTAAAATCGTGGTAGGAACAGTGGTCTACATACTTTCAGTGCACAGTCTAGACAAGTCTGAGCAATGACCTACAAATGAATGCATTTGTGTCATTAATTCGGCATCCTCAAAACTTTCATAAAATTTTTTCGCCTTGAGGATCATGATATTCTTCTACAATCTCTATTAACTGGCAGCAGTGTTTCTTAGTACTTACAGCTTCAACTACAATGTTTTAGGCCTTGTTCAAGATGCTAACATAATAACAAAGGGCACATTAACCCACAGCCCTCACTGCGAATCACAATGCAAAGCAAATAATGAAACTTGAAAGCATGATTATGCTAACGCGCTGTTGCTTAAAATATAATCACAAAGAGGAGTATAAACCCGAAAATCTTGAATCAACTAAATCAATGCTCTAAATGCACCTATGCTATATCACAGGCATATTGACTAACGTTGGTCTCAAAACGACTGAAACAAGATTTTTCTGTTACATCATGCTATGTACATACTCTTGCACTACATTATTTTACATCGATATACCAGTATATTAGTATTGACGTTTAACAATGAATAAAATGGTGCTGGTACCTCTGAAAAAAGCTGTTCTGTTGTTGTCCAGACCTATCATGATATGGTTTGTCTCTGTTGAATTTTTGTGAGGGTTGATGATTAGAATATGAATCTTGCACCTGTCCACGACCACTTCTTGCACCATGAGACATATTTTTATTTGATACTTCAAATGACAAACTAGTCTGCCAATAGTAATGTGATAATATAGTCCAGCGTAATTACACGCTTTACACAATAGTGTTTGTAGAAAATGAGTACACTGGTAGATTACTATTATCTAATGCCTGAAACAAACACATATTAACACGGTAATACCAGTGGAATTAGCTGTATCAGGGGCAGCATAATACAGTCCTTAGACATAAGTAAAATAGTTTACTCAAGCCTAACTCTGTTAAAGGAAAAAAAACAAAATCTTTGGAAGAATTTTGGGCAAAAACAAAACTTTGTGCTCTCGGAATTCTTGTGTAAGTGGGTCAATAGATTTAAAATGCTGGAGTCTTAATTTAATTAAGCATTACCACAATGTGCAATGTCTGCCAAACAATTACAGGAACAATGTAAGTTGTGGATTAATAATAATAATAACAATAATAATAGAGGCCTATATAAGTATTCATACAACGCTCTATATGTTGGGAACAAAGAGTCACTCCAGGATCTCAGAGCGGTATAACAATAAGCAATAGGCCTTATATAAGTGACAGCATAGAATGAATAAAAGTATAGAGAAGAAAAGTACGGCACGACACTCAAAAACAAAGTGGCAAAAAGTTGAGCTGCAACTCAATGGTTCAGCAGTGCTGGTGGAATTAAACAAGAAAATAGAACAAAAGTTTATGTACAAACTACAACTTATTTGTGTGTTGCTGTACAGTACACATTCAGTAGGCTTACTTGTAACCATAACAGCAGGTAAAACTACTTCAAAAAATTTAACGACAACAGGGTGGCTGCAAAGGGACCATGAGGTCATTAAGTCAAGCAGCCACCTACTGAGGTCCATTTATTCACCATGAAATTGGTTTTATTGATGCATTGAAAGTGGGCAAAGTTGCATGCACATCATTTCTTACGACTTTGCACAGCAAGACATGAGGGCAAAGTTGTAACCAAATCACAAATATGGGGGTCAGTAGCAAAAATTCAGTCATAGTTAGTTTCCTAAAGTGTAGTCAAGCTTAATACTTTATATATTCTAACACCTTGCTGAATAATTTTCCAAATTACTTTTAGGAAAAACATCTCAGAAGATAATTTGACCTTTGACTTCTGAGACAAACTTTGAAAACAATGTTTTTGCATAATTTTTACATACTACTTCCATTTACGATAAAAAAGATTATTATTAAACTTTGACTAATTTTTGATTTTTTTACTTTGAAATAATAGCTATTATATCCTTCAACAATAAGCAAAGGCCTATCCAAAAAACACCATGCGTACAACAGAAAAAATTTGAGGCTGGCACTTAAAATCCCTACAAAATTTGGGCAAAGTTTACCCCCTGGGCAAAGATACGTTTTCAGGGTGTTGGAGTCAGAGCCCCGGAGCAGTCCATTTTTGCCGGAGCCAGAGCTGGAGCTCGAATTTTAATTGAGGTGGAGCTGGAGCAACGTTACTGGAGGATAGCTCCAAGCTCCAGATCTTCTCACTTCCTACCACTTAAATTCTTTATCATTGTTTTTAATTTGAGTGAACAGTGTGAGTTGTTGCCGCAATGTGTTATAGCTGCTTAACTTGGGTAAGTTGCGTTCAGCGATACCCTTTCTCAAATTGAGAATTAACTGTAGGGGAACACCCAGAACATGATAGTTTGTGGAAGAAATGCCCTGGCGAGACTGCTTTTACATGTTATTATCCAGAATAAATGCTAAAACAAGCATAGCAACAAGTCAGACATTCCTATTGGTGTTAATGATGTTACAAACGGTCTTACTGTGAGAGATACCAACTCAAGTTACGGTGCGGTATTGCTAAAACCTGCAGGTACACAAGGATCACAAGGACCGAGGAGCACAAGGATCACATGGAGCACAAGGATCACAAGGAGCACAAGGAACACAAGGAACACAAGGATCACAAGGAGTGCAAGGATCACAAGGACCACTAGCGGTGCAATTAGGAACGCATGGAGCACATTAGGGATAGGTTCGATGAGAGTTAGGTTCAATGCGGGTCAGGTTTAGTTAGGGTTAGGTTCGGATTAGTTTCCATTAGGGTTTGGTTCAGTTAGGGTTAGGTCAGTTAGGTTTGAGTTCCTTGCGCTCCTTGTGTTCCTGCAGCTTTTAGTAATAGCTTAATTGCGCCACTAGCGGTCCTTGTGATCCTTGCGCTCC
This sequence comes from Trididemnum miniatum, assembly GCA_964006365.1. Lineage (NCBI taxonomy): Eukaryota > Metazoa > Chordata > Ascidiacea > Aplousobranchia > Didemnidae > Trididemnum > Trididemnum miniatum. The sequence continues at coordinate 13,309,189 of OZ023239.1, forward strand.
TTGTGTTCCAGCAACTTTTAGTAATAGCTCAATTGCGCCACTAGCGGTCCTTGTGATCCTTGTGTTCCTTGTGCTCCTTGTGATCCTTGTGTTCCTTGTGATCCTTGTGTTCCTTGTGATCCTTGTGTTTCTTGTGCTCCTTGTGATCCTTGTGCTCCTGCAGGTTTTAGTAGGACCCTTACCGTGGAAAGACTTTTCCCTTTGCTTCAGATAATACAATTAGACTTAAGAAATTTGATGGAAGAAGACTTGTTTGAAGCAATTATCTTTCTTGGTAGTAATGGCTTTTCAGAATTGTCAACGAGCCGCAGATGTTGAGTCCGACCCGACCCAAACTCGATTTTTCAAGCCTAAACCCAACCCAAGCCCGAATCCTAATTCAGTAGCCAGTCTGAGCCCGATTTAAACCAGAAATCAAAATAATTACTGTAAATCTGAAGATATTTTAATAAAAAAGAAAATGAGTTTTACCCATCCACATCAGTCACCCCAGTTATGAACAGCAATTTTACAGCAGGTGTTCTCTTTGCTTAATTCCAGCAATCACAACAGCCCTATCACTCACCGAAAATCTCGATTTTGCTTTGGCGTCGGGCCCGAATTGAAACCTGAAAATTGTTCAAAATCCAAGCGCAAGCTCGGCCTGAACACTGCTGCCTGACCTGAAAAGCCTGAGCCCGATTGACAACTATATGGCTTTTGATTTCAAGAACGATATAGCATAAGCAGATACGATGACTGGCTACCGCTTCCCTACTTGTCATTAAATTGTGTGCAGCATTTTGATTGCTGTTTTTGAGCAAAGGGTATGTTGAAATATTTTTATTGAGAAAACTGTAGGTGCATTATAATGACAACATAAAATGAAAACTCAGTACCAGCCTGAATAACCCAGAGCTGGAGCAGAGCAGCTCTTTTTAATCAGCTCTGGAGCTGGAGCCAAAGCAATGTCAGGATAGTGCAGAGCTCTGGAGCCAGAGCACCTTCAAAATTTGCCCTGATCCAACACCCTGAACGTTTTATGAAACTTGATTTTGAAGAAATACTTGGTCACTCTCAAAAGCAAAAAATCGAAATTTTTGTGCGCAAACAGTTGACACGGGATTTTTTTTATGTTATCTTAAACATCATTCCATTTCAAATTTTTTTTTTTACTAGCCTAAAATGCACCAACGTTAAATACTAAATGTAGAACTTCTACCTTTTAAACCTATTGAATAATTGAACATGGAAATTAGTGTTCTTTACTGCCAACTTGACCTTGACTTTGTGTTTTAGCTTTTTCTACAGGCCTAGCATTTTCGCAAGTACACATCTCTTAATTTATTTGCTTAAATACCATCAAACAACCCAACTTCGAACAGCGTTCTAACCTCAAACACGTACTTCTAAGCCTTGTAACTTCTTTTCAGGCATACTTACCGGCATAGGCTTTTCAAGTTAATACGTGACAAAAAATCACTTTAACATATAAACCATCACGTGACAAAATTGTATATCTTTTAAAAAGTTTAGAAAGGCTTTTCAAACCCTTTCAAAATAAAAATTGATTTGCGCAAGTTAATAATAGTTTGATCAAAAAGATTATTGGCTCCAAATCCGCGTCTATCTTTTTCTCACCTAATTTATAGTCTTAGTAAAACTTAAATTTAAGCAAGTGTTTGAAGTTAGGAAGCTAAAAATTGAAAAAACTTGTAAAACGTATAGAAAACATCAGCAAAAATGAAGTCTTGGAGATAGCAGTGTTGAAAGAGTACATGCTATCAGCTATCAGGACGCAGCAAAAAATAATACATGCTATTAGGACGCAGCAAAAAATAATTAATTTAATGTCAAAAATCCAATTTAAGCGATACAGTAAGAAAATTTTTTTTCAAAATTATGAAAAGTCGATCCCTCTGAAAATTCCATATTGACCGATTAACAGTGCTCGATGATTAAAAATATTTATTGAAGCAGTGTAGTTAGTTAGTGTCTTTTATTTCTGTACCGTCAACACAAGAATAACATGCATAAATAACATACAGTATAATAGGACAGCACGAGAAAAGGGAAGAAGCAACAAAACGATAAACGTTGTAACATGCAAGGGGAGAATGGAAGATCAAGAAAAGTAACATGAGAAGCATGGTTGCAGCACCCGAAAATATTGACGTATTATTGACATATTTATTGTAATATTGACGTATTTACAGCTTTTGATGAATAAAAACATTTATTTGAAAAAAACATTTATCTGAAGACAGTAACCGGTAGCTTATTAAGTTTAAGCACTTGTCTGAAGTTTGGAAGATACTGGTAGTCTCCGAAGTTAAGAAAATTTTGCTTCAACTTTGGGCAGGCTGAAACTCTTGATTTTCAAAATAATAATCATAGCACATAAAAAATACTTCTGACAAAAAATTTGTTGCCCATCAAATGTCAATAGTAGCAAGAATTGATTGAGTCTGTGTGAGTATTAGTTTTAAGAATTATTGGTATATTACCAGTATGCGAAGTTAGGTTGTTTGACAGTAACTTGCGGTTTCATATAGGTCTATTTTGCTGGATATAGCGCAATCCATATAATGTGGATAATCATGACTGTTTTTAAGCATCGGCAAAATAGTTTCGATTGCTGGAAACTTTGCCACATGGCAACTTCGCTACAGAAACTTTGTCACACTTCTATACATTGTAAATTTACATTGCCTACACCGAAACAAAACTTTAAATTCCTCGTTGTCATAGAAAATTTTATCACGCTTTTCCAGTTAAATTTATTAAGGTTTGTCACACTTCTATACATCGAAAATTTATATTGCATACACCGAAACAAAACTTTAAATTCCTTGTTGTCATAGAAAATTTGATCACGCTTTTCCAGTTAAACTTATTAAGGTAACATTGTCACACAGTAACTTTGCCACACTTTCATACATCAAAAATGTGTGTGGGGGGAGGTGTGAGAGAGTGTTGAGGGTGTGGAGAAGTGTATTGGGATGTGAGGGGAGGTGAGAAAAGATGTGGGGAGAGGAATATGACGGCGTGAGTGGGGAAGTGTGTTGGGATGTGGGGGGAGGTAAGGAAAGATGTGGGGAGAGGTGTGGGAGAGTGGGAAAAAATGTTTGGGTGTGGGGTAGGTGAGGAGAGAATGTGGGGAAAGGTATGGTGAGTGCAGGGGGAGGTGTAGGGAAGTGGGTTGGGGTGTGGGGCCCCAACAATGCTTCTTTGTTTAACAGAAGACCTGCAACATACTGCAAGTTTCCCCTAAACCAGCCATGCATGAAAGCAGCATGAGCATTGAGCAGTGCGCACATAAGACAGTGGCTTGTTTTTTACTTAGCGCTACCCATGGTACATGCGGAGTAGCATTGACGCATTGTGAGGGTATTACATCAGCCTTCATCACAATATTTTCGTTATCACTAATATCAAGGTGATAAATAGTTCTGACTCATCTACTTATGAATAAATTACATGCTTTCAAGCTTTTTTGGTTAGCCATGGATTCTCTAATAAAATTGCCAGGTGATTCTATTAAATATTGATACACTTCTGGATATTCCAGGTTTGGTTATAATAAATAGGGATATTTTTCCACAATTTCGCTGGAACTGTGTATGGGCATTCCGCTATCCCAACAATCTTCAACTTTTCAGCATAACATTCTTTACTACTTCCACTAATAGTACTTCTACTACACATTTTGATGTTTCAATTGACTTGGAAGTTGAAAACAATCTTCAAGTTCTAATGCAATATCACTAGCAAAAAAGTTTACGAAGTAAAGCAATATAAATATAGCCCATGCTTATTCACAGAACTCGCTTTTAACGCAGAACTAGACATAGACTATACTATAACTTACGACTAAATATTTTCAAAGACTAAAAATAAATTTAAAGTGTAACCTTTCTTGAACTGCAATTACAGAATTAGAAGCAAATGCTTAGGAGGGCAAAAAATATTTTGAAGGGAGTGCAAATTATAAGTGTTAATATATCGGCACACCTTGCACATAATATGTAACTTATTTTCTTTAGCGGGTACCAGTAAGGGACAAACGACGAAGTCCCTCTTCCTGTGCCTGGTTGTGGTCCTGGTTAAGATATCTGGTACACAGTTGAAACTTCTCTCTATCATCGTTTTAATCTCTAGCCTACGGTACTTGCTGTTTGATATCCTACTTTTTCTAACTGCTGCATAGAATCATTAAAATACAACTACCTTCAAGACATTTTGATCGTCTTAATTATAGGCCTACAACCTTCTAAACTTCTGAACCTTTTGGTCTTTAGGCCAATACCAATTAAAATTTGGTTTCGAAACAAAACTGAATATTTATTGGTTGCCAGTAACTTCGCCACATGGTAACTTCGCCACAGTAACTTCGCCACAGACACTTCGTCGCATGGTAACTTCGCCACACTTTGAGAAGGTGAAGGGAGGTGTGTGGGGATAGTAGGAAAATGTGTTGGGGTGTGGGGGGAGAAAGGAGGGATGTGGGAAGAGGTATGAAAGGAGGTGTAGGAAAGTGTGATGGGGTGTGGGGGAGGTAAGGGGAGATGTAGGGAAAGGTGAGGGTAGGGAGATGTGGGGAATTAAGAGTGTGTTGGGGCTCACCCCATACACTTTCCCACACCCACCCCACACATCTTTCCTTACCTCCCCCCACACCCCAACACATTTCCCTACATCTCTCCCCACACCCCCCATATCTCTTCCCACAGCTCCCCTGACCTCCCCCTACACCCCAACGCACTTCCTTATTCACCCCATGCACTCTCCCACACCTCTCTCCCCACACCTTACCCCACAGTTTCGCTTATGTGGCGAAGTTACCAAGTAACTCGAAAAGCCCGATAAAATTTTGTACGGCAACCGGGAATTTAAAGTCTTGTTTCGGTGTAGGCAATGTAAATTTTTGATGTATGGAAGTGTGGCGAAGTTACCATGTGGCGAAGTTACTGTGGCGAAGTTACCATGTGGCGAAGTTACTGGCAACCTATTTATTAGGCTAAGGTACTGGTACCTCACTAATTTATGGGTCAGACTGGGTCTGCTTCTCTCTGCTTTCTTTCACATTGATTGAAAACAATTCCAGTCCCAGTAGCTTACTGACACGTTACATGGCTGTGTATTTCCAACTGGCTTTCTTAGTATCTTGGCAGTACACCAAAAACTAACATGAAATCCTTTATTGATTGCGTTACTCCAATAAATCTGATGGTGCTTTTGGCCATGGAAACTCGTAAACATGCAAATGTTTTGCTTACCAGGAAATCTAGGCTTTACTGAAAATTGGCACTTGTTTCTTTAATTCTGTTTCATACATTCCGAACTAATTTGAAATTAAGCCTACATTTCATGAATTTATATGCACTTTGCAGATATCGTTAAATTTTTTTAATTGTAGGAGTTGTATTTTTGTTGTGTCATGAATTTATACTGTTATATGCACTTTGCAGATATCATTTACTTTATTTATTTGTAGTTGTATTTTTGTTGTGTTATTTTTCCTCACTTGTTAGTGTGCTTTGGCTAGTGACCAAGCACCATTGTGTTGTACCTTAAATTAAATTAAGGAAGTGTCTATTTCACCGGAAATTCCAGTTACCGAAGTTCGAAAATCATGGTTTGCGGAACAGGAAACATCCCCTAACAGTTCCTCTACTGTGAGAGTCGCACTACAGGAACCGAAAACAGTTACGCAACTACGATTTTTCAAACTTCGGTAACCGGAATTTTCGATGAAATAGACACTTCGTTAAATTGAATAAGTTTGTGATAGAAAAGAAGTCTGGAGTAACTAGAATGAAATCAGGCAACAAACTTTTTGCTCAGGGCCATTACATCCCACAGCTTGCAGTCAGTCAATGCATTGATTTAAGCACTGCTGCAAGTATAAGTGTGAATTGTTTTTACAGCAGCTGCTGTTGCTAGGCTATGCAAGCACCGCTAGTGACTTGGATAGGTCTATAACTATTTACCTGTTTACAGAACAATTTCCCTGTCTGACCTTGCACAGTAGTACGTTACACGATAGTATAGGCTAGGCTACCAGTATGTTTTGCTTAAACCAGCATCACTGATCATGATCACCAGGTACAAGGTACCGTACTGGTACCGGTAAATCATCAACCAAAGATCATTGAATTTATAATTCTTGTTTGTTATTTATACTTGTAAGCTTATCAGTTCATTGTCTTACAACTTGCTAGCTAAACTACGCTAGCTGTCTAGGCTACTAGTACCACTAACCAGTGTTCCCTCTAGCTGTCTAGGGTCTAGAGTGAGAAATTTTAAAAAAATGAGAAGTTTTTAGGCAAATTTTACTGATTTTGAACCAGAAATTAATATTGTAAAAAAAAAAATGAAAAACTTGAAACAAAAAACTTGAATATTTTAATGCAAGACTGTAAAATGTAGCTTGTATCTTGGAAAAGCAAATTTACACTAATGCAAAAAATTTGTAACAGGGGTCCTCAAAGTAGACTAGTGAAATCTTTGGGCATAAATTTCAATGAATCTAATATTTGGGCAAATTCGCACTAGTGAAAATCCTAGAGGGAACACTGCCACTAACCCTGGGACTGGCCTGCTGGCACCAGTAGACTACCAGGTGGCAGGGGCTGGCTGCTGGGTAGGCATAATGTGGTCCTACTAAACACCGCAAGGAACTACAAGGTACTGAAAACAGTGCAAAGAACTACAAGGTACTACAAGGAACTACAAGATACTTCAAACGAAGTACAAAGTGGCTGAAAACACTACAAGGAACTACAAGGTACTTTTAAACCAACGACAAAGTTGTTGAAAACACCACAAGGAACTACAAGGTACTTTCAAATATACAAAACGCTTGAAAACACTACAAGGAACTACAAGGTACTTATAAACCAACCACAAATAATTGCAAATGCCGCTAAGAGCTGCAAGGTGCTTTTAAACCAACTACAAAGCACTTGAAAACACTACAAGGTACTTTTAAACCAACTACAAGGCAGTTAAAAACACCGCAAGGAACTTATGGACTAACGACAAGGGCGTTAGGAACATCCCAAGGGTTGGAGACGGGGGGGAAGAAGGGTTGGAGTCGGGGGGTGGGGTGGAGTCGAGGGTTGCAGTTGAGGGGATGGAGTCGGGGGGTTGAGGTCGGGGGGATTGGGGTCGGGAGGGTTGGAGTTGGGGGGTTGTGGTCTGGGGGGTTGGAGTCGGGGGGTTGGGGTCAGGGGTTGGAGTCGGGGAAAATCGGGGGCGTGGGGTTGGAGTCGCAAGGTTGGGGTCGGGGGGTTTGAGTTGGGGGGTGGGGTCAGGGGGTTGAGTTGGGGGGGTTGGAGTCGGGGGGAATCGAGGGCGTGGGGTTGGAGTCGCAAGGTTGGGGTTGGGGGGTTTGAGTTGGAGGTGGGGTTGGGGGGGTTGGGGTCGGTTGGAGTTGGGGGGGATCGAGGGGGTGGGGGTCGGGGGGGGTTGGAGTTGGGGGGGTTGGGGTCGAGGGGGGTTGGAGTCGGGGGGGATCGGGGGCGTGGGTTGGGAAGGTTGAGTTGGGGTCGGGGGGGTTGAAGTCGGTAAGATTGAAGTCGGGGGGTTGGGGTCGGTTGGAGTCGGGGGGGATCGAGGGCGTTGGGCTTGGGGGGTTGGAGTCGGGGGGGATCGGGGGCGTGGGGTCGGGGGGGTTGAGTTGGAGGTGGGGTCGGGGGGGTTGGAGTTGGGAGGTTGGGGTTGGAGTCGGGAGTTGGGGAGGGGGGGTTGGAGTCAGGGTGTTGGGGTCACGAGGTTGGGGGTGGGGTTGGAGTCGGTGGTTGGGGTCGAGGGTTTTGGAGTCGGGGGGTTGGAGGGTTGTATAGTTGGTTTGAAATTACCTTAAATGTCTTGTAGTTGATTTACAAGTGTACCTTGTAGTTGCTTGTGCTGTTTTCAACTACCTTGTAATTGGCTTAAAAGTACCTTGTAGTGTATTCAGCTACTTTGCACTTGGTTTAACAGTACCTTGTAGTTCCTTGTGCTGTTTTCAACTACCTTGTACTTGATTTAAAAGTGCCTTGTAGTTCCTTGTGGTGTTTTCAACTACCTTGTAATAGCTATAAAAGTACATTTTAGTTCCTTGTAGTGTTTTCAAGCATTTTGTAGGTTTAAAAGAACCTTGTAGTTCCTTGTAGTGTATTCAGCTACATTGTACTTGGTTTAAAAGTACCTTGTAGTTCCTTGTAGTGTTTTCAACTACTTTGTACTTGGTTTAACAGTACCTTGTAGTTCCTTGTAGTGTTTTCAACTACCTTGTAGTAGCTATAAAAGTACCTTGTAGTGTTTTCAAGCATTTTGTAGGTTTAAAAGTACCTTGAAGTGTTTTCAACTACCTTGTAGTTGGTTTAACAGTACCTTGTAGTTCCTTGTAGTGTTTTCAGCTACTTTGTACTTGGTTTAACAGTACCTTGTAGTTCGTTGTGCAGTTTTCAACTACCTTGTAGTTGGTTTAAAAGTACCTTGTAGTTCCTTGTGGTGTTTTCAACTACCTTGTGATAGCTATAAAACTACCTTGTAGTTGCTTGTAGTGTTTTCAACTACCTTGTAGTTGGTTTAAAAGTACCTTGTAGTTCCTTGTGCTGTTTTCAACTACCTTGCAGTAGCTATAAAAGTACCTTGTAGTTCCTTGTAGCTGTTGTAGTGTTTTCAGCTACTTTGTACTTGGTTTAAAAGTCCCTTGTAGTGTTTTCAACTACCTTGTAGTAGCTATAAAAGTACCTTGTAGTTCCTTGTAGCTGTTGTAGTGTCTTCAGCTACTTGGTTTAAAAGTACCTTGTAGTTCCTTGTAGTGTTTTCAACTACCTTGCAGTTGGTTTAAAAGCACCTTGTAGTTCCTGGTGGTGTTTTCAACTACCTTGTAATAGCTATAAAAGTACATTTTAGTTCCTTGTAGTGTTTTCAAGCATTTTGTAGGTTTAAAAGAACCTTGTAGTTCCTTGTAGTGTATTCAGCTACATTGTACTTGGTTTAAAAGTACCTTGTAGTTCCTTGTAGTGTTTTCAACTACTTTGTACTTGGTTTAACAGTACCTTGTAGTTTCTTGTAGTGTTTTCAACTACCTTGTAGTAGCTATAAAAGTACCTTGTAGTGTTTTCAAGCATTTTGTAGGTTTAAAAGTACCTTGTAGTGTTTTCAACTACCTTGTAGTTGGTTTAACAGTACCTTGTAGTTCCTTGTAGTGTTTTCAGCTACTTTGTACTTGGTTTAACAGTACCTTGTAGTTCGTTGTGCAGTTTTCAACTACCTTGTAGTTGGTTTAAAAGTACCTTGTAGTTCCTTGTGGTGTTTTCAACTACCTTGTGATAGCTATAAAACTACCTTGTAGTTGCTTGTAGTGTTTTTAACTACCTTGTAGTTGGTTTAACAGTACCTTGTAGTTCCTTGTGCTGTTTTCAACTACCTTGCAGTAGCTATAAAAGTACCTTGTAGTTCCTTGTAGCTGTTGTAGTGTTTTCAGCTACTTTGTACTTGGTTTAAAAGTCCCTTGTAGTGTTTTCAACTACCTTGTAGTAGCTATAAAAGTACCTTGTAGTTCCTTGTAGCTGTTGTAGTGTCTTCAGCTACTTGGTTTAAAAGTACCTTGTAGTTCCTTGTAGTGTTTTCAACTACCTTGCAGTTGGTTTAAAAGCACCTTGTAGTTCCTGGTGGTGTTTTCAACTACCTTGTAATAGCTATAAAAGTACATTTTAGTTCCTTGTAGTGTTTTCAAGCATTTTGTAGGTTTAAAAGAACCTTGTAGTTCCTTGTAGTGTATTCAGCTACATTGTACTTGGTTTAAAAGTACCTTGTAGTTCCTTGTAGTGTTTTCAACTACTTTGTACTTGGTTTAACAGTACCTTGTAGTTTCTTGTAGTGTTTTCAACTACCTTGTAGTAGCTATAAAAGTACCTTGTAGTGTTTTCAAGCATTTTGTAGGTTTAAAAGTACCTTGTAGTGTTTTCAACTACCTTGTAGTTGGTTTAACAGTACCTTGTAGTTCCTTGTAGTGTTTTCAGCTACTTTGTACTTGGTTTAACAGTACCTTGTAGTTCGTTGTGCAGTTTTCAACTACCTTGTAGTTGGTTTAAAAGTACCTTGTAGTTCCTTGTGGTGTTTTCAACTACCTTGTGATAGCTATAAAACTACCTTGTAGTTGCTTGTAGTGTTTTTAACTACCTTGTAGTTGGTTTAAAAGTACCTTGTAGTTCCTTGTGCTGTTTTCAACTACCTTGCAGTAGCTATAAAAGTACCTTGTAGCTGTTGTAGTGTTTTCAGCTACTTTGTACTTGGTTTAAAAGTCCCTTGTAGTTCCTTGTAGTGTTTTCAACTACCTTGTAGTAGCTATAAAAGTACCTTGTAGTTCCTTGTAGCTGCTGTAGTGTCTTCAGCTACTTGGTTTAAAAGTACCTTGTAGTTCCTTGTAGTGTTTTCAACTACCTTGTAGTTGGTTTAAAAGTACCTTGTAGTTCCTTGTAGTGTATTCAGCTACTTTGTACTTGGTTTAAAAGTACCTTGTAGTTCCTTGTAGTGTTTTCAAGCATTTTAAAGGCTTAAAAGTACCTTGTAGTTCCTTGTAGTATCTTGTAGTTCCTTGCGGTGTTTAGTAGGACCCGGCATAATGTCAAGCCCTGTGCTTCTGCTACTTTTCCGGAGTTAGGTTGTTGCACTCTTTTACATATTATTATATTATCAGATCATTACAGTTTTTGATTAAACCTGTAAATGATGTAATCTAAACAGCATAATAAGAAAAAGCAAAACTATCAATAGTAAAAAACAGTGTACATCATAAACGATGTAATCTCGCATATTGTACAGCACATTAATGTACATAGCGCAATCCAGTCTACTGCGCTAATGAAATGTTGTGTGGTTTTATGGCGCTTTATAACTACTAAGGTCCTTTAGCGCCGCGACTAAATTTAGTCAAGAATTTACTGACGTATTTTTATTCTCTGTTCTGTGTTTATTTCATCCTCCACACTACACTTAATTGCTGAGCGTCTAGCAAGTGCAATAGCAGATACCAGTTTTAAAGTCTTTGGTTTGACCCGACTGAGAATAGAACCCAGCCTACCAGCTTCCATTGCGAACGCTCTTAACCACGAGGCTATGACCCTAAACTGTTAAAGCTTTTAAGTCCAACCAACCCAACCCAAGAACTTCAGGCACATAAGCGTTTTTACCCAAGCGGGCATTCCCCTACAACGTGGAACAATACCGTGCTTTTTCCGCTATATCCGCCAAATTAGAAGATGAAACTTGAAACATTACAGTAGAGATGGGAGATGGCACGGGCTGACTTTTTTGCAACCAGGACCGCCCATGGCCCGGAACCTCTTGCCCAGAAGCGGTATGGTAACCGACCCGGTAACTCATCCCAAAACCAAAGCCCTGCTCGCCCAAAGCCCATTCTTTTATGAACCTTCAACCAATTTTATCAGAAAAATGAAAGTTGAAAGGGATTTCAAAAATTGGTAGCGGCTCGTTTACGGCCCATTAAGAAACAAAAGATAGAATTGGGCCGTCAGCTGACCACTAAAAAGTTGACGTAGGCTTACCATACGTCCTCCTTTTCGACCAAAAAAAAAATTGTTCTCCGAGGACGCCAAACAATGTCCTCATGTCATATCATATCATATTTCCACGAAAAAGTTTGAAAAGTTCGAACTTTTTTTTTTGGTCGTCAGTTCGTCACTTGCTTTCGGCAGTGCCGAAACTTGCGCCCCCCGAAGCCCCAACCGCCCCCCGAAGCCCCAACCGGGGGCAGCACAAAAAGGGGGCTCCGTAAATTGTCAGTACGTAGTACTATTTAATCAACGTATGATAAAGGTGCCTTATAAGCCTATTCTAGGATGGGGCCCCCATACTATATATGTTTTTGGCCATGATGGGCCCCTGCAAATTTTTCGAAAAATAACAGTCGCAAAACTAGCAAACAAATGTTTAGTAGCATACCAAAAGCCAAGGGGGATGTGGAGGATGCACCCCCCACCCCACCTGCCATTTTCAACAATGCTTTGGATAAATATAGTTTTTCTATAATTTCGAACCTCTTCATAACCATGGGTGCAAATTCATGGAGGGATGTATCCCCCCCAATAATCCGGCAGCCTCCCCCCTCCCAATATTTTCATGTCCCAAAACCGGGCATCAGCGAAGGTGATGACTTTTTTTCGGTCTTCACTTCATTTTGGGCAAAAAATTGATGGGCATCTGGGAACGTTATGACCTTTTTTTTTTGGTGTTCACTTCATTGTAGGCAAAAAACTGGACATCTGCAAACGTGTCAATTTTGCTAAATCATCCCCCCCCCCAATATCGAAAAATGGTCGATTTTTGCTAAATCATCTCCCTTAATGCTCGACATAGATTTGCACCCCTGTTCATAACAATAAACCTTAGTCGCCTTAAGCACGCATAATCAAAACTGTGCTTACGAAATGCGTCATATTTGATGAAGCACTCAAAGTTAGGGGCCAAAAATATGAACAATCTTTGCCTTAAAATTGTTCAAAAAGCGCTAAAATGACCATTACAGTAGGCCTATGCAAATCTTCAAAAATTTTTCGGGGGAGCATGCCCCCGGACCCCCCCAAAATCGTTTTTGTTACTTAAGTTGCTTAAAATAACTCTGCCGGGAAAAAACTGCGTTTGAAAAAGTGACAAAATTTGGTGTTCTCTCCCTGAAAAAAATTCTGAAGGCCCTGATATGAAACATTTTGAAAGGACTTATTTACGCCCGTTTCCGGGTCTAAACGTCTTTGTATTTAGTTAACGTTCAACCTAATTTAAAATCACACACCCCCCCCCCACACCAAAACTTTCTGGATCCGCTCCTGCCAATTAGGGTCCCTCATCCTCAAGTGAAAGGCGCAAAAATATGCCTTAAAAACGTTTTTTCTTCGCATAGGTAGCGAAATGTTAGAGTAGGGTTTGCTTGCAGCATTATTTTAGTGGGTTTGGAAGGGACCTAGTAAAACAGACTACTAAACCTTGTTAAAACTGAGGAATTTTAAAGGCTCAAAACGCACAAAAAGCCTTCAAAATAAGGACAAAATCTGCAAAATTTTCTGGGGGGCATGCCCCCACACCCCCCTAGCTTGGCATTGCCCCTTCGGGGCTTGCTCTTTGCATCACCATCCAAGAAAAAATGTTTAAGGGGCCCCGAAAGATGATTTCGAGGGGGGCGCATTGCCTAGTTTTGACCCTGGCTTTCGGGCAAAAAATGGACGTAATGACCATTTTTTTTGGTCTTCACTTGCTTTCTGGCAAAAAAAATGGACTTTTGCGGACTTAATGACTTATTTTTTTGGTCTTCACTTGATTTTGGGCAAAAACTGCAAAAACTGGACATTTGCGAATATGATGACTCTCAAAGATCCTGTCCTCCTTTTCGGTAGTGAAAATATGGTAACCCTTAGGTTAACGGCTCGTTAGCGGATCTTTTAGCGGCCCAAGCCATTTCTACATTAGAAAACTAGTTGCGTAGGCCTATTAGTAAATAATTCCAATACGTACAATATTGTAAATATGGGACGAAAATAGCTCAAGTAGGAAAATTAAAGCCACAGCAAACCCCAAAACTGGACGTTTCGACAACATAGATTCAGCTGTCATCATCAGCAGTGCAAGCAAAGCAGTACAAAACTTTACACTGCTGATGATGACAGGCAGCTGAATCTATGCTGTCGGAACGTCCAGTTTTAAAATTTACTGCGTCTTCACTTTTTTTCCTTAAATAAAAATTCCAATTAGCACTCTTTTTTTCTAATTAATTAAAACTCACAAAACACTTAGGCATGTAGTGCACTCAGTGGTGTAAAGTAACAAAATACTTTTATTTGAGTAGATTACTTGAGTTTTTTTACGGTAACGAGTACTTTTTTGAGTAGTTTTTTTTGGCTACTTTTTCGTTTACTTAAGTACTTTCAGTATAAATCTTGCGTTGCGAAGTTGCGTCTCATGCATAGGCGCCCGCAGGGTGGGCAAAAGAGAAAAGTTGCCCCCCAATAATTTTTTATCATTTTTCCAAATCGCGCAAATCCGTTGATTTTTATTTTTAGGGCTGTACCCCCCGTACCCCCCCCTCCCAGTTTAAAATATTTTGTTCATGTTCAAAATTTTTTGCTAAAGTGTCTATCATTTTCAGCCCAATCGCTTGTTTTTTCAAAAGTGCCGATATATTAAGGGCGATGAAGCAGCGTGAACTCTGCTTCGTCTACCATGGCGAAGATTTCTCGACAAAATTGCCAAGAATAATATATCGCTAGGCAGGTTCGATCTTTTTATTTAGGTTTACCATACGTCCTCCTTTTAGAGGACATGTCCTCCTTTTTAACAAAAAATAATTCGTCCTCCGAGGACGTTAAAAAATGCCCATATGTCTTCCTATTGGGTATTTTGAGCAGTGAAAACATGTCAAATCATGTTTACACGAAAAGTTTGGGGAGTTTTAGCCCAAATTACGGCCCGTGCACGTGATGACCTTTTTTTTTCTGCGGTTGACCTTTTTTTTGCTCTTCGCTCGAATTTGGGCGGAAAATCGGACTTCTGCGGACGTGATGACCTTCAAAGTAGAGATGGCATGGGCTGACTTTTTTGCAACCCGGACCACCCACAGCCCAAAACCTCTTGCCCAGTAGCGGTAATTGACCGACTACTTATCCCAAAAATAAAGCTCGGCCCGCCCAAGGCCGATTCTTTTATGCAATCTTCAATCACTTTTAGAGAAATATTGAAGATTGAAAGCGATTTCAAAAATTGGTAGAGGCTCGTCAGCCGCCCAGTTAGAAACAAAAAGATACAACCGGGCCGTTAGCGGTCCAATAAAAAGACCGATTAACGGCTCGTGAGCGGGTCTCTTCGCGACCCATGCCATCTCTGCTTCAAAATACCTGTCCTCCTTTTGCTCAGTGAAAATATGGTAACCCTACTTTATTGTTATGCCAATATGCTGAAAAATCGTTTTTTAGATGTTCAACTACTGTTAAAAATCTCCTTTTTCGAGCTTACTTGTACTTCCTTTTATGCTTGTCAACTTTGGTGCAAGTTTCATGCAAATTTATTGATCGACTGCGTGTAGCGTATGCGGTAGTGATAGTTTCCGCATTCTCCACAATTTGCCACGATGCTGCAGTGCTCAAACATTACAAATAGAACATGGCATTAACACATTTGATGCTATTTTACGCAAATCCACTTTTTCATTCGTTTGCCAGTACAGTTAACAAATTTATTCAAGCTGTGATGTCGTCAGGGTGTTATTATGATTCTGTCTTTTTTATCAACTACAATAATGTTATGTATGCTGCTTAAACGCTGTCTGCCTTTTTTTTTTAGTCCATCTATCTTGTTTTTTTTTAAAAGAGTCTATCTTGACCAAAAGCCTACCAAACATTGTTGCCAACTTAGCTACTTAGTATCTAGATACTTATTTAGTCCCCTTAGATACCAATTTTATCGTCTAGACCCTAGCTACTAATCTAGATACTTCTATAACTATTCACTTTGTTTATTGTTTTATCCCTTCGCGGAAGAATGCCATAAATATCGCTTTAATTTTGTGAGCCGTTCTTCCGAGTGTTCAGCTCAGTACCGGTGCTTTTAATGGCCTAAATATTACGCTGAACTGAGTGAGCAACACAATAACCGGATTAACTGCGGTACATAATGCACAAGTTAGTTTTCCTGGTGTGCATAAAATCCAATCATAATATTGAAATTCTGCGAGTAGCCTGCCGGTAGTTCAGTTAATGTAGGCTATTTATAAGCTGAGTTAATCTTAACAATTTTTTGAGGGCTATGTTCTAAAAAGATGATAAAGTGAAGAGAGCATTTGCTAATTCTAGATAGTTCAAAACTTCTGTTACAATCTATTAAGTGTTTTAGGCTTCGCCTCTCCACCGTACACAATACACATTCGTCTTGTAGACTTTTGGAATATTGTGGTGTTTTCTGTTTTGTTGAAAAACTTTGATTGAGCACATGAGCAGTTAATTTTTTTGATTGTTTTGTGTGAAGTTGCAGTGGAGTAAGCCTACAGTATTAAAAAATATAGTGTGCTGTGCACAAGATTCACAGATGCTTCTGCTAATATAGGCTATATAGCCTACACTGTTAGTGCGTAAGTTTACCAGGAAGTTCATGAAATTGCTAAATTCAAAATTCAGTCCATTTAAAACCATTATAGAGACAATTGCTGAAAACTGATCATATGACTTGTTGACTAGCAGATCCGTGGTATTTCTCTGTTGTGTTTATTTTCATTCATTTTTTGCTTGAATTTGTGGCTATGATCAGGGGCGTAGCCAGGGAGGAGGGCAAAAGGGGCAATTGCCCCCCCCCCCCGAAATATTTTCAGTGACCCCTAGCCTACAAACAAAGATACTAATGCTATTACGTAAATCTACTAACAACGCAAGCAGGGGCGGATTGAGATCACTTTTTGACAAAACAACTGCGCTAAAATGAGTCTTTTTCTTGTAAAAACCCTAAAAATCCGTGGCCGCTGGGGGCAGAGCCCCCAGACCCCATTAGCCTCTCGCGGCAGGGAGCTTCGCCCCCACATCCCCTTTGCCGAATCCTGGATGCGCCACTGGAAAAGCCTGTGAAGTTTTGCCCCCCCCGAAATTTTGGGATGGCTACGCCACTGGCTATGATGTGTTTAAAGGTGTTTCGATGTAACTGCGACTAAAATGTGTCTTCATTAGGCAGAAACTTTCTTGAAAAACTGAATGTGTGCTATTATTAAATGCTGTGCGAGTGCTATTATGTGTGCTATTATTAAATGCTCGTATATAAGTTACTTCATGTCAGACTCCGTAATATCGCTTGTTTTTTGTCGCATTAACGCACTTTTTGTAGTTAGATACTAATCTAGATACTTTTGTTGTTTAGACGTGGTTTAATCAAAAATCTAGCTACTTCCTAGATACTTTTGGTAAACAATCTAGATACTTGAGTAAATTGATATCTGGCAACAATGCTACCAAACTTGGGAACTTGGGCGCTTCCTAATTTGTTCTTTGTAATTAATGCAAGGGTAACCGAAGTTAGCCTACCAAAGTGGTCATTGGGCAGTCCACATTCTGATATATTAATTATTTGGGAACCCTTCTCATTATTCCATAATTTCAGCGAAAAGTGCGCAATGATCTTTCTCGGAAGTTTTCTCACGTTTTACCCGAATATTTAAAAGAGTTTTCCGTCATTCTGGCTTAATTCTCTTGGTTCTGAGTTAAATCTCAATTTGTTATGTTCGATGATGACGAAACAATGGATTCAATTTCGATGACAATCACAATTCCAAATTACCTGATGGGCATCATTTCGCTTGCGTTGGCAACTGATGTATTTAAAAAATCTTTCCTTTTTCTCTATGAAACCTACTGTTTCCACTTTAAACTTTCCGGACGAACAACTAATGCGGTTCGCTGGAAACGGTGAGCTGTATTGCTTGTTATTCTCGATCTTTTACTTTTTCTCAAACCCCTTCACTTCGGTGCCATTTTTGCACCATTTTCCAGCTATATTCACCTGATGAGCTCAAAATAAGAACGAAACCGGTAGTGGATTGCTACTCTGTTCCCTGCATTGCTATTTTTTGAGATGCTTTCTTGTCATCTATACCCTCCTAGTCTTTAAGTCTTACATCCCGTTACTTTCGAAACTGCGTTGCTTCATGCACTGACTGTAACCGCTGTAACGCTAATTGTACATCGTGGGAAGGCAAGATATTCTCGCTTCGAGGATTTAAGTGACGTATCATTATCACGGAATCGATGCAGAAGAGTCTATCTTGACCAAAAGCCTACCAAACTTGGGAACCTGGGCGCTTCCTAATTTGTTCTTTATAATTAATACAAGGGTAACCGAAGTTAGCCTACCAAAGTGGTCACTGGGCAGTCCACACTCTGATGTTTTTTTTAGTGTGATTCTTAGTAAATATGCTTGTTTTTTTTTGCGTTTTTGTTGCCCACTTCATGCGGAGTTGCCAGAACGATACACGATTTGAAGTAGTGCCTCAAATGTATGACGTCATAGTAAAAAGACGAAACATTTTGTTATTCGACAAACCGCAATAAAATAAAGACATTGCGTAAGAAGGTACGGCAAATTTCCTTTTAGCCATTAGCCAGAACTTATGTTAAAATAGAGGAAGATTTAGCACCAAAGTCAAAGTAGTTTTTTAAAACTATGCGATTAATCCAAATTTGAGATAGAGTGTACAAAATAAAGGAAGACATGTTTTAAATCTAATCCGCTTCGACAGGGTCAGTAGACTCGGTACTAAGATCCTTTTCCATACTGAAAAAAATCAAAACTTGTAGGAGCTATCGAAGTGAAGAAGAGGGTCTTTTATCGCTGGCAACAACCGCCATTGAGATGGATAGACTTCAAGAGTTGTGACAAAAAGTAGCTTTTAATAAAAAGTCGTAGATGTTTTTGTTCAAACCAATAGGAGTGATTACAATCGCTTATGTTCGTTTCTGCTGAAACAGATATACACGAAAAAATAGATGTGGCTTAACTTGCTGATGTGGGCCTATTTGCCTTTTCGGCCCATCGTTGAATGAATTCATACAATTCATAGTCATTCTGTGCATTTTTTTTTTCATTCATTGATTTCGTACCTATTTTGTAATATTTTCCTCTAACATTTAGTAGCGTAACTTAACACGGCCATTGTGTCATCCTGGTGCCATGCCCCTTTTGACTCCGCCGTGCAGTAAAAAAGAACAAAATTAATGGTGTCATGTGACTAAAATATACCGGTACCAGACTTTCTTGATGGTTTCTGTAACTTATGGCCTGGGGCGGATCCAGGAGAATAGGATGAGGGGTATGTATACTCCCACCAGGTACCAGCCATTTTCAAAAATGTTTTTGATGTAGGCAGTAAAATTTTTCCACAATTTCGAAGTTCGAACCTCTTCTATAGCAACAAGCCTTACGCCTTAGACACGCATAATTGAAAATGAGCGAACAAAATGCATCATGGTTGGCATACTATGGTCTTCGTAAAAATACGAATATTCACTATTCGTCTTCGGATTTTCTAGTCGTAAGCGTATTTGAAAGAATGATTTTTCTTCGTAATTGTTTCATCGCCTTGAGCAAGAACAAATTTCAAAAAAATAAAAAAAATTTGTTCGTAAAGTTTTTAACACAATTTTGTTCGTAAAATTAAAATTGCCCAGCGTGTCCTCAGAAACTTACAAAGTTTTTCAAATTTGCAATTCAAAAATCTTCGTATTCGTATTCGCTAATTTTGGTTTGAGAATACGCTAATAAAAAGCAAAAAAGAAAACGAACAAAAGACGTCATAATCAAATCTATGAGACATTCCAAGAACACCATGATCTCTATCACCAAATAAATGCCAAAGCATGTGATTAAAATTAGTTAACGTTAACGGTATAATAGATCCATTGCTCTTTTACTGTTGCTCGCTCAACTTACTGTTACGACAAAATGGCCCAAAGATGGAATAATGAAGAAATCAATGCACTGGAAGAAAAAGTTGGTGAAAACTATTACTTTTTGACTTCAGCGTTGTCCTCAACGAAAACTAAAACCATGGTCGAAGACAAATGAAAAAAGATTGCCGCTGACATCAATGCCATGGATGTGGACAGTCCACCGTACCCAGTCGACAAGGTCAAACGAAAATGGTTTGACCTCAAGTCGATCAGCAAAAAGGCAGTTGCCTTTTACAGAAAGGAGCTTTTAAAGACTAGTGGGGGTGTCAGCAAAGCTGATGTCCCTACTGATCTTCAATTTAAGATCTCGGAAATCATAGGAGATGTTTGTACCGAAGGAGTGTCAGGTACGCTGCTTTGTGACACTAGCGGGAAAACAAACGTGTCATTCGAAGAGTCACAACAGGCAGATGCCGATAATAATTCCGATTCGACAACACCACCAACGAAAAGAAAAAAAAAAAAAACACTTTACGAGAAATCATAAGCAGAGAAATTTTGGACGGACAAAAAGCGGTGGTCACAGCCGTAGGTGAAGTTCGCGACGAACTAAAAAATCTAAATGCTACGCTTCAAAGGCTTACAGCTGTGATTCAGCACAATAAGGATGAAAATCTATCCGCATCTTCTCAATTTTCGGAAGACCATTTTACCGATTTGCTTAATGCTCCATTTAATAACAAATGAGTTTTGTGTGAAAATGTTTCATGACAACTATTCAATTTGTAATACAACAGTAACTGGACTCAGCGTTGCTTTGTTTTTGTGTGCTCTTAGAACTTTTTGGAGAGTTTTTCAGAGGGGTCCAGAGTTTTTCAAAGGTGGCATAGGCTGGGATTGGGGCGCAGCCCCCAGAGCTGGCAATTTTTTAATTTCATAAATTAACTCCTTTTTTAGAACCATTTTATTGCAATTTTGCGCTTGCACTAGATTTTGTAAACTAATGATTTGTTGAGAGTCGCTCATCGGATGGAGAAACATCGGCTAGAGGAAGATTGCAACCAGGGCCGAAACTAGGCAATGCGTGGCCCCCCCCCCGAAATCGGCTTCGGGGGCCCCGACGTCCAATTTTCCCCACACATCGGGTGAAGACCTTTTTTTTTTGGTCTTCTACCGATGTTTGGGGGGAAATTGGACGTCGGGGCCCCGGAAGCTGATTTCGGGGGGGCCACGCATTGCCTAGTTTTGGCCCTGGATGGCAAACGAATACAATTTGGAATCGGTATTTTGACAAAACGAATCTGTTACTATCCGTTACTTCTTCTTAACCGTTACTTTTTAACAAATGATTCACTATTCGCCCATCTCTAATTTCGACAATGCGTTGTCGCTGATGAAGACCGCTAGCTGTACGCGTAGAAACTTCATCATCATCTTCATTTTGCAGATTGAGTTGTTCCATTTCGGGAAGAAGTGTATCGTTTTGACGGCATATATTGTGCAAAACGCAACAAGTTAAAGCAATTTTGCAGACTTTTTCAGGCCCATAGCAAACTTTCCGATCAAGAATCCTCCATCTCATTTTGAGTTCGCCAAAGCTACGCTCAATCACACATCTAGTTTTTCTGTGCAAAATATTGAATCTTCTTTCATCTGCAGTTGTAGGATTTCCAAATGGTGAAATTAGCCATTTTTTTAATGGATACCCACTATCCCCTAAGAGCCAACAATCACCAAATTCATCATTTTCTAGTCTATCATAAACAGGAGAAAATTGCGATATAAATGAATCATGGTGGGATCCCGGCCATCTAGCCACAACATCTTCGAAAACAAGACTTGCGTCACAGATAGCTTGCATGTTTATCGAATGAAATTGCTTTCGATTAACAAAAGCGTATTCGTCATATGCGGGGGCTATCGTTGGGATATGAGATCCATCAACAGCGCCAACAACTTTTCGCATTTCTGCAATTTGCTGAAAGTCGCTAATGTTTTTTTGCAATTTCCATTTCATTCCTTGGCATGTGGATGAACTGTGAAGCTTTGCTCACAATCGAATTTACGAAAGAAGTGAAGACACGACTCACAGTTGGCTGAGAGACGTGCATGAAGTCCTTGCTGCAGTTTTGATAACTGCCAGACGCAAGAGTCTTCAGACTAATTAGCACTTTATCAAGCAGCGTTAAATCTAACGAACGACTTCCTTTGGATTGCAAGTCTTCTGCAAAAACATTGCAGATATAGTAAATTTCCTCTTTAGTCATCCGAAATTCTTGTAAGACTTCAAGTTCGATTTTTGTTTCCAAAAAATTATTGCGTTCTGCAGTTTCATGACATCTGCTATCACTTAGTAGCAAATGCGCTAACGACATGCTGCAGTAATCCTCGTTATTTCCTTGATAACTTTTGAGCAATAGTGTTTAAAAGTGTTTAAAATTTAAAAACACGGAAGTTGGCCTAAAAAACGTTCGTAAAATTTTACGAGTGGTCTTTAGCATTCGTGAATATTCACGAATATTTTAGCATTTTTACGAAGATTTTGGTCCTATGAACAAAATATTTTTGCAACAAAATTGTTCGTAACGAACAAAAAAATCTTCGTCCGAACAGAAATTTCTTCGGCCGAACAAAATAAATTTTCGTACGAATAAAAAAATCTTCGGCCGAAGATTTTTTTTTGGACGAAGATCGTAAAAATTTTCGTAAAAGTTAGAAATCTTCGCCCGAACAAAAAATCTTCGACTGAAGATTCGTGAATTCTATTCGTTACGAACACCATAGTATGCCAAATTTTCGAAAACCGAATGTTCGTGTTTTTACGAAGACCACAGTATGCCCCCCCATATTTGGTAAAGCACTCACAATTAGGGTCGAAAAGTTCAAACAAAATTTGCTAGAAAATTATTCAAAAAACACTAAAATAGTCATTACAGCATGTAAATTTTCAATTTTTTCCGGGGCTGCAAGCCCCCGGATCCCCCAAGAGTTTTTCTTGTTTTTCAATCAGCCTCAAAATTGTTTTGCCGAAAAAAATAGCCTACGCTTGAAAAAATCTGGAAATTATGCCCACCCCCTTGTTTTTTAATTTTTTGCTTCGCCGCTAATTGGAAGTTTTTGCTATTTTTTGCCAATAGTAAGAATTTCTCGATTTACTCAAATTTGCTGTTTGGGGGGTATTACAGTCCTGCTACATGCCGCCGACATAAATTTTGAATGTAGCCTTTAATTGTGCTAAAAAGTTTGCTCATCCCCAGCCAAACGGGACGTGTGCAACTGCACACAGGGGCGGATCCAGGGGGGATGTGGGGTATGCATCCCCCCACCAGCCATTTTCTAACATGTTTTTGATGAATACAATTTTTCCATAATATCGAAACTTGCACGCTTAATCGAAAATGTACAAACATAATTGCATCATATTTGGTAAAACACTCAGACACAATTTGCCTGAAAATTGTTCAAAAAATACTAAAATGGCCACTACGGTATGTAAATTTTTAAAAAATTTCCGAAGGAGCATACCCCCGGACCCCCTAGGGCCTTTTTTATTCACAACATGTTTCAAAGTAATTTTGACGGAAAAAAGTAGCTTGAAAATATGTCGAAATTTGTTGCCCACTTCTGGAAAAATTTCTGAATACGCCGCAGACATGAAA
Source organism: Trididemnum miniatum (assembly GCA_964006365.1). Classification (NCBI taxonomy): domain Eukaryota; kingdom Metazoa; phylum Chordata; class Ascidiacea; order Aplousobranchia; family Didemnidae; genus Trididemnum; species Trididemnum miniatum. The sequence continues at coordinate 13,332,257 of OZ023239.1, forward strand.
ACAATATTCAAAGGGATTATTTACGCCTTTTTGGGGTCTAACGTCTTTGTATTTAGTTAACATTCAACCTAATTCAAAATTTCATCCCCTTCATCAAAATTTTCTGGATCCGCTCCTGACTGCACATTAGTCCATCACGCGTCCAAATAAGCGTAGCCTACTCACCAACCACTTATTAGTTGCTATATCAGTAGGCTTATCCGTATCACATTCAGTGGTTCGTTTGTGACGTCATAGATTACGACGACACTCTTTGCCCCCCAATATTTTTTTCTGCGGGCGCCACCGGTCTAATGCAATGCCACCGTTGTGTGTAATTACTGCATGACCGTAACCGCATGACCGCAAGTTACAGAAAATGCTTGATAGGCTATGTTCACAATAATATATTCATTCCATAAACCTAGTAGGCCCAACAGTAAAACTATCGTATTTTTCTTTTAACCTTAATTGTTGAAACAAGCAAATTGCAAAGCTAAAATTGAAGTGTTAACTGCAACAAGCAGGTTTCCACTTCTGCGTTTATGATTATTCATATGTTTATCCTTCTTTGCGATAGAGGCGCTATAACGAGCTCGCTTAGAAGTTTCTAGCCACCTGTCTACCCCTCCTAGATGGGGAAATCTTGCGAAGCGTGGTGCCGAACCGCACAACACAGTCATAAACTTGTTGGCTTGTTCTTCACGCTGTCGCCTTTGATGCTAAGCGTCATGCAGGGAAGCTATAAATACCAGCTTCTAAGTCATTGGTTTAACCCTACTCTGAATCGAGCCCCGAGTCTATCGTTCCAGAAGCAGACGCTCAGTTCACTCGGCCATCTGGGCGGTAATACTTTCTTTTGGTTTGCCATTTTGCCACCTTCAAAGCAAGTCATTATCGGCAAGTGTGCTGTTGACACTTTAACGTTTGAGAACGCTGCCTATACTTTAACGTTTGACACTTAAAAGTCTGCTTATAGTTTAACGTTTGACACTTTGTTTAACGTTTTGTCGGCAACGTGGTCGAGTGGTTCGGAGGGTCGTTATACGACGGCCATGATCGCAAGGTTGATGGTTCAACTCCCACCCAAGCCTCGCTGTTACGTAGGTAAGATGCTTCGCGATAATTATCTATGCTTGGTGGAATCTAACAAGCAGCAAATTAAAGAAGTCGGAAGCAAAAATCTCAACTTCATTTTTTTTCGCAAAATGAAAAAAAAACAAAAACATAATGATAAAAAGACAAACAACACAGTAGGTACACTCGCGACTGGGAGGCTGCGAAAAGACCTTTCGGTCATCGAGTCATAAGTCCCCCTTAAGGGTCATAAGTCACATTAAAACAATACAGCACCGGTATTAAAAAAAGGATTGCTTGCCGAGCTCTGTGAAGAAATGTGCGACAAAGAATTTAGTATTGGTGTAAGAAAGTCATTTTTAGTTTTCTTTTGAACGAAACCGGTGACATCATTCTGATTTCAGCGGGAATGGAATTCCAAATCTTTGCGCCCTGATACTTAATACTTCTTTGCGTTTTGTTTGAACGAAAAAGAGAAATGTATAAAGTAACTCTTTTTGGGTTGTGGAGGTTCTGGTGGAGCGCTGGGAAATTTTATGAGCTTCAACAAAATAATTAAGGAAGGAAGTGGGAAGTATGTGTGGTCTATGTATATGATTATGAACAATTTTGGCAGTTTCCACGTAGTACAGGTCTCGAAGTTTCAAAATATTAAACTTAACCCATTTGTGCCAAAAGTAGAAATACTTTCAGCTTTGATCTTAAAACTTATATGCGGCATAATTTAGACCTAAATATCTCATTAAAATTTATTTTTTTGAAATTGGGTGTCTACTTTTTGAGATAAATGCCGTTCTACATATAGGACGCTAGGCAAATCCGTGATCAAAAATTCGTAAATTGCGCGTGCGCACAAAGCGCTTGACTGCGATGCAATACAATTACGGCATTTCCATTAGTCGTTTCTTTCAAGGTAATAAGTATGCTGATAGCATAGAATTACAAAACAAGCTTGTAATATTTTGTTTTATTGAAATTTTGATTGCACTAAACGACAAAATCCTAAGCAACAGCATGACTGAAATAACCTACAGTCTTTACCGAATGTGATATTCTTTGAAGCATTTTACATGAAGTCCGATATCACGTTTTTCACATCTTGTAGTGGTTTTTGCATGGCAATGGGCATGGCGTGACCCATGTAAATTACAGTGTTTATAATAAATCTGCGTGCAAATCTCAAAGTTGTTTTCTTTTCTCCATTGCAAAGTTATTTTCTGCATGCAAATCTCAAATTAGTTCAAAAGAATTCCGGTACTATTGAAATAATTACTGTAGAACAACAATAAAATTATTTTGAAATCAATTATATCAACAATAAGTATTTGACATCAAAGGTTTGATGGCAAATAATCCTTTATTGTTCTTATAATTACGAAATTCAGTGTAACTTTAGGTAGGTACGGTATTCTTTTGAACTATAGAAGACAATCAACTTTGAAAACTGCACGCAGCTTTATTGTAAGATCAATAAAAATGCTTGACAATTGATGAAAAATAATTTTATTGATGTCAAATGATGTCATTGTTCAGATAATTACCACTTATCAGAGTGTAAGCGCAAGAATCGCGGTTGGAATCTAACGCTTGCTTTCGTACAGCGTGAGAATCATTGCCGCTGCCGGGACCGCCGTTTTGCTATAGCTTGTGTCTAGCGACCTACATTTAGGACACCGATATTTGAAACAAAATATACCGGAAACGGTAGAGAAAATAAAACAGCAAAAATTATTTTAAAATTGGCTGTTATATATAGAATAAATACAACAAAAATTTTTCCAAACTTATTTGCAATAATGCGATAATTTAAAGAATTCCAAGTGCACCTTCATTTTTTTGGCCGAAGCGAAATTGCGCGTTTTCAAAAGCACGCCATATTCTAACTAGAAATAATTTTTTCAAAAATGAAAATGAAGTTTGCGCAAAAAATACTCATAGTTGCATTATAAGTTCATCTACCTCCATAAATGGGATGTGCGAAGCGCAATTTCAGTTTGAGTAGGTGTCCTACATATAGAACGCTAGGCATAAATGGGTTAATATAGTATGCATTAGGATTTTCATACGTTGTGCCGCCTCCAATATTTCTCATTGCTCAATTTTGAAGGATTTTTAGTGGTTTTAAGGGAATGGGGTATGTGGTTCCCCAAACTGTCAAACCATACAATAAATGAGGCTGAAAGAGGGCGTAGTAAAGTTTTAATAATGCGTCTTTAGGATGGGTAGATTTTAACCTTCTGATTATGCCATTAGCTCTTGTCAACTTAGATTCAATGTATTTAATATGAGGAGCAAAGGACAGTTTGGAGTCAATTATTTCTCCCAGACATTTTACAGTTTTACTAGAATGGATAATAGAATGAGCCTATTAATTTTTATAGTAAGGTTTGATGTCGTATCCATCCAGTTTGAAGGGTATCACCATACAATGACATTTTGCCGTCGAGTAATTTTGCCGCAATTTTGAGTAATTATTTTGCCTTCGAGTAATTTTACTGTCAGTAACAATATTTTTACTTAAGTACAGTTTCAAAATACTTTTTACACCACTGAGTGCACTATACTTATTTTAAGCTTGTAAATTCAGACTCTCCGGAACCAACTTTGGTTTGGGCACGGTTTGGTTTCATGTTTCATTATTATCTTTCTAATCATACGTGTACTCTAACGGTAATTGTTGATGAATTGCGGAACGGAGATCATCATTTTTCCAAGTTTTCTGGCGGCGAAACTTCGTTTGTTGTGTCTGAAACGTTTTCGCGCTTAGGGTTATCTCAACACATGTAAACAGGCTTTATTTGACATCCTACGCTTTTTTTGATGAAACGAAGCTATTTTACATCTTCATTAGTCAATTATTACAACTCGAAAATAAACTTTCTGTATTTGCAGGTAATTTTGATACGATTGGTGACGTAATACCATGGTCCGTGTAACACTAGTCTGGAAACTAAATTTAAAAATGTCTTAAAGGTCTTGTTTTACCGCCATCCAATGACGTTGCCTCACACTGAGTTGATGCAGTCAAAATCTATGTGGTTGCATTGCATTAATAACGGTAAGGTACAAACTCTGGTTAAACTAAAAACCGCATGGGACCGAATGGAACTATTTATAAGACCGCATGAGATCTATCGGACAGAAGGATACCATACGGAACCTTTTATAATATCACATGAGACTGCCAGGAACCGTTTATATGAGACCGCATTGGACCGAATAGAATCGCAAGAAACCGTTTACAAGACCGCATGGGACCGAATTGCACAGTATGGGCACGTATTGAATAACGTAATGTTGTTTACAAGACCGTATGTGAACGTAGGTCCATAGGACCGTTTATGTGACCTCATAAAACCACATGAGAATAAATGGGACCTCATGAAACCACATATAAGAACTATAAAGCCATGGAGATGATATGGAATCGTTTCTATGACCGTATGGGACCCCATGAATCGTCTTGGGAAGCGTAAATGTGTTTATAAGACCAATAGGCCCGCCGCATGAGACCAAAATTTAAGGGCAGTATAGGACCGCTCGGGCCCAAAATCGGTCCCATACGGTTTTATCTAAATGGTTCTATGTAATCCCATTTGGTGTCATGCGGTCTTATGAATAGTTCATTCGGTTCCATATGGTATTATATAAGGTTTTATGTGATACCATGCGGTCTAAATCGGTTCCATGAAGTCCCATATACGCGCATATGAATAGTTTCATGTGGTTCCATTCGGTCTTATATATGGTTTTATGTGATCCCATACGGACTCATAATGATTCCATGTGGTCCCATTCGACCTTATGAATAGTTCCATTCAATCCCATGCAGTCTTATGATTCCATGGATCCCATACGGTTTTATAAATGGTTTCTTGTGGTCCCATACAACCACATAAATAGCTCCAAGTAGTCCTATTCGGTCTCATAAATGGTTTCATGTGGTCTCCTTGGTCCCATATGGCTTGTAGGATTATAGTTCCATGTGATCTCATTCGGTCCCACACGGTCTCATAAATAGTTCCATGTGGTCCTTTTGGTCTCATACGGTCCTATGGATAGTTCCATGTGGTGTATTTGGTCTCATACTGTCTTATGAATAGTTCCGCTCTGTCCCATAACAGTCTTATGAATACTTTCATTCGGTCCTATAGCCTACAATCTTATGAATAGTTCTTTCTGGTCCCACAAGCTCCTACAAATTGTTCCATGCGGTCCCATGGGTCTTTCAAATAATTTCCTTCGGTCTGCGGTCTTACGAATAATTCCATACGGTCGTGTAAATGGTTTTATGTGATCCGATTTGGTCTTAACAATTATTCCATATGGTTCCCCTTTGGTTCCTTACGGTCTCATTTGGCTCCTTTTGGTCCAATACTGTCTTGTAAATAGTTCCATGCGGGCCATACGGTTTTTGGTTCTACTGTCGACCTATGTCTGCCTCTGATTCTAGCTTACTGTCATTAGCACAAGCAGTAAATCCAGTGCTCCAGTAAGTTGGCTGGGCCACTGCCACTAGATGGTGGTAAAAACAAGACTTTTTTGCACAAGTTTACAGACTAGTTGTCTACGGACTATGGAAATACGACTATCATGGCTCGTGCCATGGGCGCTGTTGAATAGGAGCGCTGGAAGCTCCAACTGTTGGCCCAAAATAATTTATTTCTTTCCAACATACTCAATTATTTTGTGGCAGTAGCTTAGCCTGTGATTTAGCAACGCTTATTGGGTCCCCAAGCGTTTCCAAGGTAATTATGAGATAACCTCACCAGTAAACTGTTTATCAAGATTCTCATCGAGTGGAGTGCTAAATTGTCCAACCAGCATTTATTGAAATCCAATGAATGCTGGTAGGCCTACCTGGGACGATCGCATGAACTAAACTCGTAAACCGATGTAGGCTACTGCATAAGAAATCATTATTGTATAGCAGTAAAACTGTCTTGCAAAAATTTTCGGTATGTAGTAGTGTATATCGTTTGTTCTGTATTCATTATCGTGAACTGTTTTTATTTATAGCTAGCCAATCATATAAGGTGTGATTCCAATCCTAATTTGTAAGCAATAGCGTACCAAACATCAGTGAAATAGCTTTTTGGTAAAAACGTTCGAATTGTGCGCAAAATTTCGCAAGCCTTTCCGCACTTTTTCGCCGCCAGATGGCCTAATAAAAGGTCTGTTAGAGAACGCGAAGCCATTCGTGATTTTTGCTACCAGTACACATAGACATTAAACACTTATCATGCCAGCATTTCCTAAAATGTGAGAATCTGTAGTTATAGTAAGTTTGATACAAAAAAGAAACAGGTCCTAAAATTTTGAATCCCGTCATTGAGTACAGGACAGGCTCAGCTTGGAGTTTCTTTCATACGTGACAGTAAAAGGAAATGTGGAAGGAATTTCAGCAACCAGGTTTGCATTTATTATTTACATAGTAAAAGCGAGTGTAGTAATGTGCCAACTCCGTGGCGCTGAAAAATTAAGAGCTTTAAACCAGGCCAGAGTCATCTAGACTGCTTGTTCCAACTATGGCGTAAAGCAGTGGTTCCCAAACTTCTCAGAGTTGGGACCCACTATTTATTACCACAGCTTACGGCGACCCACTTAACTTTATTCAATCAACAAAACATTGACAAAGGAAACTAATTAATTTAATCTTTCAAATTAAGTAACGTTCGCGAGAAGGATGATCTTGCTCTTTTGCGTAATGGGATTGACATCAATTTCAATTTGTAGTTTTTGACGTATCGAATTTATAAGTTACAGTTTATTTCAAGATCTCTATAACTTTTTACGACCCACCAAGATTCATTTTGCGACCCACAGGTGGGTCGCGACCCATAGTTTGGGAAACGCTGTAGTCGATGAAATAACTGAGCGCTTTCGTTTGGTTATGCCAGTGAATGTGGCGATTCTTACTATAAGACCGTAATCACAGTACCTCTAATGAGTTGGGTAAGCGTTGAATCAAATCAAACCTTATTTTTCTGTTGGGTTGTTTTTTTTTGTTTTTGTTTTTTATTTGCGCCCAGTTTTGCTTAAACAATTTTTGTTGTTTGTTCTTATTTTTTTTTTTATCACTTTATTGCGTACTGTTGATACGGGTGTGGTCTTTGTCACTTACACAAAAAAATACATAAAAAAATGATAAAAGCACAGTACGTTTGAAATAAAGCATTTTCAACGGAGTATATGCATCCACGAAGTTAAGATTTTTGGTTAACTTGCCCATCTATGTGTAAATGCAAAATTGCGATACGGAAATTCGTTTTTTTTTTCAACAAACATTTCAAATACCGATATCCGAACTTTCAATCAAATTAGTTCAAAGGTCCAAATAACTTTTTTCGGTCCAAACAAGTTCAAAAAGGTAAAAGTTTGCGAAATTAGGACCTGAAATAGTCCAATCTGGCAACCATGGCATTGTGCCTAGTTTCTATAATCCATTAGTCTGTGGTGTGACAGCATGTTTTGATTATGACGACACAGCAAGTGCAAGTTTAATTAAACAGCAAAACAATCGAAGCAGCACAGTGTGCGTGTGTGACTGTGTACATACACGCGCTGCATTTTTTATATCATTGGTGGGACATCTTGGCATATGCTATTTAAGGACTCGAATCTGTACCTGAAAATATCGTGTTAGCGCGTGAGGACGAGTTAACTAACCAATGTACAAGGTTTATCGGGCCGCCTTGAAAGCTTTAGAGGGCCACAAGTGGCATATAACGTACGCATGACTCGTAGGGCGAGTACGATGGCATCCTGCGCCATGGCCTATGTCCAATGTCCATCGACATGTCGTACTTAATTGTTACCAATCTTTGCAAATTTGTTGGACTTTGGTGAGCACTTTCAGCGCAAATTTTGTAAAAAATATTCTTTTATCATGTTCAGACTCCCTGATGATCGCGTAAGCATGAAACCGACCGATGGAGTTTGTAAAGAAATACTACCAAACTAATTGAATTACGTTTTGCTCTAGTCTAGTGGTTAGTGGTTCCCAAACTTCTCAGAGTTGGGACCCACTATTTATTACCACAGCTTACGGCGACCCACTTAACTTTATTCAATCAACAAAACATTGACAAAGGAAACTAATTAATTTAATCTTTCAAATTAAGTAACGTTCGCGAGAAGGATGATCTTGCTCTTTTGCGTAATGGGATTGACATCAATTTCAATTTGTAGTTTTTGACGTATCGAATTTATAAGTTACAGTTTATTTCAAGATCTCTATAACTTTTTACGACCCACCAAGATTCATTTTGCGACCCACAGGTGGGTCGCGACCCATAGTTTGGGAAACGCTGTAGTCGATGAAATAACTGAGCGCTTTCGTTTGGTTATGCCAGTGAATGTGGCGATTCTTACTATAAGACCGTAATCACAGTACCTCTAATGAGTTGGGTAAGCGTTGAATCAAATCAAACCTTATTTTTCTGTTGGGTTGTTTTTTTTTGTTTTTGTTTTTTATTTGCGCCCAGTTTTGCTTAAACAATTTTTGTTGTTTGTTCTTATTTTTTTTTTTATCACTTTATTGCGTACTGTTGATACGGGTGTGGTCTTTGTCACTTACACAAAAAAATACATAAAAAAATGATAAAAGCACAGTACGTTTGAAATAAAGCATTTTCAACGGAGTATATGCATCCACGAAGTTAAGATTTTTGGTTAACTTGCCCATCTATGTGTAAATGCAAAATTGCGATACGGAAATTCGTTTTTTTTTTCAACAAACATTTCAAATACCGATATCCGAACTTTCAATCAAATTAGTTCAAAGGTCCAAATAACTTTTTTCGGTCCAAACAAGTTCAAAAAGGTAAAAGTTTGCGAAATTAGGACCTGAAATAGTCCAATCTGGCAACCATGGCATTGTGCCTAGTTTCTATAATCCATTAGTCTGTGGTGTGACAGCATGTTTTGATTATGACGACACAGCAAGTGCAAGTTTAATTAAACAGCAAAACAATCGAAGCAGCACAGTGTGCGTGTGTGACTGTGTACATACACGCGCTGCATTTTTTATATCATTGGTGGGACATCTTGGCATATGCTATTTAAGGACTCGAATCTGTACCTGAAAATATCGTGTTAGCGCGTGAGGACGAGTTAACTAACCAATGTACAAGGTTTATCGGGCCGCCTTGAAAGCTTTAGAGGGCCACAAGTGGCATATAACGTACGCATGACTCGTAGGGCGAGTACGATGGCATCCTGCGCCATGGCCTATGTCCAATGTCCATCGACATGTCGTACTTAATTGTTACCAATCTTTGCAAATTTGTTGGACTTTGGTGAGCACTTTCAGCGCAAATTTTGTAAAAAATATTCTTTTATCATGTTCAGACTCCCTGATGATCGCGTAAGCATGAAACCGACCGATGGAGTTTGTAAAGAAATACTACCAAACTAATTGAATTACGTTTTGCTCTAGTCTAGTGGTTAGTGGTTCCCAAACTTCTCAGAGTTGGGACCCACTATTTATTACCACAGCTTACGGCGACCCACTTAACTTTATTCAATCAACAAAACATTGACAAAGGAAACTAATTAATTTAATCTTTCAAATTAAGTAACGTTCGCGAGAAGGATGATCTTGCTCTTTTGCGTAATGGGATTGACATCAATTTCAATTTGTAGTTTTTGACGTATCGAATTTATAAGTTACAGTTTATTTCAAGATCTCTATAACTTTTTACGACCCACCAAGATTCATTTTGCGACCCACAGGTGGGTCGCGACCCATAGTTTGGGAAACGCTGGCGTAAAGTATGGAAGAGCGCAAAAGTGCCGAATTATGTGCGAAATATCATGTTGGAGATGTCGCTGTACCAGTGTAACTAACTACTGTTTTGGCAGTCCGCTTTGTCCCTAATTATAGTTTTCATACACGGGTATCTATTTTTTGTGATCTGCTGTATAAGTATTGTGTAAAATTATCATAATTATTTTACAAAAGTACGTGATAAACGCAATTGCTGATCGTCTGAAAAAATATCCAAGTACGCCAACACTGTCAATAATAAGCTCATACAGTCATAAAGCATCGCACGTACGTAAATAACACTGGTCAACAAAATTTTGGTTTTTGAATATTGCGGAGACTTTAACGCCTTAATCTTATGCAATCAATCACGCTAATTTCGAATCTGTAAGCTATATTCGTCCAACACGTCAGGTTTTTTAGATTTTTTCTTTTTTATTTATTGTTATGTAAAACGAAAGACCTTTGTTCAATCACAATATTCACATTATTATGACATAAGCAAAACCTTTGTAACGTCATAGAAGTTTATTGTGACACATTTTGTGAACAATCAAATATATGACTTCAATTTTAGCAGCAAATAATTTCCTTGAAAACTACAGTCAAAACCCCCTCGTAATTTCACACTTCTGCAGGTAGCATCTATTTTGTCATAAACGAAATTTTTATCAATCAAACCTTCTATTTGGTAACAGTTCTGAAAAAGTGAAAAGATGTAAAAATGAGGTATTAAAAACCAGAGTTTGTGATTTTAGCAATAACTAAATAAGCAATGTCCTTCCTGGCCTACTGGTGGGAAGTCATGACGACTTCCTCTGGTTGGGTCGGAGGCTAATATCAGCTCTCCATCGCCAACAGTGCAAATCATTCCAGTCAAACGTACCGTAGGGGGGGACAGCGCTGTTTCGGGGTATTAGCCCTCATCAGTCTACCTCAGGTAAGGTACATACATCTTCCAGAACGAATGATCTTGCCAGGATCACTCATCCCTTCGTATAAATATATCTTAAAGAATCTAACGTTTGTGGTACGTATCCACTCGTGCGGTTACATCACCGCGCTGGTCAAATCCTATACTTGGCCAGGGTGAAGAGGAATAACTAAAAAAGCAATGTCCTTCCTGGCCACGTATAGGATTTGACCAGCGCAGTGACGTAACCGCACGAGTGGATACGTACCACAAAAGTTAGATTCTTTAAGATATATTTATCCGAAGGGATGAGTGATCCTGGCAAGATCATTCGTTCTGGAAGATGTATGTACCTTACCTGAGGTAGGCTGATGAGGGCTAATACCCCGAAACAGCGCTGTCCCGTTCTGCGGTTTGTGATTTTAGTTTATAACGAAAAGGTTGCTAAGCACCTTTTTATTATGTGTATCAGGTATTACCAATCAACTTGAGTTTTTTCAACCCTCAGATCATCTACTATCATGATTAGTCTTAGCGCTGTTAAGACTAATCGTGATAGTAGATGATCTGAGGGTTGAAAAAATTCAAGTTGATTGGTAACACCTGATAGAGTAAACCTTCTGCATGCTGTTGAAAAGTTCACATCAAGGAGAATTATGACGCTTGGCTACTCACAAACGAGAAACTGTGATGTCACAACCAAATACTTTGTTTTGCGACAAAGGTAAATTGTGGTGTGACAATTACGTTTTGAAAAGTTAACCACGATAAAAAACTTAAAATGTCTTATACACATGACGTGATATACAAAAAATGGCTGCAGATTTTGAATCAGCAGAAAAAATTCTTTCAAAAAAGTTGGTTGGCATTTTTGTTTAAATTTTGCTGTTGACCAGTGTAATCTTGTCAGTAGTACTGGACGATTTTTTTATTAATCACCAATCAATGGCAATAACTTAGTGTGTACTACGTCATGCAAAAATATTAAAATCAGAGCGAAAGTGCGTCTTGCGTGATCGTTTTCGAAATCCATGAGTTTTAAGTTGACTCAGCACTCAGTAGTATAGCTCACAAAGTTATTTCTAATTCAGCGTAAATTCCTTTTTCGTTTTATAACGCATTGCTTGCGCAAAAAGACGAAATGCAGAGATAACCGTTATAATAGAAAACTTATAGCAGAGACTGCGATGCATACGTGAGCAGTTTCGCATGCGAAAACTTGTTTTTCTTTTCGAACGGAAGTTAGCCAGCAATTTTTGCGTTAAATTACGCAAGTAGTTATGATTTACAACATGCGTTAGACAGACCTTGTACGATTAGGTCATAGTAAATGAAAAATGATCAAAATCATGGACAGAGCCGTATAAATATAGTGACTTCCTGGCGCTGAAATAGATCCTGGTCTATAACTGCACAGTAGGTGTCTAGCGTAATATAATTTGTAATAGGGCTACTAAGTTCGTCATAACCTAATTAAGGCTTGCGCTGGCCTATAAATATGAGCGTCGCCAAGGCACGTCAGTTCAGTTGAAAAAAAAATTTGATGATCACGCGCTCATTCAAATCTATACAAAATCACAAAATGATGACAGAAAGCTTGATAAGCCCAGCATCAGCAACAAGCTTAAATGAGGGCATGATGTTTTTTGTAAATGAAAATGAAAGTTATTCCGATGATCAAGAATATCTGTGGCAGCCAACTAATGTAAACTCCAAACCCACCATTCTGGAAAAAGCGCTTGAGTACAGGGAAGAAAATCCGAATGAGTGGAAAAATAGACAAATAGAAATAGAAAGAGATCTTCTCGAATCTCGCCAGCATTTTGAGGAAGATTCATTTCTCGATCAGTATTACATGAAATTGGACAAAGATAATCAAGTCAGAAAGGGCTTAATAAATTTAATACACAACGAGGTGAGAGTAATATTGGAAGCATTTAGTTGTTTTCTTCAGACCAATGCAGTTGATTGCTTAATCAAAACATACTTTATAGCCTACCAACAACTCAAGCAAAATAAATTTTGAAATCGTGCGTTTAATGTCATTCTTTCTGAAATGTGAAGCAACTTACTATGCACAATAGACTTTGATGATCTATGGCTTGAGATTAATGCTGTTTTATCTTGTATTTGTAGCCTCCATCTCTTCAAGTTCAAATGAAATGTGAGTTTACTGCCAAACAGCGCCACACGAAGAAAGATTTTCCAGACAATTTTAAAGAGTAAGTTTACGATTTTCCAGAAACAATTGGCGAATGCCTACATTCTAAGTTGCATTTAATCTGAACTGAAAATAGCCAATTGAAAGTCAAATCTTCCTTATACCGGTACTCTTAGTATCACACCGAAGCGTGCAACACATGTCTTATCTCCGCGGCACAGCGCCGGGGCAACACAATTCCAAACAACGTCGCGGCGGAAGCGAATCGCTGCCGACAGTGTCTGATATGATCGGCCTGGGAATCGAACCCAAGACCTCCCGCGCTGCTAGCGATGTCTCGAACTACTGCGCCAACCTGTTAGTATGGTCGATCTTGTTCAATAAAGCAAGTTGTTCCATGATAAATTCCCGAAATAAGTCGCACAAACTTATTCGTGAGTTTAATTAGCGGATGTCGCTTGTTCTTGCTTGTTTTACTTACGAAATGCTCTTTTCTCTAGAAATGTTGAGAAAGATCAAATTACTGTTTTTGAAAAAAAGAGAGATCGCCAAGTGCATACCAATGCTGCAAGGCGGAGAATCGAAGCGTTAGATAAAGTCCAGTTCCACATTAGGCTTTCTAAAGGAAGAAATTTGAGCAATGCACTGGCAAGTGATGTACCAAGGCTCCTGGAGTGTCAAGTCCGATGCAAACTGCACGCTGGAGACTCAAAAAACACTGTTCACACATGGAAATCCGATTACGAGTTCTGTGATGTCCGAGGTGTATCAAAGTGAGTAAGTTTGACAGGATAAGCATTCATATTACTTTACCTTATTTGTTATACGTTCATGAAGTTGTCAGTCATAACTTGACGCTGTTTTTGCTGCATAATTTTGTTCCCGCTATTTCAAAGTTGAAGTATTGCTGAAGGATGTTCTTTAGCCTCTTTATTGCCACCACGACAAAAGTGCAAAAATGACATCATTCCAATAAAAAATATTATGAGGTTGTCACCCCAAATTTTGTCAGCATCCTAAGACATTTTAGATCCGTTGCAGCATTGGGGAAGTAACGTGGCTCGATATGACTTAATGCTCTTCAATACCAAGGTCTCTTAACTTTTTTGTCGTGCGGACCCAGAAACATTTCAACGATAGATAATTGACCTCTTATAACGAAGCATTTTCAAACTGCCAACCCCAGTAGATAAACGCCGTATTTGTATTTGAGTTTACGAACACGTGAAGCATATACGCAGACTCTTTGCGTGCTCATGGATGGACCGCAAGTTATGAACCTTTCCTTTTACACAAACATCATTGGAAAATAAATTAAGGAATGAACAGTGTCTGGAATCTACAGAGCGTGCGTGAGCTATGTCAAGATTTAATTATAAATATTGTTTTCAGGTGGAATCACGTCTTTGCCATTAAAGGATATACTTCAATGGAACTGTCGCGGTCTTTCGTTACTCTAGAAGTTGTTGCAAAAAATCAAAGCGGAAAACTTGTCATTGGAGAAACACTTTTGGCTGGAAAGAATGGTAAGTAAAAGAAAAAGCATATAGTTTTACAATCGATACACGAAAAGATAGTACTTAACATTAACCTACGTTCACAAACACTCGATCTCAAAATTAATCGCTTTCAAAGATGCAAAAGTTGTTGCAGTTGCTAGCCCCTTTGCTTTTTTTATGGTTAGTTAGGCTAGTGTGAGTTGGTAATTGCCTAAGATCGTAGGCTTTAAATGTTTTACATGGTGGGCTTGTAGACTTTCGTAGAATCACTTTCACTTTTTTATATTTTGTTACATTTGACTTTTAGCAGGATTTGCATAATTTCAATCTATGTTTATTTTTGGAAAGCTTTTTGCATAATGTTTATTACTGCATTAATATTTTGTGCTTCAATAGCACATAACATTAATAATTTTGTTTTTAGCTTTGATCAAAGACGAAGAAACTGGCATAACAAGATTACCTACCGAAAATGAGAACAGATACTGGCAAGAAGCTTTTCACAGACCTGGAAAAATTGTTAGCGTCGCAAGCAAACTAGATCATAGGTTGAAAAACGGTAAGTAAGGACCTAAATTAAAAATCAAGCTTATTTTACGTTACGCTTGCTTAAACGTTCTAGCGCAAACTTTTGTTCATATTGTCTTGCCAGGAGCAACGTGGTTACGTGCTTTTGATCGGATGGCAAAAAATAACGTAGGGCAGTTTTTAGAATGTAAATAGTCTAAACCAGCCCTAAACCTGACCTCGTCACGTTCAAAGTATTTTGGTTACGTGAAAAAATCGATAAATTGACGATACTTAGCTTACAATGGTGTTGTTATACAATGGATTCAATATTCTACTTGTATTCTTACTTAGGAAGTACACTGTACGTCAGAAATGGCTATTTACATGATAGCATACACGGAACGTTGTAACTGAGCATTTTTTCCCAATGTAATATTTATTCTTACTAATGTTTGTTAGTTTTCGCACAGTAATTTTTTGTGCTTTTTTTAGGATTTGGCGAAGCGTTAACAGCATTGTTGAATGAAGAAGTATCTAATGGTTCCGTACAACGTTTGAATATAATTGGTCTCAACGGACTGAAAAGCTGAAGCTCTGTCAAACACTTCATTTGTTTCCATTGTTAACCTTATAGGGTGCTAGTTGCATGTAAAATCAATGGATGTCCATTTAACACATGCTGGAAGTTAATTCCATTTCAGATTTAATTAACCAGAACTGAGTTAGAAAGGTTTTTAGAAATCATTTCCGGTTTTCTATACATTTTAAAAGTTTTCTGAACGATTTTCGTTTGCGTAATCTTCGAACAATAATATTGCTGAATTTCGTTGAATTTATATAAATCTTTACTTTATTCCAATATTGCATTACAATGCTAATACGTTTTTTTATATCACTTAATTTCGTTCTCATAAAAATCTGCGAGAAGCAATTTGTTGTTTCTCGTTAATGTTGCTTATTTTCTGTGATTTTTTTATTATTACTGCGGGCCTACCTTAAAATGTGTATAACTTTTTGTATTTAATGGTCTTAACGGTTTTGCTTTATTATACAGCCTAGCCAAATTTTCTATTTTAAACCGGTAGGTTTTGTGCTTTGTTTTTCATAAGGTAGTACCTAAAGCACCGGACCGCTTGTTTGTTTCTTCAGTTGACGTTGATGGAACGCTCGTATGACGTCATCAGCACTAACTTAAAACGTAAAATTAAGGAATATTAGGGTACAAATAGAGTTGGGAGATTGGTATAGAGTTAGCGACCTAAAGCTGATGTAGCTTTGGGGTTGGTGTGTACAAAAAGCAATTTCATAAGACAAAGCCTGCCGGTGCTCTTCTAGATACTATTCCGCTTTTTCATGATGGAAATGCCCGGCATGCCTGATTTGATTATTTCGCAAAAGGTGTACGGGCGTTGCAATACCACCCTGATTGATAACATTCTATGCTATTGTGTAACATGAACCAGAATTAATCTATTATTTTAATATTTAAACATTTTTAATTTATGAATGTTTGGTTCTGCATTAACAGCGTTTTCTATGCATGACATCATGTAATTAATGACGTAAGTTGACTCCGAAAATATATGATGTGATGTAACTGATGTTCATGACTTGCTACCTGTTTTTGTTTTGTGTTCGTCTTGCTTTTGCGTTTGAAAATATATAACACGAAAAGCACATTATGGTTGGTGTTTTTGAGTTTATTAGGTCTATGGTGATTTTGGTAAGGTAATTATAGTTTATATCAGACAAATATTTATATAAAAACCCAAGAATATAGACTAATTGGTGTATTATGGCTGACTAAACGTCTAAAAGTTATTATAAATTTTTTACTTTTGACCAGGTTGTTATTTTTGATGAAAGTACGTGATGAGTGCAATATATACGTGACGTTATTCCCATGTTGCACTTTTTAGCTGAAACTTTCAGCGGAAAATTAAAGTCTATTACTGAGGCTTACTCTAGATATTCAGATATTCTGACGTCAATATCAAATGACATCATAGGGTTCGTTCGATGAAAGTATCTCGATAATTGTGAATTTTCGTGAGTCTCGAACGTTCTATGACGATAAAGTTACGAATATTTGTTTATAGTTACTTTACTTCATTAATTAGGCTACATTTTATTATTATTTTCTGCTCACCAATGCCTATGAGATTTATGATCGGCGTCATATGAGCTTGCTTTCGATTATGGCACATAAAGAAAGAAATGCTTGAATAATAAAAAGAAAAGTACAAACAGCGGCCTATGTCACGGGCAAAAGCTTATGTTAATAACGCAAGTGCAGCAGAAAAGTTCCCGTACGATTTCGAACTTGCACCATCTGGATCTCAGCCAGCTCTGTAGGCTATGACAATTCTTGTGATGGTAACAAAAATGGAAAAAATCTCGTGGCAAATTCATGGTGCAATGCTGGCCACAGCCCACTGTTAAGTAAAAAAAACTAAAATATCTATATATGGGTTTCGGTTTCGCGGGTTGTAGCTCGTAACTTATGTAAATCAAACTCATCATTTGATCAATGTTTAAACAATATTTGAAACTGTAATGAGCAAGCAGCAAGCTGCTAAATATTTTTGCTGAAGAATAAGCCTAGTTTTTTTTCCTCTAAAAATTTATGCTTCATGACACGTAAATTACATAAAACCTCATACGTTTTAGCTACAGTCTGTAAAACTCTCGTAGATACTTTGCATGGTTAACGCTGATTCCTAGAAAGTGAGTGGCCGGTTTTAAGATTGGGTGCGACAGGAAAAATGTTTGAAGTATATCAGGATTTTGTCTGTCTGTAAAGTATGAGACATTTGACAATAAATACTGATTAGCAGGTTTATTTTTGATAAGAAATACCCTCGATAACTTTCTTTTTTGTAACTTCCAGAGACTCCTAAAAGTTACTGTTACTATGACTACCAAAAAAAACTGTATTTTAAAATTTTGGTCACCAGTAACCTCTCTCACTTTAGGTCATTTTAATTGCTAAATAACTGTAGAGTTTTGTACTTGCAATGCCAAACTGGCATTAATTTTGCAGTACTTCTTCAATTTTCATCGTATTCGCGCTTTTATTTTGGATGCCAATCACAAACTTATTGCTTTACCATTTTTTATGTTATAGCCTAGCCCTATGCGGTACTGTACGTGCTTTTTTCAAAAACGAAAGGATGTAATTACTTTTAGGGACAACAGTGTATCATGGGCTCGATACTCCATTAATTCTAGTCTTTACGACGCAAACGAACAAGGGTCAAAAGATTTTTGATAAGTTTCGTAAGACGTTTTCCTAGGCAAGCACATTCTTTTGTCACAGGCCTACACGTTTCGTATTAGGATGCGAGAGTCACACCATGGTCACGCTGTGACATTCGATGCTGCTGCGTCATGAACCATATGATTTTCAAGTTGATATAAACAACTCGATTGCAACAACGAAGCACATTCGCATTTGTTTCGGGAAGTAAACCAAGTTGTCATCATGCATTTTCAATCACACGTTCAGAGACATTTGACGAACTCATGTGATTGTGTAACGTTTGCGTGCTAGGTCGCAAAGGTATATTATGCAAGCAAGGCCGAATTTAGACAATGAGAAGCCCTGGCTATTTGATCAATGAGGCCCTTGTGATCAATGATCAGACTCATCTCTACGTATATAAAGGACTTAATGGTCGATCTAAGAAAAAAAGGCCTTTGTTGTTACGAGGTTCTAGGCTTCAGTCTGCCTAGCGTATTGATAAATCTGGCCCTGTGATGCAAGCTAGAGTGTGGCTTTTACTACAAACAAGATCAGAAAGTAATCAGGAGTTTATCTTTAAACCCTTTTTGTAACTTTCTTTTGCGTTTCATGATGCATACAAGATCATTTAATTTAACATCATTATCTCTGTAGGTGCGACGACAGCAGCAAACGTAACAAGCGAAGTTTAAGCGGAAGGCCTAAAAACTTGGTTTTATCGCAAACGTCATTACAGCTTTTTCCAATCTGAGAGGAAACAAAGAAATCAAGCAGTATTGTACCACGTGAGCAATGAGGATCATGTAACAAAAAAAAATTTATTGTTACTACTGTATTTTTTTTTATCAATCTACTTTTACAATTATGAATGTCAAGCTATAACATTTAACTGCTGCTGTTTTAAGTTAGATACAACGTGGTACAGACGGGCAGGCCAATGGTTTCTGCTGATCTGTAATTAGCGATAATTCAAAGCTTGAATATATTGCAATTCAAAGCTTGAATTATTGCAATAACAAGAACCTGCAACAATACTCGTCCAACTTATCAATTTATGCAGCATTAGGCTTCCGGTTTCTATATTTTAATTCAATGAATTCAAGACTTAATTTTATCTTGCTTAAAGACTGATACTTTTGGTTCTCAGCTCTATTATAATTGCCTACCACAGTAATACATTAAAACAGTGGTTACCAAACTTTTCAGAGTTGAAACCGATTCTTTACTATCGCAGCTTAAAGCGAGTGGCGGCGCACCCAACTTTACTCAATTAATAAAGTATTGATGGAAGAAATTACCTCTCATGCCAACTAGAGCGGGCATGGGCAACATACGGCCCGCCGGCTGGGTCCAGCCCGTGAAGGATTTTGATCGTCCAGCAGACTGTATCCAACCATATCCTGTAATGTGGCCCGCGGGCTCATTCCAGACAGTTGCCGATCGCTACGCTGTCGACGAATTGTCGGTGAGAACTTGTAAATTGAAAACTGGGGTTCTACTAAACACCGCAAAGGACTGAAACACCGCAAAGGACAACAAAGGACCTCAAATTGATGTACTAAACACCGCAAAGTACGGCAAAGGACCCTAAAACCCTAACCCTAATCCTAGCCCTAACTCTAACCCTATGGCCTAACCCTAACCTAACCCTAATTTAAAGTTCTTTGTCATTCTTTGTTATGGTATGATTGCAAGTCTTTTGTTGTTCTTTGCGGTGTTTAGTAGATCAATTTCAGGTCCTTTGTCGTTCTTTGCGGTGTTTAGTACATCAATTTGAGGTCCTTCGTCGTCCTTTGCGGTGTTTCAGTCCTTTGCGGTGTTTAGTAGGACCGCAAAAATTGCCTTAGTGCGCTTGTGAAACTACAACAATTAGTGCGATTACTGAAAATTGGGTCTCAGCAGAGAGCGTTGTAAACATCTCTCACCCCTGCATGACAAGGTGATTCTTTGCCTGCTATCAGATAGATTTAGGTATAATGTTTTATTTCTTGCATTATTTGATTAAGATATTGAATATTAATCAAGTATTCACGTAATAATCTGGCCCACCAAGGACTTCATTTTTCCACATCCGGCTGCCGACTACAGAAGTTGCCCATCTCTGAACTAGAAGCTGTTTCTGATAAAGACTACGCACCGGTAATGCAAGCTAACTATGGGTTACCAGAAGCAACTACGAAAAGAAACGAGGAAATCACACATACGACCCGGCGCAACAAGGCAATTAAAGAATCAAAGTCTGCGACTGCTATTATATCTCCTGCGTAGACCGACCATTACAACTATTTCAAAGCAAAGTCAAAACTACAGCCGGTTGCAGCGGACCTGCGCAACGAAATACGTTTATTGGTTCTATTGTCTTTTTGTCGAGTTACGACATAATAGGGCCATTTTTTTTTGACCTAAAAAAACATATTTTTGACTTTATTTGAGCAAAATTTTGACTTTATTTTGACCTAACCGCTTTTGCCTAATTACTTATGTCTTGTTGCACTTTTTTGATTAAAAATGGTTCATAATCCGCAATTTAACAAACATTTCATGCATAATAAGTTCTATTTCCTTCTCAATTACCGCACGCATTTTTACTATTTCAACTTATTATTTCGGAATAATCAAATAAAACTGGGCATAAAATTTTAATAGCAGC
The DNA here is from genome assembly GCA_964006365.1 of Trididemnum miniatum. Lineage (NCBI taxonomy): Eukaryota > Metazoa > Chordata > Ascidiacea > Aplousobranchia > Didemnidae > Trididemnum > Trididemnum miniatum. The sequence continues at coordinate 13,353,060 of OZ023239.1, forward strand.
TCAAAAATTCAAAAAAATACAAAAAAATCTACGTTTTTTCATTTTTGTAAGGGTTAGGAAATTTTTGATGAAGAGAATTTTGACCAATTTTAATCTTATACAAAATTTTGGCTTTATTTTGACTTATAAAATCTACCAAAACAAACTCCTGAAGGCCTGAAACGAACGGTAGCACATGTTTGATCATGTAATAAGGTCCTAAAAAATTTTTGACTTTATTAACTTTAGCGGGCCCTAGACATAACACAAAACATAGCAACGGCTTATCATCGCTAAACTTAAAACTGTTTATGCGTAAAAAAGCTAAGCGATCCCTATGTGGCAATTTTTTTCCCATTAAGAAGATCGTAAAAAAAAACTTGTCACAGATTAGAATTTGAATTAAATTTTATGCTTTCTGCTATTTATTGAACATTTCCATCTGGAGCGTATTTAGGGGGGCTTTGAGCCATGGCTTCACTTTTGACTCTGCCTTTATTAAAAAAGAACAAAACTAGTGGTGCCAAGTGACTGAAATAGGTCACACTCTTTTAATGGTTTCTGCAGCTTATGGCTGGGGACTGGTCCAGGGGTAGGATGAGGGGTATGCATCCTCTCACCAGCCATTTTCAAAAATGTTTTTGATGCATACAATTTTTCCATAATTTCGAACCTTTTCGATGCGATAAGCTTTACGCCTTAAGCACGCATAATCAAAAATGTGCGAACAAAATGCTTCATATTTGGCGAAGCACTCAGAATTAGGGTCAAAAAATTTTAACAAAATTTGCATGAAAATTATTTTAAAAACACTAAAATACCAATTACAGCATGTAAATTTTCAAAAATTTTCCGGGGTAGCATGCCCCCGGACCCCCAAGAGTTTTTCTTGTTTCTCAATCAGTTTCAAATTTGTCCTGTTGAAAAAACATGTTCTTGAAACAGGGCCGGCGGACCCGCCCCCGGCCGAGGGGGGGGGGCAGGCCTGGTCTGGGGCCCTGCCCTAAACACCGCGGTGTTTTTTTCTTCTTGGAAATGATTTTAGTACGTGTTACGACGCAACATTAATTTGTTCGTGTGCATGTGTGTAGAAAGGTGCTGACGGGGGGAGAGGGTTTGAAGAATGTTGGACTCCAATTGCGCCGCTCTTGTTTGAAATGCAGGCTACTGTAGGCAAAATCGCTAGTATGTAAACGATTTTTTTGATCTGTTGAACGAACGAAAGCATAACATTTTTCTGTCAAAAATACACATTTTTTCCTATTTCATGCACCTTGCTTTGAATGAGGTGGTACATGGTAGGTGTGTAGAAGATTGCAGGATTACCATACTTCGGAATACAATAAATATGGGACGAAAATAGCTTAAGAAGGAAAAATAAAGCCGCTGTAAATCTCAAAACTGGACGTTTCGACAACATAAATTCAACTGTCATCATCAGCAGTGTATGCAAGGCAGTACAAAACTGTAAGGATGTGCTAAACTGTAACTGTAAAACTGTAAGTAAGGATGTGATAATCGAAAATGTGCTTACAGTTTTGTACTGCCTTGCATACACTGCTGATGATGACAGCTGAATTTATGTTGTCGAAACGTCCAGTTTTGAGATTTACAGCGGCTTTATTTTTCCTCCTTAAAGATTACCATAGTTTTTACGCAAAAGCATTAGGGGTGTGCGCAGGAGCGTATTTAGAGGGGAGGCTTTTGACTCTGCCTTTTAGTGAAAGAACATTTAAATTAATGGTGCCAAGTGACTAAAATATGCTAGGCTACTCTTTTGATGGTTTCTGTAGCTTATGACCAGGGGCAGATACAGGGGGGTAGGGTGAGGGGTATGCATCTTCCCATCAGCCATTTTCAAAAATGTTTTTGATGCATACAATTTTTCCATAATTTCGAACCTCTCCGATAGCGATAAGCCTTATACGCTTTAAGCACGCATAATCGAAAATGTGCGAACGAAACTGTATCATATTTGGCGAAGCACTCAGAATTAGGGTCAAAATATTTAAACAAAATTTGCCTGAAAATTATTCAAAAGGCACTAAAATAGCCATTACAGCATGTAAATTTTCAAAAATTTTCCGGGGTAGCATGCCCCCGGACCCCCCTAGAGCCTTTCTTGTTTTTCATTTAGTCTTAAATTTGTTCTGCCGAAAAAAAAAACGCCTAAAAAATGTGGAAATTGTGCCGCCCCCCTCCCCTTTTAAAGTTTCTCGCTACGCCACTGGGTGTGCGACTACGCAAGCAAAGTGGATCAAAATTGGTTCGTCAAACGGATCGCTGAAAGTTCAAATTTACGACATATTCCTCCTTTAAACTTCAATTGTTTTTTTAAGAACCGGTTATTGCCAATTGGATTGGTAATTTTCTTGAATGCTTTTCTCCTGCTTTTTCCCATGTCATGTCACACCGTGCTGGACCGTTTGTCATCAATTTATTATTGTGACGCGTAATAGCGCGAAAAAAACAGCCAGTAGTTCAAGTGTTAAAACGATTTTAGGTAAAACATTTTCCGGCAGTCGGGTAAACGCTTGCTCTGTGGAATCGAGAGTGTTCTTAAGAATTAGAATTTAATGAAAATAACTATTCTTTAAGCACCAGTTATACGCAGGGGTTCCATACCCTCCTTATTTCAAAGATTTTGTCTGTATTTTGAGAGTCTACGTTTTGGAAAATATTTTTGTCTTCAAAGCTTTATGGGGACATCATAAAAGCAACACAATCTCATTTGGAACAAGAAGAAGCAAAGCACAGATATGCATGAAGCATTGTTAGCACTTCAGGTTGTCAATGTTAGGTAGGAAGGTGGTGTATGTGTAGCTCAATAATACCCAGGCAGTTTAATTATTTTTCCCGTCGTCCTTATTTTTGATTCCGGTAGATTTTAAACTAGGGTACGTAGATGCAAAATCGGACGCAATCGCATCTTGCGCAAATACATCCGTCAGGTTCATTCATCAAAAATCGCACGAACACGGATGAAACGCAAAATCGGATGAAAATCCCATTCTGTGTAAAACCATCTGTACTATTTTGCTTTCGATAAAGGGGACCCGACCTGAAGTTTTCGGGGGGGGCTCAGTTGGCCTAGCGCCGGCACTGTCTTGAAAAAAATGAGAAATTATGCCCCCCCTTTTATAAATTTTTCTCTACGCCACTGATTTTCATGCTCGAGTCGCCACTGGTCCCCATAGTCAGTATAGTTAATCAAAACCTTCTATAACTTTTCACGACCCACGGGTGGGTCGCGACCCAGCGGACTCATAGTTTTGGAAACGCTGCATTAAGAGCTTTCTAGTGACTAAAAAAAATAAGCATGCTGTTTTAAATTTATCTAATACATGGAACTCTCTTCTTTATTTCTGTATCCATACTTTGGTGTGTGTGGGGACGCATCTCAAGGTGGAGTTTCCTAGAACCTTAATATTCTGAAACATGTGGTGGATAAAAGATTAAAAAATCACATTTTTACTTTATACTCGCAGAATTGCGCCAAGCGTGTAATGAGCAGCGGGGCCCATATTCGCAGTTTAGCGTGTGGGCTTCACAACTTCGAACTGGAAGAAAGTTCGCAGCGTTGGTAACATTGTGTTTGATTTGGTCGGCCTGACAATCAAACCTCATACTTACCGCAAAGATGGCCGACCAGCCGGTTTTGACCAAGATAATTGTTTTAAGTAGCCTAATCCGGCCCACGCGTTCGGGATTGTCATCAAACTCTTTCGTCAACCGGTGTTGAATACAACATTGTTTGGCCATTTTTTTCTTGGAATATTTGAGTCATGCAAGAGGAATTATGAGGTTTGAATCGTGAATAAGTGATTTGATCTTTACTAATTGATAAAAATTGCTAAAAGTTATGAACTTGCGTAAACTCTAGCGTTAGCAAGTTAATTGCTTCCGGTCTTTTCCATTTTAAATGACTTTACACTTCCGTGGACGTAGGCATGTATTACATTATGGAATTACGTATTACAGTTGCGTGCAACAGATAAACTCGTGCGTCTTGCAATATCAACGTAACAGTAGCCAGGGATAGGAACGTCAATTCTGCGGGCTACATCAATTGCGCAACATTTTTAGAGCTTCCCCCTAAAAAATTCATCAGTCAAGTTTTGCATAAAATAAGATTATGTCACAAACTTACCATTACACAACACATGATCATGGTCATGGCTGATTATGCTTTACTGCAAATTGAAAGGTATCGATTGTTTGTTTCGCCATAAACTAAACCAAAGGTTGGCAACAAGGGGCCATTGGCCCTCCTAGAGGGGTCACTAGCGCAAGATTTGGTAACAGTAATTAACAGCTTAAAACCAGCAGACGACTGTAGCCACTACAAATGAAATACCGGAAGAAAAATTTACTTCTGAGCAGGAAGTCTATGGTGTCGTGTGTCTAGAAAGGAGCCACAAGCCATAAACGGCTGAAAAACACAGAACTAGACGGTTAAATTTGTGACAGTTGTAAAGAGATTTGACGTTTACAATGTTGTGTTTCTATACTTGACAAAGCGGACCACATTAAGCGGGGTGCAACTTCCCACTTTTGCTCCTGACTTTACGAGAATTTTAGGCTATGTACCAGGGGTGGGCAAAGTTTTTAATTCAAGAGCTTTATGCAATGATATAGAACTAAGGGAGAGCCGCAATCTTTGTTTGGAGTGTTTACACAACTGCAACGAACAAAACAATTTAATGTAAAGAAACACTACGACACACGATATTATCAGCATTAAATCAACTATTCAATAGTTTACTCAAACATCACATCTTACTATCCTCCTTCGTTAAGAGCACCATACAGAAGCGGATCCCAAAAATTTCAGTAAAGGGATGCAGTTTTGACTTAGCTTGAATATTAACTAAATACAAAAACGTTTAGATTCGAAAAAAGGCGTACATACGCCCTTTAAAACTATGTGTTTCTGCCAGGGACGTATTAAGATTTTTTTGGGAGAAGAGCAGCAAATCGTGACATTTTTAAGCGTAAATTTGCCAGAAAAGTTGGTAAATTTTTTCGCCAGAGTTAAGAACAAAAACGACTCTAGGGAAGTACGAGGGCATGCTCCCCCGAAATTTTTTTGAAAATTTACACACTGCAATGGCCATTTCAGTGCTTTTTAAACAATTTTTAAGGCAAATTTTGTTTAAATCTTTTGCCCCGGATTGTGACTTCTTCACCAAATACCGGTATGATGCATTTTGTTCGCACATTTTCGGTTAATGCGTGCTTTAAACGTAAGGATTATTGTTATTTAAGAAGTTCAAAATTATGGAAAAACGCAGTATTCATCAAAAACATTGTTGAAAATGGTTGGCCCCCTGGCATCATATTGCTGTCGCCACGTCTAAAAATGGGTAATATTTAACCTTAGAACGCAGAAGAAGAGGAGCAGCGGCGGGAGCAATCCCATGTTTCAAAATCAACTGACTTCATCAACAGTGTGAAGAAGAATCAACATAGAGCAAAGAATTGTATGACTCTAGGCTTAGGCTAACTCAACTCGGCTAATTAAAAGTATCGATACACTAAGTACCAATTAAAATGTTCAAACCGATCAAAAAATTGTGAAATAAAATTATGTTCTAGAGTCTGCCCTGGACTCGAGTTTCTCTTATTACCAGTTACTACCAGTTCATCAGCAGGACTGACCTGTTCACCGAAACATGCTGCTAGAATTAGTGAGCTTTGAAACTGACTATTGTGAGTAAACAACACACACCAATGCGCTTGAATAAGATCTGCACTATTTGAATAAACGTGCATTACAATTAGAACTTCTGATGTACAAGATTATTTTCAAGTTTTCAACAAACAATTTTTGTGCCGTACCTAGATTCAATTCAAGCATCTTTGCGGAATTGTTTTGATGACACACATTTTATGCCTTCATGTTTGTAAACATTACATCCAACCCGAACAATTGCTCTGTCGAGATAAAGCTTTGAGGCAGAGGTAGAGCGAATTGATATTGTATCTTATACAAATTGGACAATTTGAATACAAATCGGACAACACAGACGAACCGAAAAATGTACCTATTTTGACATTGGAAGAGCTGGTCATGAAACATTGCTCTTTTTACCCTGCTGTTCGCCATGCATTGCTGATCGCTCTATCTTTGCCATCTACTGCTTGTACCGTGGAGCGTTCTATGAGGCGCTGTTTCGAAAAAAATAATTTAGGTTTTTCTACATGTATTTTCGGCCAATTTAAGCTACATTTTGTCCAAAATATTATATAGGATATTTCCTATTTCAATATAAAACAAATATGTGGCTTAAAATAGCAGAAAAAACTGACACAAAATATAAAAAAAATTTCCTATATAATGTATAAGACAAATTATTGCATAAATTTGCCAAAAGCATCCTGAACGTTTTGCGCTGCTTTTTTTGGCAAATTTATGTTTAGTTTGTCTTATAATAATTGCATGAATTTGCCTAAAAAAGCAGCGCAAAACGTACAGGATGCTTTGTGCTGCGTTTTTTGGCAAATTTATGCAGTAATTTGTCTTACATATTATATAGAAAATTTCCTATATGTTTTGCGCTGCTTTTTTGTTGAATTCATGCAATAATTTGTCTTATACATTATATAGGAGATTTCTTATATGTTTTGCGCTGCGTTTTTTGGCTAATTTGAGCAATTATTTGTCTTCTATATTATGAGTATCACGCTCCCTTGCCTTGTGCTTGGTTGAGCACTCTCACCTGGGGCCCCCTGTCGTAGCATTGCGCAAAGCTCATCGCTTATGCGATTTGAGCACTTTGACAGGGATGGAGGTTTTTTGGTTTGTGGTACCACAAACAAAAAATTTTTGAAGTTCGTCAAATTTGATTTTGAAAAACTTCACCCCAAACGACTCTAAGCTCCTCTGATGAGACCCAATAAGGTCGAAACAGTGACTGTCAGGAGATTGAGTATCACGTTCCTTTGACTTGTGCTTGGTTGAACACTCTCACTTGGGGCCCCCTGTCCAAGCATTGCGCAAAGCTCATCGCTTAACCCTTAGAGTATAATTTTTTTTTGTGACTAAAACACTAATTCCGGGCCTTTGAAGCCCGGTCCGCATTAGGACACCCAGATCCTTTTCCTCTTCCATTTTCTTTTGTTTCGTGGGTTTTTTTAATGCAGCTTTTTCTGCTGATTCCGAAAATGAACTTAAAAAATTTATCCGATTTACTTTTGGAAAGTTATGGGGGGAGTTGACTATCGTTTCTATCTAAATTAAATAAAAATGAATGCTTGAGTTTGCTTTTCGGGAGTTACGATTATTAGAATCATCTTACATCATTTTCATAAAAGAACACTAATATTTACGCAATTTAATAAAAAAAGTACTTAAATTGACCCAGAAACTCGAGAGATATTAAACTATTTGTTTCTTGTTTTTTGTTACGGTCGAGTGATTTTAGATGGAATTTGGTTATTTACAGTTTAAAACTCGACACTAAACCATCCAATTGGACAAACTTACGGAAGAACAGAACCTTGGCCACAAGTAAATACGATTAGAAGACCTTGATTTTTAAATTCAGGGAAAAGCTGGTCAAAATTACTAATTTCAGTCACGCTTGAGTGATTTTGGGTATTTTATGATTGAACTACAGGTCCAAATTTTAAGGGTTTTGCAAACATACCGTTAATACAAGCAAATGTTTGTGAAATCATTATCTTTTTTGCTTTTTAATTCTTTCTTGTTCACCTTAAAGCCGAAAAAATTCACAGTACAGTATTTATATATGATCGTGTATCGAGATTGAACCAGAAACAAGCAAAGAGCGCATGACTAAAATTAGAAATTTTGACCAGCGTTACTCTGAATTAAAAAAAAAAGATCTTCTAATTACATTTACTTATGGCCAAGGGCTGCTTTTCTGTAAGTTTGTCCAATCGTATAGGTAAGTGTCGAGTTTCAAGCTGAAAATAACCTAATTCCATCTAAAATCACTCAACCGTAAGCATGATAAAATTTTGATGTGTACAGTTTCACGGAGTCACTGATCTTGTTTGACTTTCGTTTGTTGCGTCACAGCGTGATTTTGAGTGATATTGTTTGATGGGTTAGTTGTGAATTATTGTACGCAGACTGAGTTTGTACAGTTTCGGTACGCTTAGGTAGGGTTATCAAAATGTCTTTAGAAAAAGTTAATTTTCTTAATAACCTGTGAATTTGCTCCGAGTTGTAGGTACAAGTATAAAATTTTTATCAACTTGAATAATATTCATAATTGCGTGAAGACGCTGATTTGACAGTCTGGGACATACAAAAACACCTCCGTGCAGATTTTTGTAGTTTTCAACGATACAGTAGCTATCACTAAATCGCATTAAACAAGTCGTTTGTACTATGATAGAAAACCGCAGTTGCAAAGAATTCAAAGTTTTTCCTACTCTCATTTGTTACAACCTGTGAAAATTCGGTAATGACCTTCCTGGTAAGGTTAGACAAAGGGTGAATGTACCTGAGTGCGAATGTTAATAATCCGAAACAGTATTTAATCTAAGAGAAAAATTTTGCAAATAAAAACATTTGTTGCATGACGAAATCTTGCAATATTGAAAACAATTTTATGAACGAAAGCTTCTTGCAATCTTCTGTTAGAATGCTGTTTAAAATAGCTGAAGTCAGTAACATAGTAATGACCGATACTGTCTGTTCTATTGTGTAAGAAAAAGTTTACTTCCGGTTGCTACGTGTCTGGACATTTTCGGCAACAATTTATCGGTTTCGCAATCAAAGCTGAATGTAGTGTGGGGTGGCTCTGATCCGCTAAAACTGAGTCGTAATCTTTAGACGTGAAACCGAAGAACAAGTCACAAATTTGAGATGTCTTGAGTCTACGTCATAGATTTCGACATTTGAAGTACTGTAATAACAACTCATGAAAATTTAAATCAGTGGTGTAAGGAGTTTGATGATGCTTTACCAAAAATGTACTTTGTAAACAATACATCGAATTTAATGTTTGCTAATTAAAATGAAATACCGGTACTATAACAGCAAATTTAGTTTTAATCTTTGTAATAATTTAAATGTGGATTTGCGATTTCCAAAATATGTTAAAGATAAAAGAAGTTCACACACCGGTAAGCAAAAGATTGATTATGACAATCAGTGTATTAATCAATGTAATTCACGAAACAACTAAACTATTTATTATTCTAAAATTTCTGCAAATTAATTTCTCTAAAATATTTCGCTTTTCGTGAGACGCGAGCGACGCATGACGTCATTTTGGTGCATTAACCTTCCAATGACTCAAACCATTGACACTGCCGCCGGCACCATTTTTTTTACAAATTTTACCTGACCCATACAAAAACGATGACCTCAATACGAGTCTATTCTCGCTAAAATTGCAGGAAATTAAGAACAGAATCTGCTGTTTCGTGTTGCAGTTCGTAGTAAACACTTCTAAAAGGAAGTCATTGGTTAAACAATATGCTTTCTTAACCAGAGGTTATTTACAAATCTGATTCACTCAAAAAATACCTTCAAAATAATTCAAAAATAAATTTTTAATATAATTTTATCTACAGCTCACCACCACCACCGCCTCAAAAACACTATCCACCTCCACCACAAAATGAGAAATCCGCCACCACCACTGCCTCAAACAAGCAACCCACGGCAAACACCACCGCCTCCACCTCAAATGAGCAACCCGCCTCCGTCGCAAATGAGCTGCCACCAATGACGCACATGAGCCGCCTTCAACTTCACCAAATGAGGAGGAGACGGGCTGGAAATGGCCCCAATACTACCACTGATAATAAGACGTGATGTGTCAAAAAACCATTTAATATATTTAATGCTCATAAAAATCGTTGTTTCGTTGTTATTGTAGTAATTGTTTTTTTCGTTGTTATTGTAGTAACACTCCAAGCAGATATTGTGGCTCTCCATTAGTTCAGTATTACCGTGTGTTGCTCTCGAATTAAAAACTTTGCCCAACCCTGGTATAACCTAACTTTTTTTCTCCAGTTCTCTGCCAGTTTTGATTCACGGTAGTTCAACGTGATTGCGCATTGCTGAAACTTTAAAGTCATACACACTTTTGTTTTTTACTTTCATGTATAGGCCTACTGGTGATTATTTTTATTATTTTTTCATTAATACTTTCGTAGAGTTTGCACCTGTTGTTATTAGCAATATATCAGGGATTATTATAATTCAGTTTGAGCAAAGGGTGCGAGAATGATTTTTCCTTGTCAAAGGGGTGCGGGCTTTAATACGAATTGAGAACCACTGTTTTAAGTGATTGATTTAACCCTATTCTAAATTGAACCCCGAGTCTACTGCTCCAGGAGCAGACGCTCTATCTACTCGGCCATCTGAGCCGTAATCATTTTTTTTGATTTACCGTTTTGCCACCTTCAGAGCAAGTCATCATCGGCAAGTGTGCAGTTGACACTTTAACGATTAAGAACGCTCTTCTTTTACTTGAGTAGTTTTTAAATGACTAGTGGTGTGAAAAGCATTTTGAAACTGTACTTAAGTTAGAGTATTGTTACTGACGGCAAAACTACACGATGTAAAGTAGAAAGTATTGACTAAAAAAAGCACTTAAGTAAAAGTAAAAAGTAGTCATTTAAAAACTATTCAAGTAAAAGTACTAATATAGCGTTTTCAAACGCTGAAGTGTCAACTACACACTTGCCGATGCGGCAATGATAAACTTGCTTTGAAAGTGGCAAAATGGTGAACCAAAAGAAATTATTCCGCCCAGATGGCCGAGTAGATGGATTGTCTGCTTCTGGAACGGTAGACTCGGGGTTCGATTCAGAGTCGGGTTAAACCAATGACTTAAAAGCTGGTATTTATAGCTTACCTGCTTGACATTTAGTGCCAAAGGCGACAGCGTTATTCGTATAGCATGGAGTGAAGTTTTCATGGCAATGACAAGACCGAGTGTATTGGAGTAGATTAATGGAGAATCGGAGTGCAAATACAGATTTTAGGCGCAACGAGGGATTTCAAGGCTAGACTGTAACTCAAATGCCGCAATAGTAAACTACTTGTACTTTTTTTAAATAAAAACTACCCAAGTAGTGTTACTTTACACTAAACGTACTTAAGTAAACGTAAAAGTAACCAAAAAAAACTACTTTAAAAACCCTTGTCACCGAAAAAAATACCAAGTAATCTACTTAAGTAAAAGTATTTCGTTACTTTACACCACTGTAAATGACTGCTTGTTTACTTTTACTTAGGTGATTTTTTAGTCAATACTTTCTACTTCGAGTAGTTTTGCCGTCAGTAACAACACTTTTACTGAAGTACAGTTTCTAAATACTTTTTACACCACTGTTCATGCATTGTAGTACGCCTTCTAAAAAATTTCTAGAAGACACTCAAAGCTGCAAGTTAAGTTGGTTCCAGTGGCGTACAGAGTGCCATATAGCAGGGTGTGCGCTGAACACCTTAAACCTTTGCAGAATACGCCCCTGGCTAGTTTTTAACACCGAGCTGACACAAAAATCCGCCCCGATTCTAGCTCCTACTAGTGTCTCCTTTTGTTACATCTACGGGTTAAAAGAAAGCTGATATTTTTACATTGTAACAACATAAAAACGTGTGTAAAAAGATGAAAAAATATTGACTAACTGACCTTCTGACGCCGATAAACCTTCAACCAATAGGCTATTACTGTACGCAATGTAACGACATGATTTTTTAATACACATTTTCGTATGAACAAACTCGTGATATACAGCCAAATATTTGACAGAAATTTAAATGCAGCAATGTAGTTGATACATTTCCAATGTAGCTAGCTCAGGTAAGCTTGATTCGCAAATGAAAGAAAAAAAAAGATACTTTCAAAATACATTAATCAATTCTATCAAACTTAATTTGTTCAAGTTAATATCCAGCAGTTCTACTGTACATACGCTTGGTAAACGTTTGTACAATGCAAGTACGGTCCATGGGGAACGACGCTATGGGGGTTCACCCTTGCATGTCAATACATTAGTACTTCGATAATTCAAGCGGACGAAACTGCAAAATGAGCATTTATTTAATCTAGTCTCTCCCACCCCCCAAAAAATTTTGGATCCGCTCCAAACATTAGACCTATCATCAATTTTATTGTCTTAGGTAATTATGACTTCCCAAAAAGGGAAGCCATATTGTTTTTACTTAACCATTTCTGCACTTTTTGACACTTCAACCAGCTATAGCTGCTAAACGGCTGTTCCAATTCAAAAGTGACCTAAAGTTTAAATGTGTGTCCACCTAGATCTACACCTTGGTCGCCCTAACTTTCCCCGACAACCCTCTCCTTTCTAGAAAAAATTGATTTGCCCCCAAAAATTTCTCTTTTTTTTTCAACACCAATTTTGTGCAGTCCAAGGCTTTTGAACCGCTGAAGCTAGAAACTTGAATTTTTCAGGGATGATAGATCATAACGTGAACTTGTGTCCAACAACTTGTGGGGGTGGCGGTCAACAGGGTAAAGGTCAAAAAACGAAATTTATTAAAACCTAATAACTTTTGTAAGACAATAGGCAAGACCTGCAAATTTTCAGAGTATATGCATATCATTGTGGGAAACAAAAATATGCACAATAATTGCTTTCACATAACCTGACTTGCGGTCAAAGGTCAAATAAACAAATCTTTAAAGTTTTTTGTGCTACCTAAGGCTTTTGAACCGCAGACGCTAGAAAGTTGAAATTTTCAGGGATGGTAGACCTCAATATGAACTTGTGTCTAACAACTTTTGGGGGATGGCGATCAACAGGTTAAAGATCAAAAGTCAATTAAAGAAATTGAGCAGAAATCTTCCCAAACGCTAATAACTTGTGAATGGCAACACACAGGACCTTCAAGTTGATAGAGCATATGCATCTCAATGAGGGTAAAAAATATTCACAATGATTATTTTCATGTGACGTGACTTGGGGTCAAAGGTCAAATAAGTTGTTTGAACTATTGATTAGCAACAGATAGAAACTTGAAATTTACATGGTTGGTGTGCCTTACTAATTACTTGCTCTGCACCTACTATAAACGCCCCATGTTACTTGACTCGGAGTCACAGGTCTAAAAACTGACAAAATTCACCAATTTTGGGCAACCTAAGGCTTTTGAACCGCTGAAGCTAGAAACTTGAAATTTTCAGGGATGATACATCATAATGTGAACTTGTGTCTAACAACTTTTGGGGGTGGCGGTCAAGAAAATAAAGATCACAAAACCAAATTTATCATAACGTAATAACTAGGGCCCGCTAAAGTTAATAAAGTCAAAAATTTTTTAGGGCCTTGTTACATGATCAAATGTGTACTAACGTTCGTTTCAGGTGTTCAGGAGTCTGTTTTGGTAGATTTTATAAGTCAAATTAAAGTCAAAATTTTGCATAAAGTCAAAATTTGTCAAAATTATTTTTATCAAAAATTTCCTTACAAAAATGAACAAACTTATCTTTTTTAAATATTTTTTTGAATTTTTGAGCTGCTATTAAAATATTATGCGCAGTTTTATTTCATTTTAAACTTTTGAAATAGTTGCAATATTTGCACTATGGTCACAATAATGCGTGCGGTAATTGAAAAGAAAATAGCACTTATTATGCATGAAACGTCATTGTTGATGCATAAATACATAATTGTTAGACTATTAATCTAATCCTATAAAAGCCTTGCGCTCTTTACACGTGGTCTTTTAAGTTGTAGCTTGCAAAGCAAAGAATGCCAAAACAAGCCAAATCTTCTATAGCGAAAGTTAGGCAAACTTGCTAGGAATATCCGGATGAGTTTTCGGCAACTCCTGCCGGCGACTTGCGATGCAACCTTTGCGACGTGTTAAACAAATGCGACAAAAAGTTTTTTGTGGAAAGCCACCGAAAAAGTAAGCAACACCAAGGAAAATTGGAGACGAAGAGCAAATCTCAAAGTAAGCAAACCATTTTACATTTCGATCAAGTAAACTTCAAGGAACAAATTGTTTCTTCATTCTTAGCTGCAGATATCCCATTTCATAAACTGAACCATCCTTCGTTAAAGTCTCTGTTTGCTAGAATGGGAAAAGTATTTTGCCTTCGGAGACTGCAGCCCGGGCATGTGTTGCTACATTGGCATCCCAAAACGAGGAACAAATTCAAGAATTACTTCGAGACAAAAAATTTTTTTGATTGTGGATGAAGCAGAGGTTGCTAAACAAAAGTATATTAGTGTGCTTGTGGCCAGCATAGATGCTCCAGATCAGACATTCCTCGTTAATTGCCATCCACTTGGCAGCGGTCGCAATGTTAATAGCAGTATTATTCTGCACACTGTGGATGACATATTGCGACAACTTGAAATAAAACGCGAGAATTTTTCATTGTTCTTGCCTGATGCTGCTCGGTTCATGTCTTCGGTTGGAAAGACATTAAAGGAATTATATCCTTCTTTGATGCATGTCACCTGCGTTGCGCACTTACTACGTAACTGCGTTATGCGTGCTCATTTTAAAAATATTGATGAAGTAATAGCAACGATCAAGGCAGCAACAATCAAAAACAAAGATCGCAAGAAAGATTTACATGATGCTGGTCTGCCATCTCCTCCTGACCCTGTAATTACAAGGTGGGCAACTTGGCTTCGAGCTGCCTTATATTATAGTGAGAACCTTCCAGATGTTCGTACCACTGTCAACAATTGGACAAGTGCAGGCCTCTTAGTCCGCAGAGCAAAAGACGCTACCAATGTGGAAGGTTTGGTGTCGGACTTGGTTAAAATAAATCAATACCGGACTCTAGCAGCCAACGTAGAGTTCTTACAAGGAAGTGCCTGCACAATAACCAAAGCATACGGACTGCTGAAGAATATGCAATTCGATAATGATCCTTGCACAATTAAAGACTACATTAACAAACGACTATCAAACTCTGATTTAGAAACAATAATATACTGTACCAACTTGACCATTGACCCAACAAGCTACGCACTATTGCAAAAAGCCCAGCCAACCTCTGCTGTTGTTGAGAGGTCGTATACTGTACCAACTTGACCATTGACCCAACAAGCTACGCACTATTGCAAAAAGCCCAGCCAACCTCTGCTGCTGTTGAGAGGTCGTTTTCTATGCTCAATAAATTACTGAGAAAAGACAGAAATTTTGATGTTAAGAACGTAAAAAAATATATGATGCTGTATTACAATAAAACGTCCTTGTAATTATACTGTGCGGCTTTCGTTAAAAACATCATAGACATACTGTTAGTGTACAGTACAGTTGCGATAGCAACGCAATTTTTGTATTACACACTAATTGATACCGGTACACACAATGGCTCGTTATCCTAGGTTGTAACGTCATGCGTCGCTTTGTTGCATTAGCTTCAACACTGAGTAATTGAGAAAATGTTCGAAGTAGGCTACCTTTTTCTTTAAAAACTTATGCAAATTGCAGATTATAAAACATATTTAATTAATAAAGTGCAACAAGACATAAATAATAAGCGAAAGCGGTTAAGTCAAAATTTTACTAAAATAAAGTCAAAAATATATTTTTTTAGGTCAAAGAAAAATGGCCCTAGTAATAACTTTTGAATGACAACAAGAAGGACCTTCAAATTTTCAGAGTGTATGCATAACAATGAGGGAAACAAAAATATGCACAATAATTATCTTCACATGGAGCGATTCGGAATCAAAGGTCGAATAAACAAATCTCAACAGAGTTTTGTGCAGTCAAAGGCTTTTGAACCGCTGATGCTAGAGACTGAAATTTTCAGGAATGGTAGACTTTAATGTAAACTTGTGTCTGACAACTTTTGGGGGTTGGGGTGGTGGTCAACAGGTTAAAGGTGAAAAGTCAACTAAAAAAATTGAAAAGAAGTCTTCCCAAACGCTAATAACTTATGAATGGCAATAGGTAGGACTTTCAAATTTATGAAGTATATGCATCTTAATGAGGGTAAAAAATATTCACAGTGATTATCGTCACGTGATGTGATTTGGGGTCAAAAGTCAAATAAGCAAATAAGTTGTTTGGCTAACAACTATTGATTAGAAACAGACAGAAACTTAGAATTTTCAGGGTTGGTGTGCCTTACCAGGTACTTGCACTGCACCAACTATAAACGCTCTATGTCATCTGACTCAGGGTCAAAGGTCAAAAAACTCATTAAATTTACCCAACCTCAAAAAATCTAAACAACGACAAATAAAAACTTGAAATCTTCAGTATGGGTTCGTTACATTATGGTCTATTTGTGCTTGGTGAATGGGGCAAATCAGGTCACGTGACTTGGTGCGAAAGGACAAAAAACTAAATAAGTTTACAAAACCTAATAAATTACCCTACTGGATATTTGGGCTCCCAGAAAGCTCTAACGAGAAGCCATTAGTAGTTGCTTGCAACTGCCATCTAGTATTAACACGATTTTCTGAACGACTTGGCTATTCTTTACAACAAAATAATTTCTTTGGTATTTTTGCTTCTGGAATCAAAGAGTAAATAAACGGATTCATGACACTATTGATTGGAAGGAGAAACACAGCGGTGATCTGATAAACAATACTCAGAAATTCAACACCACTTATCCTGACGTAAGACATGATGCAAATGGGAATCCAACACAAAAAATCAGTTCCAACTAAGGTGGCTATACGCTTCTGCATTTTCGATTCTTGTTGTGAAGATCTTTGTTGAGTATTTCCACCCAACTTTCGGGAACGGCGACTTGTTTTAAAGTAGAGATAAATGTAACAAGCAGCGACAGACATGAAAGCCAGGAAGTTTACTATCATCATCATAACAGTATATTCCCATGCAGCTTCACCACGTGCAACAAAAAATCTCGGCGTACAAACGCTGGTTTCACTGTAATATCCAAAGACTCTAACGCTTTTGTCAGGAAAATTTTCTTCAAGAAATGCTCTTGTTGTTCTCATTTCATTGCCTGCTATGCTGATAGTTTTGTTGGACATTGCTGCGAAACGACAGGCAAACTTCTTCAGATCAGATGCATTCCAAAATCCTTGTTCATTGAACTCAAATGCAAAATAAACACTGTGCAGGAAATAATGCAAATCATAATGCGATAAGAATGGCAAAGTGGCCACAAGCAAAGCGAAAATCCATGATGCACAAATTGCCATCTTCCACGGCCACATACGAGTTGAAAGTGTGGCATATGGATCGCAAGTGCTGTTCAACCGAAATGCTGATAAAACAACCATCAGCAAACAAGATGCTTCGCTTGATATGACCGCTAAGCTACCAATGATCGAACATCTCCAACTTGATCTCCACGCAATATCCACCTGACCATAATATCCTGAATAAATGGAGCTGTGCACAGCTATTGCGAGCAAATAAACTCCCATCATAAAGTCGGCCACAGAAATATTCAAGATGATTATATGTTGGCATTGAAGTGAATCGGTTAGATCAGCTGTTTTAATAAGTTTCATTTTTCCTAAAATCACAAGCGCAGATGCTATGATGACTACAAAACCGTTGATCCAGAATGCAAAACGAAACAAATGATTACGAATCATTTCAGTGTCAGATGAAAAGAGTTTTTCATCCACAGGAATAGAGCAATTTTGTTCATCTTCACCATCATCACATTCTACCACATCGTTGCAAATTTGCGAAACATCAATGCTTATTTTTTCACCGGATTTGCAATAAAAGCGTTTCGGACACAACTTTTCATCAAATCCACGAGGACATGCTGATTCGTTGAAATATTCCCATGCAAATTCATTTTCGATACCGTCACAATAAAAGTCACCCAAAGGATAGAAAGAGTCGTAATAGAGACGACATGATTCGTTACAGAAACTAGGAGGATTTTCACAGTTGCATTCATCACTGAAATCGCGACAATCTGGCCTTCCATCGCACATTACTGCTTGCGTAGGCTTATTGAACCAGAGTTCAAATTTTGTTAGACAATCTACAGAATGTGTTGTTCCGTGCGTTTGATTAAAAAATGCTGTTGAGTTAACATTGTTGCTAAGGGCATAGATCAATTTAGGATTTGTTTCAAACACACTAAAATTTAAAAAAAGCAGTTTCAAGTTTTTTGAGCAAAATGCATCAGATGGGCTAGAGTCTGAAACGAACAATGCGTCACAAATGGATGAATTAAATAAATTTGTTTCACAAAGACACTCATCAGATAAATCATAACAATCGATAACCCCATCACACACTTGCTTCGAAGAAACCAACAAACGCTTATCTAAACATTCAAAACAGGAAATATTGTTGTAATTACACAAATCAGATGAATCAGCACAATGTGCAACGTCATCATATAAATTACGTTGGGGTAATATGCACGTTTCTACGGATAGCACACATTTGAACCCTGGTTGATTACGCAATTCATCACTACCATCTCTGCAATCGATAAAGCTATCACAAAACTGATGATCAAGTATCATTTCACCGTCTGAACATTGCATAATTAAGTCACATAGTGGGAAATCGAAATTTAAGCAATCATAGTTAGCAACGCATAATATGTCTGTCCAATTGCAATCACTTGGGGAACAGTTAAGTGATGGAGTAGTGTAGCAGGTTGATACATTGCAGTTTGCATAAGACGATTCGTCACATTTTGACACATTACTTAATCTTTGCATTGCTTCAAAACAGTAGCCGCAACTACTTTTCTTATAATATTTAGTTTCGTCACTGCCATCAGGGCAGTGCTCATATCCATCTCCGACAAGTGCTGAATGAACGCACCCATCCAAGAGAGTACACGGATTGTGGCTATCTCTCATGCATTGGCATTCACTCCAATTGCTTGGGCAAGAGCAATAGAATTCATCAGAAGAATCGATGCAGTCCGAAAAATAGTCACATCGTTCTGTAAGTAAATTGGCGCTGCATATACCGAAAATAAGAACTTTTCGCACGAAGGGCCGCATTGCAAAAAATTTTGAAGCCGAGGGCCGCTCTGATTGGTAGAGCAAAATAAAAAAGGTCGTCACGACTGCAGATGTCCTAATTTCCACTCTAAATCATGTAAAAAGCAAAAAAAGGTCCTCACGTCCGCGCAGATGTCCTAATTTCCACTCTAAATCAAGTGAAGAGCAAAAAAAAGTCCTCACGTCCGCAGATATCCTAATTTTCTCTCAAACGTCGGCAAATATTCTAATATTTCACTCAATATCAGCAAGGTAGAGTCGTAGAGGTGGCACGGGCTGACTTTTTTGCAACCCTGACCGCCCATGGCCCGGAACCTTTCGCCCAGTAGCGGTAACCGACCCGGAAATTTATCCCAACAACAAAGCCCAGCCTGCCCAAGGCCCATTCTTCTACGAACGTTCAACCACATTTAACAGAAAAATAAAGTTGAAAGGGATATCAAAAATTGGTAGCGGCTTGTTAGCGGGTCTCTTAGCGGCCCATGCCATCTCTACAGTAAGAACTAAGGAGCAAGGTTTATTTTTCTGTAAGTGCACGCGGGCCGCATAAAATGATCTCGTGGGCCGCATGCGGCCCGCGGGCCGTAGTTCGTCCACCCCTGGGGCAGATTTTTTCAGACACACGTAGAAATAAAAAAACTACGGTCTTCAGCCGTCTCATGACGCAATCTAACAGGTAGCTTACATGATTGATTACATCTTTTCAAAAAACTTGAGCTTTCAGATGCTATAAGTTGCAATGCTATGAGTTACAAGATGCCAAATAATTTTGAAAATTTGTAGAAGTTTCTTGAGCAAATTTTGCAAACTTGCTTTTATCTTACGTGCTGCCAAAAAAGCTTTGGCGTTATCAATGACGTTTTGAAAATGACTGATAGTTAAAGGCAATCAATCTAAGCTTGTAGTAGGAAATGAATTATCGTTTACCAAACACGCAAAAGCTTACTTAAAGCTTGCATTTTGTTTTGCCATCAGCTCGGCATTAGAACATCACCCTCAAAGCGATAGTTTTTATAATTTGACGAAGAGACAAGTTTGATTATTTTCTTCCTGGGTTAAAATTGATATAAAATTCCTCGGGAAAAATAAGCTTAATCCAAATATGCTCATGGTTGTTACTTCAATGAATAGCAACTACATAGTTTATTGATGCTATTTATCTTTAGGCAATTGTTTTGGTTATAAGTGAAAATACTTACGTCGTGTTTTAAAATTTCGCTTCAAAAACACCTTATTTAAGTGAAGAAGTTTGCAAGAGATGAACGCTTAAAGTTAGCTCACCGATATCAGTGTAACAAGTCCGTCCAACGCCAGTGCACGTCGAAAATACTCCTTCATGACATAGACAGCGGTGAGGTAAGTAAAATGGACATGGACAAAACATTTCATCGTGATCCAAGCCGCTTAAAAAACCTGAAGTTGACGGTGGGTTTGGCGAGCAATGCAGGTATCCGTCACAAAGGAACTCGAGTTTTGAGGAGCATAGGGCTCTGTAAATTCCTTTAATTCTGCTGCAAATAAGTGTATGTAGTTGACACGAGAGAGAGATACCATTTTGCTAGTTGGATACCCAAGTAAGAAGCAGCGTGGTATTACCATGGATGAAGTTATTGAGTACATGGAAGAGCCAACATTACAAAGTTGAAACACACCTTACATATACGAAAACTACAAGCTTGACATAAAATAATACAGTTAATAAAAGCCCAAAATCAGCTAATAATTGATTACAATCAGCCCAGCAATGAGATTAAGCAATGAAGTCTACCCAGACTAGCTATTAGGCTAAGAGAGTAGTTCAAGGTTATAAATCAACGTAAAAATTTTCAATTGAAGAAATGAACATGAAACTAACCCACCCAGATCTCATGCTAAATCAAATGCGAGTGGGATTCCAACACATGCCCGCGCCGATTCGTGACGTGTCACCAGCCCAAGGGTTGCCGTGAATCTTTACCAGAGACTCGGCCTTATCCATTCGGCCATCGTATTCTGATGCCGGAGGAGCGCAATTTATGGTATACCTAAATACTAATGCATCATCCTACTATTACATAAGCAGCCAGCCAATTCAGCGATTATGACTGTGACAACCGGCAAATATTCCATATCAATGAGATTAAGGAATAAAGTATCTCACTCGTAATCAGATTTTTCCCATTACCTTTGATTTAGCCAAAGATTTTGGTGGGTTAGATTCAAGTTTAATGCATTAATTGAAATTCCATTAATCTGTCTAACAATAAGAATAATTTGATCTGCCGTTATATAGGCCTGAATCTAGGTTTCGTTTGAATGTTAAGTCATTTTTTTGTCACGTATACCGCAGCAAGTAGAGCAGGGTTGAGCAACTTTACCAGTCGGCGAGTCATATGTGGGAAAATGAAGTCCTTGGCAGGCCGGATTGTTACATGAATTGTATCCAATATCTTAAACAACTGCCAAGACTGGGGCCGTATTGATTGGAAGAGCAAAAAGAAAAGGTCTTCGGCTAGATTCACGGTAGGAGTTTATATTTCTGTAACTGCTGGCGGGCCGTATAAAATGGTCTCGCGGGCCGTATGTTGCCCACCCCTGAAGTAGAGACACAAAATTTACCCATCTTTCGCTGAAACGCAATCAATCTTAAAGTCGTGTAATTTTTCCAGCGGAAGGCACTCATACAACACTAGATCCAGAGAACTTCCATCACAGCTGCCACCGTGACTGCATATGCTGCACTGAAATTCATCGCCAGCGCAAACGCAATCCGATTCATCTGATCCATCTGCGCAATCAGCAATTCCATCACATAACCAATTTTTTGAAATACAGACTGTGCTTCTCGAATCGACATGTTTGCAATTGCAATTAAATCCATTTTGGTATGTGCAAAGCTAATGGCAATTCACTAGAAAATTATACAGTTACGGCTATAAATCATTTTGTGATCACAAGAAGAACAGGAACTGACAAAAAAGCGCCCGGGTTTACTCAAAACCCAAAGTTAAAAAGGCAATTTAAAAGCAATAACTCTATTTGCCTAGGAAGTCATCGATGAATAAACATGGACTTATCAAACTTAAAGATTTGGAATATTATTCGTACATTCTGATGTTTGCAACTACTCTATTCTGTATTAGTGGTCTATTTTTATTATGCAATAATTAAGTAAGCAATTTTTTTCTTTTTCTTTGCTGCGAGACTGTTTGAAGGCTTTCCTACACCGCCTTCTATCATAGTTGCCAATTGGTATGTTTATATACCAAATTTCACAAAGTTGGTTTAATTTTTTACGTTTGGTAGTTGACTTTTTCTGTTTGGTATACGTACTCAAACTTGGTATATTTTTTAGTATTTGGTAGCCAGTTTTTAGTGTTTGGTATATTGTTTCAATTTTCTTTGTAAACTTAAACCGACTATCTGATTTATACTTGGCAACACCGTTGTAACATGATTGTAACTAATTAATAATCCATATTCAATAATCGTGCAGGATAATCTTACGCAAACGGTACAGTTGGGAGTTCGTTAGCAATTTTACTGCAAACAACACAGCCAAGATATAGCTGAAAAATACTTGGGCGGACGTACGGCTCACTTCTGGACTCTGGTGCCATTGTCAACGCTGAAAGCTTACGTTATACTGGGTCATGATGCAAAAAAAGGTCTTAACTGCTTAAGCCATGCTTTTTTGCATCATAACTTAAGACCCAGCATAACGTATGCTTTCAAAGTTGACTATGGCACCAGTTTTGAGCCGAAACGTTCGCCCAGGTGTTTTTAGTTGTATCTTGGTTGTATTGTCTGTAATAAAAATGCAGGATGATGTTTTGACGCATAAATTTTCCCACTTCAAGGTCTAATTTTGGGAATATCTACGAAGCAATTGAAGACCAATTCATATACCTCATTCATATCCAATTCCATGTGCTTAGTCGTTCTTTTTCACATATGTATGAATAAAGGGGGGGGATATATGAATAGGTCGTCAACTCTGAATTGCTTCATAGATATTACCAAATTAGACCCTGAAGTGGGAAAAATTATGCGTGCGTAAAAACATCCAATCATGCACTAAGTTAGTGTATCTAAAAATGTTGCTGAAGTTGTAGTGTATGTATAAATAAGCCGCTGTCTTAAAAAAAGTGAGGTTGCTGATTAGGAAGGGGGAGGAGGCAAGCTTGTTGATTAGGGGGGTGGGCAGGAGAGGGGTCTAGCTCGGTCGTTGATTGGGTGGGCAGGTCCTGAACTGTACGCTAGGCCTAGTATCCAAATCCCATAATTTTTAGGTAGAATTACTGTTGATGATATATATCATACTGGCATGACACTTACCAGTTCACTTTGTAATGAAACAAACATCTAGTGCAGCAGCGTTTTGATAATTATCTAAATCAGTCAAGTGCTCTACTGGACACCACTTTTGAAGTTAGAAAGGTTTTAACCCAGTCTAGCTTAAACTGTTTAACCACTTTGACAGTTAAATGGTTGCAGCAATACCTCACCCTGACAGCAGTAAATGTTACAGCAAACACTTATTGGGCAGGCCTATATATCAGTTTTTAGATTTGGTATAAATTGGTATATATTTTTTTTTGATTTGGTATATGTTTCTCTAAGAAATCTGGCAACTCTGCCTTCTCTTGCTATGTATGATATGACATTTATTGTCGTACGTATTTATAGCGGATGGGCGTTCGCAGGGAGGCACGAGGGGGCACTTGTCTACCTGGATTTTGAGTGAAAGTGCTCAACCGTATCGTAGTTAATGGGTTTTATTTTGCTTAATATAATGCGCAACAAAATTTGATGTAAAGCTAAAGGAGCCAAATTAGCACACCTATAAGAAGGGGCGTGGGGGGTGGTACTTGTCTACCTCAAAATATTTCAAGTACTAGTGTCAATATGTACCACGTCCATTTTGTTCCAAAAGGGGGACAACAGGAACGTTACGAGGCCGTGCATTGGAAGTACAGCACAGTTTGCCGCGTGAAGAACGATGGGAGTTTGAGGACTTAGTCAAAGAATAGATATTATATAGAGAGACTAGATAGCGCATCGTTTGTCGAAGAGAAAAACAATTTGAGGGAGAAGGGTCTGTAACCTCGCCTTACAAATAGGAGGAGCAATCTTACATATAGGAGTTTACCTTTACGTTCTTACATATAGGAGACTACCTAACATATAGGAGGTGTACGCAGATGTTACCTTACAAATAGGAGGTTGGATATTTTACATACAGGAGGTTACCTTAACATCTTACATAATAGGAGGTTACCTGACATATAGGAGGTTACAAACCCACGGTTACCTTACATATAGGTGATTAGAAACATTACATATAAGAGGTTACCTTACTATAGGAGGTTTGAAATATTACATCTGAGAGGTTACCTTACGGATAGGAGGTCAATGTCATTGAGTTATTTTACATATAAGAGGTTTGAAACATTACATCTGAAAAGTTACCTTACATGTAGGAGGTCAATGTCATTGGGTTACCTTACATCTACCTATGCGTAAGGTAACCCAACCCAATGCTATTGGGTTACCTTACGCATAGGTTTAAAATAGTACATCTGAGAGGTTACCTTACATATAGTAGGTCAGTGCCATTTGGTTACCTTACATATAGGAGGTTTGAATTATTACGTCTAAGAGGTTACCTTACATATAGGAGGTCAATGTCATTGAGATACCTTACATATAGGAAGTTTGAAGCATTACATCTGAGAGGATTCACCGGCACTTGGTGTATCGATTAAGAGCGTCCACTTGGTAGCCAGTAGACTGGGGTTTTATTCCCAGTCGGGTCATACTAAAGACTTTAAAAATAGTACTCGCAGCTTTCGCGCCAGGCGCTCGGCACAAGCGGAAGTGCGAAGAGTTTTGTGTATGTGTTGTTCGTCATGTATGTCCCTTAACAGCGTTCAATCATTTGTGATCGAAAATTGTAATGGGCCGACAATTGAAAATCGCCTAAACAATGTGTGCTTGCACCCGCTGTCCCGTACCTTTACATCTGAGAGGTTACCTTACATATAGAAGGTCATTGCTATTGGGTTACCTTACATATAGGAAGTTTGAAACATTACATTTGAGAGATTACCTTACGTATAAGAGGTCAGTGGCATTTGGTTACCTCACATATTGGAGGTTTGAAACATTACATTTGAGAGGTTACTTTACGTATGGGAGGTTTGAAACATCGCGTTTAAGAGCTTACCATACATGTAGGAGGTCAGTGCTATTTGGTTATCTCACGTACTGTATTATTGGAGGTTTAGGGTGTAGGTTGGGGTAAATAATTGGGGCATCATCTTCAGGAGCGAATTGGGGCCAAGGGCCAAAGACTCTCTAGCACAGTGGTTCCCAAACTGTGGTACGACAGTCTTTTAGGTGGTACGCGACTAAATTTCAACTTCTAAAACAAGGGTCGGCAACGTTTTAGGTTATTACCAGTGTGCCCATTTGTAAAATTTAAAGCCAAAATACATGTTTGCGTGCCCATAAATAATTGCGTTATGTAACGGCGTAAAAGATTTCCCGCGTTTGGTGATACTTTCTGCAACTTTGTTGCTACTTTCCGTACTTTAATTTGGACTGCGAACGACTTTTCTGAGATGCTATTCTGTTTTCGTTACGAGAAACTGCCTATTTAAAACGTTGATTCTTCTCAGAATCATCTTGTACAAGTGTACATACTGCTCTGTCATTACGACAAACTCAACATCTGCTGTCCACGACTCTTGAAATTGTCTCGCACCTGATTTTGACCTCTTGGTTGTAGACATCGAGGTTAACATCAGAGCTACAAGCTGAATGAAACGCCAATGAATACAGTGAGAGTGCGAACAAAGGTTTTTGGCTTTGATGGCCATCAAATCGAAAAGCCGAGATCGTCTTGGAATGTCAGAATGTGACTTTCGATGCACTGTCAAGCGAATCTCCTCCTCGCATTGACCAGCTGGTGGAAAAAAGGCAACTACATCCATCGCATTAAAACTATTTGCCGCGTTTTGTTTAATTTATGGCTTTTATCTCTTCCTGAAATGACATTTGTTAAACTTTAATGCTGCTACATGCTCATTTTTCTTATCTACAGATGCATAGTTTAGAGTTTGAGATATTCTAGTCAGTTGTAACTTAGGTGGTACGCGAACGCTACACAAAAGCTGAAAATGGTACGAGGGAATAAAAAGTTTGGTAATCACTGCTCTAGCACCTTTAGTGGTCAAAATATTACAGCAATGATATTGGAAAGTATTCTTATCATTTCAAAGATCTAATGGCGTATTGTAAACAAGGGGAGCATTATTTTCAGGGACGACTTCGGGGCAAGGTCCAACGACACTCTAGCATCTCAATTGGTCAAAGTATCATTATTATTATTATTACAGGGCGGTGATGCCAGAGAAGACTGACCAGGTTCAATCCTCACTGGCACATTGTATAGGCCATTGCAACTTTCACCGCTTTCTCGTTTATTCAATTTACTATTGGCCGTATTCAGCAAGTCTTCCGGCCTGCTGTAAATACTTTGCCAGTAGGTTTATATTTAGTTTTTCGACCACCGACTTTATTGTGTTTGTTCTTTACCAAAAACCTTCTTTCGTAGGGCTTGGAAATAAGTGCATTCTCCAACATGGTGATTTGAAGATTCTTCTACCAGGTTACATTTTGGACATGTCGATGATACGTTATGTCCCATGGTGCTCCTGTGTTTTTGTAAGTTGCAGTGACCTGTGAGGACTTGCAACACTTCATTTATTCTAGATCTTTTGAGCTTCAAATGTCGTTGAGTTAACTGGGGCGAAGCCCATCCTACATTTTCTTTTGTTCTCAAGCAGTCCTTTCGTTCTATCCAAGATGTTTTCCATCTTTTGACACTCCAACCCTTTATTGCAGCGCGACAACTAGCGTATGGGATTGAAATAAAAGGTCCAGGCCCCAAGCAGTTTAATGCTGATTCTGATTTAGCCAAGATATCCGCCCTCTC
This sequence comes from Trididemnum miniatum, assembly GCA_964006365.1. NCBI lineage: Eukaryota > Metazoa > Chordata > Ascidiacea > Aplousobranchia > Didemnidae > Trididemnum > Trididemnum miniatum. Next base: position 13,379,923 of record OZ023239.1, read on the forward strand.
ATTGTCCTGGATGCCGGTGGGCCCGGCGTTCAAGCAATAATGACGTCATCGTCTTTACCCAATACATTCAGGTTTTTGATGCACGTTAATACTGTATTAGATTTCACAATATTATTTTGGATTGCCAGAATTGAATTACTACTAGGCTATCCACTAAAATTATAATTTTTTCATTTATTCTATCCATGATCAGTTTCTTAGCTGCTTCAGCTATAGCAAAGACTTCTGCCTGGAAGACAGTACTATAGGCTATCTTTCCACATGGAAAAAAATTTCATCTGTTTGAGAGCCTGATACGTATTTTATGTAAAAACTCGCACTGGCTCTTCCATTTAACTTGGATCCGTCAGTGTAGCATCTGATTATGCTTGGTTCTAAAGCATTCTCATACTGCACTGCGTCCTTGCGTTCCATAACGAGGCATTTGTACTGTTTTCCAAATACCTTTATTTTAGTTATTAGGTCTGCTGGCATACTCAGCAAAGACAAGTTTTCCTTTGCTTCATTGCATACGTCTAAATGACTTTTGGTTTTTCTTGTTGAACCAATTGTCTTGGCAGGCCAAAAACTTACACGGGATAACCGGTATGATCCTTTTACTGCCTCTGACAGTGTGAATTCATCAATTGGCATGATATTCAGCAGCATCTCTAAAGCTCCTGTGGGGGTGATGAGAAATGCTGAAGAAATCATAAGGCACGCTAGACTTTGTACTCTTGAAAGTTTTTTTGCTAGACATTTTTTATTTACTACACCAACCCTGGATGTACAGTTGTACACGCATATGTGATGACATGTCGAATCACTGCAGTGTATATCCATCGCATGCTAGTTGGATTTAGCCCCCACACTCTGCTCACTATTTGTCTGCATTGTAATAACGCAACAGTCGCCTTGCGAGCAATTCGTGTACTTATGTGAGGTTTCCAAGTAAGCTTACTATCAAGGGTTACACCTAGTAGTGTTGGTTCGTTGGAAATTTTTAGCTGGCGTCAGGGGCGTATTCTACAGAGGTTCAAGGTGTTCAGCGCACACCCTGCGATATCACAGGCACACAAGTTAATTACATTTAACTAAAATATTTGGATTTTCTCGTCTTTAATCTTTGTAATATTAGCGCAATCTGAGTTCTTTTTGCTTCGATGAACAACAAATTGCTTTTTTTCAACGCTGACCGATGACGCTACATTCTCTTGTACGGTAGGTTCAACCAGGCCATGGTTCAACAAATATCGTTGAACACAAGCGAGCCAGACCTTTTCCACAGTATTCTCATTTTTCATTTATTTTTATTTGGAAAAACACTGAAATATAAAAAAGAAAAAACTACACAGACGAGAAAAAATTAATAAGTACACAAATGAGGTTTTTCCTGTGAGAGGCTGTGAAAAGACCATGAGTCCAACCCCAAAGAATTGGCGCGGTCGTCGAGTCTGCAGCCTCTCACATTCGGATGACATAATTAATACATTACAAGACATAAAACATACAGGCAAAGACACGTAAACATATAGTTAAGTATAATTAAGCTTACAACTTGCAGCAGTAAAAAAAAATGGTTACATTTAATACCACATAGGAAAATTTATTTCATCATCAAAGTTTTGATTTTTTTACTAAAGGATTTCACGCTTAATTCTCGAATAGATTTAAAGTCTGAAGGCAAATCATTCTATAGTTTACAACAAGCGAATTTTATTGATCTTTGTGCGGTAGATTTGGTACCCTGGAAATTTGCTGCCCAGTTATCATCACAAGCAAACCTGGTAGGATACTCGTGTATTTCCGAGGGTATAGTAAAATAACCCTAAAAACAATTTGGAACAATTTTTTTTTTAAACTGAACATAAATTTCAAGACTTCTAATTTGTAAATGTCATCTAATTTCAGCAAGTTTAATTCGTCGTATAACGGTGAGATTTTTGTTTTGATGAAAGGCAATTTAGTGATAATTTTGACAATGGAATTTTGCTCGATTTGAATACGGTCAGTGTATTTAGCTGCGATATTGCCCCATGAGGTGATACCATCGTATAAATGCGGATAGACATTACTATAATACACATTTATTAATATAGATTGAGATGCTTGGTGTCTTAATTTCGCAAGGATTCCTCTTGCTTTGGTTAGTTTTTGAACAACATATCCCGTGTGTTTCTCCCAGGTCAGCTTGTGATCTACCTTGACTTCCAAGTACTTGATAGCATTTTTCTTTGGTAACGTGGTAACGTACCGTTTAAGGTATTAATACAAAAATTATTATTAGATGTATTTTTCACATTGGAGAACAACACACAATTTGTTTTTGAATAATTAAGCGTAAGTCTGTTCGAATTAATCCAGTTTTCAAGTTGAAGAAACGAATTTTCACATTTACTTTTTCAGTATTCACATCAATACAAAGCAATACAGAGTCATCATGTGCATATAATACTGTTTTAGATTCACACGAATTAGGCAGGTCATTTATATAAACCAGGAAGTGGAAAACGTTTCTAATTCTGAGTCATATTATATAGCGGAGAGCAGGCGCAGATTAAACAGTTTTTGTCGGGGGGAAGGGGGGGGGGAGGGGGGAATAGAAAATGTAATATGTTAAGGCCTTTTTAGGGGGCTTAAGGAAAAAGTAAAGTGCGCTATATCTAGCAGTGGTGTACGCAGGATTTTTCAATGTAGGGAGTTTCCGTAACGTCACATCGTGATGACGTAAAGATACTACAATTACAGTAATTCAGAGGTATTACAGTGCCTCGGATTGTGATGTTTCTAATCAAATTATCACGCAATTGCAGTTAACCATGATTAAGCTATATAATGCCATAACTAAGAAAACAACCAAGATATTTTACAGTATTTACTCTTTTGCTTGATTTTTTGCGCTTCATTTAAGGAGAGAAAAGGTTTCACAGAAACTCAAGCTGTCAAGCCATGGTTAAAAATTTACTGAAAAAATTTTAGTTGAAATCATTTTTGGGCCATAGGAAGGTTAACTGACTAAAGTAGGCCAGCTTTCGCATCGTCACAAACAGGGTGTAATCAGCGTGGTAAAACAGTTAATTGCTTTCCTCCAAAAAATTTTTTTTCAAGAACCAACATTGATATAAACAACGCATATAAATCTTAATACAAGCATTCAATATGCACTCATTAAAAGGGGGCAGTTTCTCCTATTCCAGTCTTGAAAAGTGAAGATAGTGGAGCATGAGAAAACACTGCCCTCCCTACCGAAACAATTTTAAACTGAAACGAGTTGCGCGCGAGAGAAATCCCTGATCATGCGATTAAGTCTAAGCATTTTTCACCCAAATCACAGCATCGATATCATCAGATCTCTCAAACACATAACCGGAAATTTTTCCCCCCCTCCCCCCCTTGGGCCTCTTCAAATCTTTTATTGGTCCGGCCTTCCTTGGCAGTATTTTTATTTCATTTTGAGCACTCACGGCCAAGTCAATTTGGTTTTTTATATTTTAATAATTTTTCAACGTACCGGCCGGTTGAAGCGCAGTGTTTAAGATGTCGCTATTGATGCTGAAGGTTTGGGGTTCAATTCCCAGGCCGGTTAAATCGGACACAGTGTAGCCAACGGCTCGCTAACGCTGCGACGTTTCATCGGAGCTGCGTTGCCCAGGCACTAAGACGCGAGGTCGAACCCCACCACTCGTTACCATGCTTCGGTACTGCAGCGGGTAGGCCTATGATGAAACGAGTATAATGAAGATTTGATTCAATTAAAAAAAAATAAATTGTGTGCAGCCATAGTTACTGCAGATACACCTCATTTCAGGAAACTCCTACTTATTAGGCCTAAGTGCTTCACAGTAGCATCAGTGACAAAAATGCAGTTCAAGTAAAACGCATCAGAAAAGTTGGACTACCGTTATTGTTGCATCGCATCGTAATGAAAGTTTCTCGAGATTAAATTAGAAAGTTGGACAGAACAGAAAAAACATGATAGCTCCGCACAAAGAAAAGTCGATTGTTTCAAAAACGAAAGTTTTTTTTGTATTTTGAGTATTTAACCTGAGTCTACCTGATGAGCGGTCAAACCGCGAAACTAGTAGAATTGGTTTTTGCAGCGTATATTTAGTAAGTCTTCTGGCCTACCATAATATCTTGTTGTTTTTTTTGTGCGATCGTCAAGGGGGTGGGTGCTGATTGTGTGTGATGGATGTTCACAGCAGCAAGTGCAGTCCATGCCAACAGTTCAATTTCATTAGTTTGTTTTTATATCTTGGATTAATTTTTGCCCGAGGAAGAGGTACTGCCCGCTGTTGGTCAAAGCATGCTAGTTGAAGAAAATAAGGCAGGACCCTAATTGGAAGAAAAAAAGCTTGCCGGCTCAAAACACTCGGCTTATAGTATCGTATTACAAGTAGGCTACTGAGTTGAACTACAGTTCCTAAATTTCAAAACACAATGGCATATCAGTAGGCTACTTCAATGCCTAAAAAACTTAAAATCTAATCTTCATTATACTCGCGTTTATACGCTGAAGTGTGTAACGCAGTGGCGCATCCTGGATATGGCAAAGGGGGGGCACAATCGGGGGCCTTCGGAAGCTACGGGGGCCTGGGAGCGTAACCCCCAGCTGCCAACGAATTTTTGCGGTTTTCACATAAAAAAACACTCATGTTAGAGCACTGGAAAGTTAGGTTTTAGCACCTTATTACAGGGCCAAAAGGGGAAGGCATGGCCCCATGCTCCACCCCCTGCGTGCGCCTATGATGTAACGAGTGGCGGAGCCCATCTCCGCGACTTAGCGCCTGGGCTACACAGCTCCGAATAAACGTCGCAGTGGTGGCGAGCCGCTGGCGACACTGTGCCAATTTGACCGGCCTGGGGCTCAAACCCAAGACCTCCCGCACCGATAGCCTGTGTGCTTAGCAACTGAGCTAACGGCCGGTTACTTCAATGTCACAACTAAAATAAGCGAACTGTTTATCTGTATTATGCTTTTCCGCAACACTGCTCTAAAGCAATAGCCTACACTAAATCACCCATAAGCCATGATGCAGTCCAAGCAACCTTTTAATCATGAATTTATTTTTGATTTACATATGGATTATGATGTAAGCCTAACCAGTACAGTGGCGTACGCAAGGGGGGGTTCGGGGGTAACCTCCCCCCTTGCCTTTTAGAGATGCAGTGAAAAAATTATCATTTTTAAAATGATACGCCTTTTGTTCGCTCATTCTTCGAGCTTACAAAAATTTCAAACGTTTCGTCTGTTCCATCTAACTTTCTTATCTAATCTCAAGATACTTTGATTGTGATGTAACAGTAGCGGTAGATTAACTTTCGCGATGTGTCGCTTGAACCGCATTTTTGTCATTTCTGTTGCTGTGAAGCAATAAATAAATAGGAGTTTCCTCGAATGGCATATAAGCAGTGGCGTACGCACGGTAGGGGGGGTTGGGGGTCAAACCCCCCCCCATCAACGATTTAAAAAAAATAAAAACCTCTCTTTTTGAAACGATCCGCCTTCTTTCATACAGATTTTGCCAAAATTGCTGTCATGTTTTTCTGTGCTATCCAACTTGCTTATTAATCTCCAGAAACTTTTATTGTGATGCAATAATTCCGGTAGTCAAACTTTTCTGGTGGGTTGCACTTGAACCAACGACTAACACAAAATGCAAGCCAGGACAAAGTCAATGGGTATTGTTAAAGCTGGAGTCGTGTTGTGATGTCATGAAGCCATTGTTTTTAACGGCTATCAAGGCTGGACAACACAACGTTCCAGCGCAGGAGGTATTCTTGGAAGAGAATGGTTGCAACGTAGGCGGATGTTCCGCTTGCGATGTCATAACTTTTAGTTAACCAAACCAGCCAATTGGGGTTAACCAAAGACATCGCTATTGGCTCAGGAGGTTTTGGGTTCAATTTCTGGGCCGGTACCAGTCGTTAGCTTGGTGGTCAAGCGCACAGACTATCGGTGCGGAAAGTCTGGGGCTTAATTCCCGGGCCGGTCAAATCGGCAGTGTCACCAACAGCTCGCCAATGCTGCGACGTAGCTGTGTTCCCCAGTCGTCAAGTCGCGGAGATGACCCCTAGTGGCGTATGCAAGGGAGGGGGCCGGGAGTCACGCCCCCTTGACAATTGCAGAAAAATTGCTTCGTGCAGAGCTAGCCGAAATTGCTATCACGTTTTTCTGTTCGGTCCAACTTTCTAATTTAATCTTCAGAAACTTTTATTACGATGCGATATGCAACAATACTGGAAGTCCAACTTTTCTGATGTGTTTTGCTTGAACTGCATTTTTTTCATTGATGCTGCTGCTGCTGTGAAGCAGTTGGTAAGTAGGAGTTTCCTTAAATACGGTGTCTCTGCAGTAGCTATGGCTGCACAGAAATTTTTTTTCAAATCAAATCTTTACTGTACTCCTTTCATTAAACTCGCTGCAGTACCGAAGTATGGTAGCGAATGGCGGGGTCCGACCCCGCGTCTTAATGCTGGGGCAACTCAGGTCCGAAGAAACGTCGCAGCGATGGCGAGCCGTTAGCTACACTGAGTCTGATTTGATCGGCCTGGGAATTGAACCCCAAATCTTCCGCATCGATAGCGACATCTGTAACACTACCGGTACGCTATAACCATCCGGTTTGATGAAAAATTATTACAAACGTTAAAAATCTAAATAGACACTGCCAGTGACGTCACATCGTGATGACGTAGTTTTCACGTCATCACGATGTGACGTCACTGAACCCCCCTCATGGAAAAATCCTGCGTACGCCACTGAATTAGTAACAATAACAGCCTAGCCCTAGCCATTAATACGAAAGGACTTTGATCACAGAAAACGCTGCTACTCAAACGACCTTTTTGAATCGTAGTACATATTTTGATACCAATAATGACATATTTTGCTAACGAGTAAAAATTTATAAAAAAATTTGGTGATTTAGGGGATGGCTTGCCACCCCCCTCATTAATCCGCGCATGGCGGAGAGTGACTTTTTCTCTTTCCACACGATTCAAACGCAAAAAATGTCCTATTTGAAAGTAGGGATGTGCCGAGTCGAGTCCGAGTACTCGGTCGAGTATTAAAGCATTACTCGGACTCAGCCGAGTATTAAAGCGCTATCATTTTGACCTTTTTTTGCTCTGCAGCCGAATTTGAGTGTAAATTAGGACTTTTACGGACATGATGACCTTTTTTTCTTTTTGTTGCTCTTCACCAGATAGGCCTACTCGGACTCGGCCGAGTAATGTCGTAAATACTCGTTACTCGGCGAGTCCGAGTAATTTTCCTTGAGGCACATCCCTATTTGAAAGTTGAACCCAGACGCAACGTCACAATACATGCTCAATCACGCAACAGCAAATTGCTTTTTTCATCGCAGAAGAATGATGCAATGGTTCTCTCTTAGGGCAGGTTCAACAGATATCGCTGAACACAAGCAAGCCAGACCTTTTCCATAGTATTCTATATCGTGCTAGCATGCGGTGGTGAGTAATTGCTTGTGATTTTTGAATGTGTGGCGGTCAATATATACATTTTAAAGTTGTTGGTCAAATTCAAGTTGTAGGTTAAATTAGTCGAATGAATGTAAGTGGTGACAGTGTAATTAAAAAGCCGTTTTGTAGCAGAAATTACGACGAAAAATTGGAAACAGCAAAAGCTAAACAGCCGATACCAAGATTAGATATATTAAGTAGCAAATTAGGCTGCTTGAAAAGGCGCTTGGTGGTGGTTCGCGTAATCGCATTAAACTTTCGAGCATTTCCACACATTTGTTTAATAAATGGCTGCATGCGGCAGCAAATATTGTAGAGGAGCACACCTCTGAAAAATGCTCACCGTACGTCACTAGCTGGCGTCCGTTTAAACGCAAGGTTCCGAAATCCGGATTTCTTTTGTTAGCAAACAGAACTATTTCAGTCTTCTTACTGCTGAACTGAAGCTCTTGGTTATGAGCCCAATTACTTGCAATATTTAGCGCTTTTTGAGCCCTATCTTTGATCCACAGCATGTTGATGCCAGTGACCAATACTGCCACATCATCGGCATAGACTTGTACATGAAAACCCCTGTTGCGTAGGTTTACCAACAAGGAGTTTAATACACAGTTTCATAGAAAAAGGGACAAAATACCACCTTGGGGATTCCCCTTTACTACTTCTCTCTCAATCTTCTCACCATTTAGCTCTACTTAACTGTGCGATGTCCCAGTAATTCTCAATCCAGTGGACGAGAAAAGGCGACACCTCCAATTCTCGCAGAGCAACGGCAATGTCTTTATGTGTGATATTATCAAAAGCACCAGCAATATCTAGAAATATTCCTAGTGCTGTTTTTTTCTTCGCTAAGCTTAGTTCTATGCGTCGTACAAATTCGCGCAGTGCAGTTTCGGTTGAAACTCCTGCTCTGAATCCATACGGGAACGCAGAAAACCTTGCTTGCAAATCAGAATCATCATTAAAATGATAGAGAATTAACCTTTCCAACCATTTAAGTTGAAAGGAGGTCAAAGTGGTCATCCGGAAAGACTTAACTTCATGATAGTTTTTTTTACCGGATTTAGGGATGAAGATACCAGTCCCTTCCTTCTATGCTTTTGACACATAGCTGTACTTCAAGCACATCTGGAAAATGGTTTGGTATATGTTTCTGATACTATTCCAGCCTTTTTGTAGAAGCATCGGGTAAAAACCGTCGGGTTCCGGCGTCTTAAATGGCAGAACTTCGTTTATTGCTCTTTCCATCTTTTCGAGCGAACAGACGGAGCTAACAATTTCGTCGTGCGTTGGTAAAACAGTGATTTCATTTGGTTCTTCTGCTGCTTTACTATAGTTTACCTCTCGACTTCCCGGTGCTAGGGTGTCTAAGAGGCAATTCACAGTCTCAACAGAAGACTCGGTGAATTCACCATTAGGTCTTAAACGTTGCTTACTTGCACCGTTTCGTTTCGACGCATAATTTTAGCCAGCCGAACGGTTGCACAGTGACTATTCATCGATTCCGTAAAAAGACGCTAGGAGTCTCTCTAGGCCAGTGGTGAAAGTAAGCCGGAACGGTCCGGTACGTCGTTACGGTAACAGATTTGCTGCCGGAACGCAGTACCGGTAAAAGATTTTAAATCTAAATCTAGCCTATAGCACATTCCACAAAATAAGTTGATGGTAGCCGTTGACATCCTTTCACCAAGTAACGCCGACTGTCAGCGCGGGTTCAGCGCTATGAACAACATTATCACTGATAGCAGGAATGCAATGACTACTAACAATGCCGAGATGCAGCTCCTTGTCGGTGCTGTGGGGCCACCATGTGAGCAATGGAATTGTAACGACCATCACAGTAATCAAACCATTATTTTTATTTTTGTGTTATCTGTGTTAGGCCTATCGCATTACTTTATTTTAAGACCAGGTAATCTTTTGTTCTAATTATCATTTTTTACTCCGGATACCTCAATCAACGCTAATCAACTTTGGGATCCTTAGTCGTTCACTGCACATCCTTATTTAACTGCCGTTGGTCAATCACATAATTATGTTTATTTCGCACCGTAGTTTTGTTTATGTCACCAGCGCCATGGCCTACTGGTTAAGAGCGTTCGCCTAGGAAGCTGGCAGGCTGGGTTCTATTCTCAGTCGGGTCAAACCAAAGACTTTAAAACTGGCATCTGCTGTTACACTTGCTAAACGCTCAGCATTTAAGTGTAGCGTGGAAGATGAAATAAACAGAGAATAAAAATACGTCAGTGAACTCTTGACAAAATTTAGTCCTGGCGCTAAAGGACCTTAGTAGTTATAAAGTGTTATAAAACCACACATTTCATTTCGAATTCACGGTCTTACTAAACACCGCAAAGGGCGACAAAGGACTTACTAAACACCGCAAAGTACGACAAAGAACTTCAAATTGATCTACTAAACACCGCAAAGAACGATAAAGGACTCGGAATCATACTATAACAAAGAACGACAAAGAACTTTAAATTAGGATTTGGGATAAATTAGGGTTAAGCTTGGGGTTATCAGGTCCGTTGTTGTACTTTGCGGTGTTTAGTAAGTCCTTTGTCGCTCCTTTGCGGTGTTTAGCAGGACCCATGAATTCATTCTGATTTTTGGACAGTAGAAGAAAAGATCGTCAATAAAAAACTGGAAACGAACTGCGTGTGTCAAAAAATTGATTGCGAGATCAGGACCACGACCAAAAGAAAAAATAGAAAGTATACGCGACAGCGTTACAGAATCCAGAGCCATACGTAAGAACTTGGCTTGGAAAGGGAAGAAGTTCAGCTCATTCAACAAGTGGCATATGGCTCAACAAAATTTGAAAAAAGATGAACACTATGAGCCTCTATGGAAATTTCTTTAATAATTGAGTGTTTGATTTGGATTATGTGGTTATGTTCTTGGTTGAAAATGTGCCGTTACGTTTGTGGATATAATCTTAGAATAATGAGTCAAAAGTAGATTTTGGGAATCTTTTGTACTTATCCCCCTCCCCAAATAGCTTTTTCAAATCAGGTGTCAAAATAGTTCTGTGGCAAACCTTTTACTCTCCAATATGCAAACAATAGTACTGCAGGACATTGTTTCGAGTCTCAGATTAGCGACTCATTCTAATCCATAGACCAATTAGTAATTTGCGTTTTAACCATTCTCGGATTATCTGATATTTCATAGTTCGTTAAAATTTAAAGTTTTTGGTATAATAAAGGCATTTAGGATTTTGTGACTGGATAAGTGAATACCTAAGACTCATTTGCCTCTTTTCATGAGCAACTACGAAAAATTTTCTTACTTTCACCACTGTTCTAGGCTTCTGGCGCAGTACCGGCAAGAAAAATTTTCTACTATCACCACTGCAGCTGTTGGCTTTTCTGACAGCATTTTTAAAAATCATTTGGGCCTGCTTAAAAGCTTTCCAATGGTTTCCAAGTTTTGATTTGATGGCTTTACGTTGGGCTCTACGAGCCTCTCTGCGGAAACAGGTTAGCTCTGTATTCCATCAAATGTTGTCAGTCTTACGACGGATCTTACGCTGAGGGCAAGATACATTGTAAGATTTTATTATCTCTGATTGAACAGTTGATGCCAGTTTTTCTATATCATCTAATGACGATATGCTAACTGGTGTAGGCCTACTATTTAAATCATGTAACCTGAGATCAAGTTCGTTTGCATACTTATTCCAGCAAGTACGTCTAACGTTCCTGATCATTTTTGTTTTTTTTGGTGCCACTTTGAACTCTAAACCTAATATACACGTGATCTGAAAAGGATGGCACATCTCTGACACGCCAGTCACTAATACAGTTTTCTACATTTCGGTTTATTAGAGTCAAATCTAGCACTTTTTCTCGTTTTGAAAGTGGGCTATGTGATCCTGCCCATCTCTGCCTGCACTACTCTCTTGTAATTTTTGTTTAAATATTTTACTTTGAGAAGTATAAGTAGAGGCTTAAGGTGCGATAACAACTCACTGAGACGTTGATAATTTTGAGACATTGTGCAGGTTTATCTTGTTGTGATAATGACTGAGTGCGGATGTGATGTCATAATAAAGTAAATCTGCGCAATTGGTCAGCACCAGCATTCACGTATTGTAAAAAACTGAATCTTTAATGGCACTGCTTAACAGGGATTCGATCCCATTTCATAATACTGCGCAAATCAAATGTCATTCATTTGTAATTCTCTTTTGTAATAGCATTTCGTAACACTTTGCTCAGCTATCACGTGATACTCTAATTATCTCACAGTAATACCTCGTGTAATCACCTGCAATTGTAAATCACGTGCTTTGCCCACCGGTATAAGTTTACGTATGGTTAGCACGCTTTAAGAATACTAAGTGTCACCAGCGCCATGGCAATGTGGTTAAGAGCGTTAGCCTTGGAAGCTGGTAGGCTGGGTTCTATTCTCAGTCGGGTCAAACCAAAGACTTTAAAACTGGCAACTGCTGTTACACTTGCTAAACGCTCAGCAATTAAGTGTAGCGCGGAAGATGAAAAATACGTCAGTGAATTCTTGACAAAATTTATTCCTGGCGCTAAAAGACCTTAGTAGTTATAAAACCCCATAAAACCACACAACATTTCATTTCAACTGGCACGACCTTTTTTATATGTTGAACGTCGCAGAGGAAGCACCTGGAATTTTATCTTTGACATTTTACTCGTGGAAAACTTCAAATATTTTTTGCTGCCGATTTTATTGTTATGAAGGTTTTGAAGTTGATATGAAGGTTTAAGAAGTGTGTTTTGAAGTTGAGTGAGCTTGGTCAGCAGTGAAGGCTAATAGCGCTCCGCTCTAGCACCCAATACGTACTCGCCGCCATTGCGGTGGTGATTCGTTACAGCAATGTCTCAAAGGTCTCAGCGTCTCAGCGTAATTGCACCTTTGAAGTTAGTGTTTGTAGTTCTTTTGAGTGTTATAATTTTTCCATTTTTAGGAAGATAGGAGGTTGCTTTGCTGCACTGATGAGACCATAATAAGGTCGTAACGCGTCTGCAGGTGCAAATGAGTTGGTTGCCCAGAGGGCTAGAAGTGATTTTTTGTTTTTTTATTATTTAGTTGCATATTTATCCTCCTATCACGAGAAAGCGATCAATGCGCTATATGAGCTCGCTAAGGAGTTGCCAGCCATCTGTCTACCCCACCAAGATGGGGTAATCTCGCTAAGTGCCTTTCCCAACGGCACAACAAGTAAACTTGCCGGCTTGTTCTCCACACTGTCCCTTTAATGCTGAACGTCAAGCAGGGAAGCTGTGAATACCAATTTTCAAGTCATTGGTTTGACCTGACTCGGAATCAAGGCTGAGTCTACAGCTCAAGAGACAGACGCTCCGTACCACTCGGCCATCTGAGCTGTGATCTAGTTAGGCAACTGGTAATTTAGTTGTGGGTTAGGACCTAGGAGTTACAGGCTTTTTCACTTGGCATTATTGTTTATGGCCAGTCCTTTGCTAAAAAGAGGGAACAGCCTAGAAAAGAAATGAAATCGAGATGTTCAGTTCAGCAACGAAAAAAAAAAAGAGTCTTTGCAGCCTGGAATGAGTCTAGCCTGGATTGGCTGTGCGTGGCAACGCTGACGAGACTTTTGTTATACTTAAAACATTAATTTGTCCTTTGTAAAACCTGTTGGTTATGCCAACGAAATATAAAAAATTATTCACAGATTCATCGAGCAAACCCAACAAAAGCGTATAAAAAACAAACAAACAAGCGAAGAGTATATTTCACAAAAACTTCAATTCAAAGTCTGATACTATGTTATTGCTAAAAAGTTCATTCTTGAAAGACCAAGATCCTTTAAATTCATAAAAGACAAAAGTGTTTTTTTTCTCGAAAATTAGAAAAGCGAGAAAATTGCTAGGTTGTGAAAATGACGGCAGCATTGCGCTATAACAAGCAAAAATTGTCTGGCTACTCTTTCGCATCTACACATACACTTATCATACTGTATAAGTTGTTTCTAACTTAATCCATCGTTGATATTCCGCAAGCACGGTGATTAAGCCTAACAGCATTAGTTTTTTCTACTCATGTTGATCAAAATCGAGGCAGATTGCCCGGCACGGTACGACATACGTCAAATTTGCCTACCAAAAAATTTGCCCCCCGCTACAAAGTTTCGGCGGACGCCCATGGTGCTTGTTTGCCACTCTGTGGTACACACAGACGTTTAAAAATCTTTCTGATGCAGCCTATCAACTTATCATGACCTATTGCAACATTAATATACTCTTGGATACTTACTGCTTTCTTGCCATGATGCATCTGCACTTGTACCGAAGTTTACTTTCATGAGAATGAGAAACCACGAACAAAATTGCTTCATTTTCTGGAATTCGCTGAACTTAGTTATTTTGCAAACCCATGAGAAAAAGAGCAAGTCTTGAGAAAAGTTTTTAATCTTTGCTTCAGCTGCTCTTCAAAGACGTCTGGTTAAGATAAATTGTGTTTAAAACATGACTTACTATATTTAAGGCCTCGTCAACGTGCAAAATGCACGCGAAACTGGGGGCCTAAATGCAGTTTTCAAATATAAGCCTTGACAAGCAAGATGCAGTTAAGATATCAAATTTAATGCACACATTTTTATACTTTGGGCCTCGCGCAAACCATGACCTCGCGTGAGGCCAATTGTGACGTCATAAAAAGGCATACAATCATACATACTTTTTAAACATATCGCTTTGATGAACAATTTTAGCATTTCAACGATTGAAATGCCGTTTTTACTCATCAAAAACGAATTAAAGGACCATTGAGCACGTCATTGACGAATAAACAACTAGAAGACAATACAGAAATCTGAAATTTCCACCAAGTATTTGACTTACTGGTACACCGGGCCACACCGAAGGTCGGTTTTTAGGCCGCAATTTTTCGTTCACCGATTTAGTTTCGTAACCAGCAGTGATGGAGTCGAGTACTTAACTTCCGAGTATGAGTACCGCAAAAAACTTCGAGTACGAGTACAAGTACTGATATTGAAAAATGTACTTGAGTACGAGTACCGTAAAAAGTTCGAGTACGAGTACTTTTACAAATTTAGCAAAAGAACAATTTTTAAGTTGTAACAGCTCAAAGTTTGTCGCAAAAACACAAACGAATATGTTTTTTCAGCGTTTGGGATGTTGAGAAGGCGCAAGTTATTTACGGGTTTTATTGGCTGTAGTTTGCTATCGAAAGTTCATCTTGTTTGTTAGTTTGTTACTTCTAGCGAAAGCCAAATGTGCTCGTGTGCTCGGCACTTTTTTTGACCGAGTACATTGACCTACGAGTACGAGTACTAACCGAGTACCAGGGGTTGGGAGTACGAGTACCCCAAAAGTGGTACTCGAGCAGAATAGTACTCGAGTGCTCCATCACTGGTAACCAGCTGGCCAATGCAACTCGCAAACTACAATGCTTTCGTTTACAATAAGGTTTGCATTTGGCACAGCTTGAATCCATCTATTTTTCCCCTCACTTTTCTTAGGAAAACGGAAAACAGGTATATATTTTATAAGTATGCTCTCTTTTTTTCTCAGATAAATAATTAGCTTTGCAACCAAAAACGCAACACTTTTTCACTATCGCAACGCTATCAATTTAATAAGTACCGTATAAAACTTAACTGCAGGCAAAGGTAATAAAACAGGTATGTTTTAAATAAAATGTATTACGGTACTGTAGATAGGATGCAATTGGAACGGTAAGCCGAGAGGTAGTTTGCCTCGTCTCCAGTGGCGCACCCAGAATTTGGCAAGAGGGAGAGGCACAACCGGGGGTCTGGGGGTGCAACCCCAGCTGCCGGAGAATAAGAGGTTTTTAGCTTTATTACAAAGCCCAAGGGGGGGCTTTGGCAACGTCCCCCTCCCTGCGTGCGACTGCGCTGGTCTCCGTAATATGCAGATTATTGGCATATTAATACTAGACTTGAAAAGAATGTAAATGCTTTAATGATGCGTCAAAAAGCCTTCGATAAATTTGTTTTATTCATCGCTTGCGCTGCAGCTGAAATCATAATAAAGACTTATTCTAATCCTGCTCAGTTGGCGAGTGGATGAAGCGTCTGCCAGTACGACGGTAGATCTGGATTCGATTCATAGTTAAGAAAAATTAAGGATTTCAAAACTGTATCAATTCCTGATTTCAGTTGATAGGCAGGTAGCAGCCTAATTCCAAAGTCGCTATGCTGTTTCTCGGAAGAGGCAACTTGGTATAGCAGGCTTTCTGCAATAAGATTTTTTCCTGGGTTATTGTAAGCTCTACGCTCAAGATATGTAGGCTATAGGTTACTCCAGGGGGGATGTGGGGTATGCAGTATGCACCCCCCCACCAGCCATTTTTAGCAATCCTTTGGATAAAATTTTTCCATAATTTCGAACCTCTTCATAACAGTATGCCTTAGTCGCCTTTAGCACGAAACTGTGCGAACAAAATGCATCATATTTGGTGAAGCACTCAAAGTTAAGGGCCAAAAATATGAACAAACTTTGCATGAAAATTGTTCAAAAAGCAATAAATGCCATTACAGTATGCAAATTTTCAAAAATTTTCCGGGAAGCATGCCCCGGACTCCCCTAGAATCGTTTTTATTACTTAAGTTGCTTAAAACTAGCTCTGCCAGAAAAAAAACTGCGCTTGAAAAAGTGACGAAATTTGGTGCCCCCACCCTGAAAAAAATTCTGAATACGCCCCTGACATGAAATACTTTCAATGGGCTTATTTACGTCCGTTTACCGGTCGTAACGTCTTTGTATTTAGTAAACATTCAACCTAACTCAACATTACATTCCCTTCATCAAAGCTTTCTGGATCCGCTCCTACTTTATGCTTATTCTTTACCTATACTTATTCCACGCTACTTGATATTCTGAACGCACACTTTCCTGGCTGTTCCATCTGTTCTAGCTTACTAACTAAAATATGCTAACCAAAGTTTTTAAGAATAAGATAATCTCACAGTACTTGCGTAACACACTGCTTTGACAACCAGCTATGCAAATCTTATCTGTTTTCATTTGACTTCTAATCATTAGCGCAAATTGCCATACGTACACTATGACATCATAATTTAAATCACGAGAACGCGCTTGTCGCAAAACAATAAGGTAATAAACATTAACGCTTCATTGAAAAAGTTGACCTCAAAGCAAACAAAGTTTGAAGACAAAAGTATAAATTCATAAGATTACAAATTTTATGGCAAAAATAGGCCCCCAGTCTCGCGTGCATTTTGCACGCTGACGAGGCTTGTAATATGGTAAGCCATGGTTTGAAATGAAAGCTGAACGATTTGATATAGGCTAGAAGCCTTTATGCTGTGTCTGTAAAATAAATACTCATAATTATGCTAATGTTGTTAATGACACAGACAAGGTCTATCTCTTCAAGCTATCAATTAGTTTATCGTAACTGCAATTACTATTAAAAAAGAAATTCACTCAGGTTAACGACCACAGCAAGGAAGAAGTGGCAAGTCGTTCCACCATATTCGACTTGAACTGCTTCACAAAGCTTGCAGAGTTGTTAGTGTTACTTTGTAGCACAACTTGCTAAAATGTACGTTGGACCTACATGGACTCAGCTGATAATTTTTTTTTGTATTTTGTTGCGTATTTATCCTCCTATTATGAGAAAGCGATCAATGCGCTACACGATCTCGCTTAGGAGTTGCCAGTCATCCACCTACCACACCCAAGAAGGGGAATCCCGTTAAGTGACTTTCCCAACGGCATAACAAGTAAACTTGCCGGCTTGTTCTTCACACTGTCCCTTAAATGCTGAGCGTTAAGCAGGGAAGTTTTGAGTACCAATTTTAAAGTCATTGGTTTGACCGACTTGGAACTTGGAATCAAACCCAAGTCTACAGCTCCTGAGGCGGACGCTCCGTACCACTCGGCCATCTGAGCTGTTTAAACAATAATAGGCTACTGGTATGCAGGATACATATTTCAGCAGGTCTTCAACTGACGGGTACAAAATAGGCCCCTGACTACCGGATAGCCCCAGGTCTCAGAAATCATTAATCCGGCCCTGTTTACGTCCACTCAATCAGTACCAGTGAAACCTATGCCTTGCTTGAAGTTTAATCACTGACCACTCAGCCGACCCGTTAAGCATGAAGTCCTAAATAAGTGCGAGTTTAATAATATTCGATCGCCTGTTGGGTTGAATGGCGCAAGACCACTGAGCGATGTTATTATGTTTGAGAATTAGGGCCGAATGCACCAACAGCCAGTTAACTTAATCCTCGAATAAGCTTAATCGCGAACAGGTTAATCCGGCTTAATCGCGGATAGGTTAATCCGCGAATACAAAGTTAGCAGATAAGTTTTCAAACGATATGCACCAACATACAAGTAATCCTCAAATTAAGCAGATAATTCACGGATAATATCAATTTTGCCCAGTCAAACCAGGTTTAACTGCTGGTTTTTCGCAAAATTTTTACAGGCTGCTGCCTGCTGGAAGCCTAGTTTGCAACTGATCCTCGATGTAATAAGTAATGGGCCTACTAAAAAAACTCTTATTTTTGTCGGCTTCATCTATTTACTAAAATTTGCACCGCCAAACGACAAAAACCTCGCAAAGATCAACTAATGGTAGCGGAATTTGTGGTCCAGAAGGCAGAAGCTACCTTTAAAGGGTCCAGAAGCTACCTTTGAAATAGTTCGAGCCCCTCTTAACCAATCAAATGTCCAGGTGTATTGGATCAAAATAGCACAAAGCGAAAAAATGCCAAAAAATATGCATGAAAACATTCTGACGCAATATCATTGCTTTGCACCTTCGTTTAACGATTTTAACGGTTTTCGAAACAGAATTCAAACTGGATAAATAAAATCATTGCTAATATACAGCAAATGTTCATTGCTGAGTAAATTTTGCTATATACCACAATCGAATAATATCAAAAGCGGTTGCTGTGTGTAATGTAACGTTCTATTTTGCATGTACCTAAAAGGAAATCAAACCAAATCTTCATTAACTTAAGATTATGCTGAAGCGTGATTCATGTGGCGAGTCCATCTCGGTGGCATAGCGCCTGCTGTGCTACACAGCTCCGAAGAAATGTCGCCGTTTTGGCGAGTCATTGAAATTTATGATTATTCTGTAGTACCGGACTACCGGTAATAATAATTCGTAGACAGTAACGTAAATTAAACATAGTATCACACGAAATGCCGTACAATTTTTCGTACCGGTGCGCAAATGGACGGTAGGATACGAAATACAGGCTATGAAGGAGGTTAACGTAAACTTTGCATGGCTAGGGGGGAACTAATCGTAGAATCATTTACAAAGCAACAAATAGCAAGCGTATTTGCAGGAATTGGGGCTCTATGGTATGACATCTTCTAAACCTTGTACGTGCAAAATAGAAGGCTCTGTTTAAATCCAAAAAATATCTTTTTTGAATGTGTTTAATACTGGTATGTAGGATACATATTTCAGCAGGTCTTCAACTGACGGGGACAAAATAGGCCCGTGACTGCCAGATAGCCCCAGGCTTTGTTTAGGTCAAGCTTGTGTTTGTTCATGGACCGGCTATTTTGTAGACTACAGGTACAGTCTACCTCGACAACAGCATAGATCTTCTATGACTACAGCTACTCACAGACTCAGGCACTCAGCTACTGGCGCAATAGTATGATAAAACTTGTTGATTGTTGAATTAACATTTTAGGCCTAATTCACGGACACCTGCCAGTGTACCTGTATTAATAACTTATGTGTATTGCCTAAAGCCGAAAGCTCATCACCTTTGAAAGTGACCTTGAGAGTTTCCTACATTTCAGAGCGAGTATTTATTGGCCAGCTCTCCAGTCATGAAGCCTACGTGCCTACCGGTACCCGTTTAAAATGGTCACGAGCCACCACTGCCCCCTAGAACCTCAAATGCATTCACCCTGCTCAAATTTTGTTTTTAGATCTTAATATATAAACATGTGCTAGGGAATGTGAGCATGATGTAAGCTTATGATAAAAGTGTTTCCATCCTGCAAAAACAAACATCACACCATTGATGCAATATTCGAATGCTCGTTTTAGAACAATTACATTCAAAATGGCGAGGTTACTTCGTGGAATTCCTGCCAATTCCCGCTATCATTTCCAGTCCCTAATTAACGTGCTAAGCTGATTAACTTTCATTTTAGTGGTTCTGGACTAGTTACTCAATAGGTGGACTGGTTAGACTGGGTCCGTGGATCACCATTGAGGTGTAGGCAAAAGATCTCGCCTGGCATAACTCGACAATGTTGTTGCTTAATTCTTCTCCTTCGCTGCTATAGAGACCCTAATATAGCCTATTTACCCTGAATTTTTTTGTTTATTTAACTTTTTATCAGTTTGTGCTTTTGTTATGGTCTTGGAATTTTTAAAAAATGCTTTGTCAATTACTGCTACTAGTAATGGTTTGATTAAAACGCTACGATGATAATCTCTGGTTTAACTTGATAACAGGTAATTTAAGGGGATATAAACTGATATTACTCAGTATTTGATGGAATCTGGCTGAATGGCATGAGAGTAGTTGAACGTCATTAGAAACGCGCAATGCTGTCGTTTTCTTTCGCAATTTGGCGGTTATGACGCTGTGCACTTGTCAGAAGTGCATGGGTGCTCCCAGGCGGTGGCGGCTCGTGGCAAAAAAGACAAGAGGTGCTGCAAGCGACAAATTTGGACAACCTGCTTAACTGTGGTAATCCCAACGCCTATTACAGAAACTCTCTGATACATAACAATTTACAGGAATGATTTCATACTAAAACCATAGAGTTACCAAGCTAGTAATACCTTAACAAAGGGGAACTGAAGAGCAAAACTGTTTTTTCAGAAATGGCGTTAAAAATTACACTGAGTTCTATACTGACTGCAGAAATGTTCAATCATTTTTAATTAACCAGAAATTAAACGTTAAACTTATGATGATGACGTCATGGAGGTCTGTACGTTCCGCACCACTGCACGCACGCAACTACGCAAACCTTACCGCTGTCTGTAATCCACGCGTTTTTCAATGACGTCACAGACCTCCATGACGTCATCATCACAAGTTTAATGTTTAATTTCTGGTTAATCAAAAATGAAAATTTCTGCAGTCTATAGAACTCAGTGTAATTTTTAACGCCATTTCTGAAAAAACAGTTTTGCTCTTCAGTACCCCTTCACTGATGTTCAAGTATGGCTGCGATAGGTAACACAAAACATAGAACAGTACCAGTAGATTTGGTAAAAACAATGCAAATTTTCTTACTTGTTTTTAAAATTTCAATGCACACTACATACATGAGGTTAGATGACACCACGAATTTTTCACCACCCAGGATAATCCAATTAAAAAAATATGACACGCCCCAGACTGCTCATGGGAAGTTTTAGCACAGTATTCCGTGGGATGACAGCAGTTTCTGAATGTTGTCGATACGTACTTTTACTGCATTTTTTTCCTTCTGGCTATATTTTTCTTTCATACTTTACATGTGGGTCGGCCTGGGGGAAAATCGTGTTCCAGTTTAAGAAATACTTTTGGGCTTAATTTGTGCCCAGTACGAAGCTTACAGATAAGCGATCACTTTTTTTCTGTGCCTAATTACAAGTTCTAGCAAAGCTTAGGCAACAGGTTAAATAAATTGGGTGATTTTTGGTCACAAAAGTTACAATTTTTTTGCTGGCTCCAATTAACCCACAAAACGTGGACACAAAATTTCAGGTTGTGGAGTCAGTGTGTAAGAAGTGATAAGGTTACAAAAAGTTACATTTTGTGTTTTTGGGTTTTATTTTTTTATTAAGTAACAGTGTTTTTGTGCTATTTTTTGCCTCATTTTCCAATTTTTTGTCTTTTATTCCTTCAATTGGAGGAGATTTACAACCTGCATGCTGCATCAAAGTGTTTACGTGCTAATTATAAAACCATTAAATTCTACTTCTTTCAATAATGCATAAGCATAGTGCATAAGCTCCTTCAATAAAGCTGAGATGGTTTTGACAGGCCAAAAAATCAAAAAGGTATAATCAAAAGGCATCCTGTAAAAAAGTTAATTCAATTCAACTTTTATTTCAGTACGCAAAAAATATTAAGAATACACTTGAATATTAAAATAAATAAATATTGGTACGGAAAACAGAACATGCAGCAAAAGGTATTAGCGTTGAGGCATGCCAGTCTAAACTAACTGCCCATGGAGGCATGGCTGGTAGCATCACCTTAACACACGCACAAAGAAAAAACATCAACACACAAAAACGAACCAACATTGTAACATATTTAAGTAGCAAAAGCAAGCTATTGCAAAAAAGCAGATGAATAATTTCTTACTCGAGATAGCAGCTTGTGACCCCACTGGCCTACTAACCACGGAGGGCTATTTTTTGAAATTAATGCTTAAACGACAGAAAAAGTTATCTTCATAACGGTTAAGGCTCGTTCTTTTAGAAAAAAAAGTCACCCACCCCCGGCGTGGGCCTCTGCTGCACATTCGCATCAGCTTTCCCCTTCTCAGTAGTACAAGCTGCAGTAGTAAGCAGTCTTACCATGTTGAAGCTACTGCACTTGATAAAGACAGAAACTTTTTACGCAGGAACATCACATACTATTAAGTGCGTGCAACATAATTTGAGCTCCACTTAAGACTATTTTATTCTTTTTAGCATAAACCGATGCTGCTTTTTCGTAGTCTGAAGTTTTTTTTTAAAAAAGTCACATTTTGGTTACATTTTTGCTGAAATAAAGTCACATTTTCAAGTTTTTAGGTCACAAAAAATCCCCCGACAAATGAATGATGTAACTATATCGTCATAAATTGAAAGCTATTTAAAGAAGTTGAGTCAACATAAAGAATGAATTAACTTGAATCTAACCTAGACATGGGCAAACAGTGGCCCGCGGGCCAAGTCCGGCCCGCCGGTCCTTTTATTCTGGCCCGCTGGCACTTACACAAACCTAAACTCCCACCGTGAATCGAGCGGATGACCTTTTTTTCCTGTAGAAATGATGGATAGCAGTGATTTTCAAAAAAATAAGCCTCAACAGAGCAAAATTGGAATAAAAAACGAGAAAAACAAGGTGAAAGCTTTTTATTTTGGAGATCACATTCGTGCGTGGACCGTGATCTCAAAAAAAAGTCTTCAGCTTGTTTTCAAATAGCTTGCGGCTCGTGGCTTCAATAGTTTTTCCAATTCTGGCCCTTCGTGTGAAAAGCTTGCCCACCTTTGATCTAATCCACCAAGATCTTAAGCCAAATCAACTTGTAATCAAATTTAAATCAGAAAAATCTGATTGTGAGTAGGATTCGAACCCACGCCCGCACCGACCAGTGACATATCACCAGCCCAATTGCTGCGGCGAGTCTTTACCAGAGATGCCGGGCAGCCGAATTTTTCGTATTATGCATTAAGACTGAATTAGTTTATTATCCCACAATAAATAGCCAGCCAGCCCATATTATTTAGGTGTTATGACTGTGACAACTGGTAGGCCTAATAATTCCATACTAATGAAGATTAAGCAATGAATGCTAGTATACTGACGTCAATTCTAATAGTTAGGTAAATCTAGCCTAATAGCTATAGGCTGGTACGACTTCGGTATACAAGCCTTCATTGCTTAGTTTTTATTAATAAGAGTTGAATCCACAACTGAATAAGTAAAGGGAAGCAGATTTGGATTCAATATTAAGCAAAACAATGGCTCATAATTTGGAGTAAAAACTGATTCAAGAATTGATAAGCGTAGCCGACAGAAAAAAGTTTAAAAATGCACCCCCTACTTCACTTTTCATCGCAAATACGCGACATTAAAGAAATAACCAGAAAAAATGTAAAGAGAGTTACGCCATGAAATTTTTGAGAATATTTCATAAATCACCGTTACCCATAGTTTGATAAAAAAAAAATCATGGTAGCCAGTGGTCTAATTTGATAACGAGGAATTCATGGGAGTGTAAACCGATAATACTTGATATTTGGTGGAATCTGGCGAAAAGGTATGAGCAAAGCAGTTAAACGTCATAGAGACGCGCGATGCTTTCGTTCTCTTCCGCAATATGATGGATATTACGCTGTGCAGTGTGCACTCGTCAGCAGTTGTGATGCTCATAGGAAGTTTTGACATAACATTCCATGCTGATTGCTGATGATGACAGCTTAATGTTGTCGATTCGCACGGTTAAGCGAATTGCTTTGACTACATTTTTTCTTATTTGGATATATTTGTCGGTCTGGGGTGAGTTTGTGCCTGAGTTTGAGAACAAGTTTGGACTTAACTTGGGCCTATTAGGAGCTAAGCGACCACTTTTTTTCTGTGCCAAATATTGTAACTGGCTCTGTTGATTTCGTTAATGCTAGTCTATCTTTGGGTGTGGCGAATTTATTTTTTTGACTCTAATCCACGTAATGTCCTTGCTTGCCCAAATATGAAAGGTTAATTTCGGAAAACAAAAATTCGACATGTAAGTCTTAAGTCTTAATAGCAAATTGATTTTTCGGGATTTTCTGGTTTGTTTAGTAGGGCTTGATTTTGAATTTGGATTCGGTTCTAAATTAGCCGACCCAATTGCAACTCGGGCCGACTATAAACTAAAAATTTTCTTGAAACTTTTATCAAGTTATAGTGTGCACAAAATATCCGTGATTAACTTCCCCGCGGCGTGGTTTATCCTAGTCATCATCATTTGAATATTTACTCTCCCATGATTTCTGATGAACTTCGTGGACACATTAACGCAATAAATGCCCTTCACTACATTGATATACGTTTCCTACTGTTTTTGAACTTCATGGTCACAGCTGAACGTGAATTCCCCAATTAATTCATGACTTTAGTAAGGTTATTGCAGCATAATCTATCTAGTATTCTGTCATTTAATTCTAAATATTCAATGTTTTTGGTACCAAAGTTGTCACATTAACCTATTTCACAACGATGAATTATGTCGGTTTTCCGAAGTAAAAGTCATTATTCAAGCCCGTAAAATACGCCGGTATTGGTTGAACCTATAAGAATATGCAAGTCAACTTTCATATATCGCAAGCAAGCGTTTTTAGTATAGGTCTATCGCACTTTCGCTTTCAAAGTTGAAAGCAATGTCTATGCATATTTCAAATAGAAAGAAAAGCCTAACAGTATTGGAAAAAGCGAAGATATTTAGAGAAAAGAATCCAAGAAAATGGGAAGAAAGAAGAAGCGAAATTGAAGAAGAAGTGAAAGAAACATTTGGAAAATTTAAAGATGATTCATTTTTAGACGAATATTATGCTGAAAAAGAGGAGCAACGAAAACAGGAAGAAAAAGAAAAACATTTAGTGAGTGCTGAGCACTGCAAAAACCAAGAATATGAACCTAAAGAAGCATATTAACTAGGTTTTTTTAAAACCGATTTGGGTTCTCTAGAAATGAAAATCGCGACCTTACGATCATGGCAAACGTTACACAGGAAAAATAGTTTTTATGTTACTCTATTTCAGGGCTGCGAACTCGAAAGAACTCGATCATTTTGCCGAACTCGAACTTGAACTCGAAGAAATATTTTTTCCGAACTTGAACTTGAACTCGCATAAAACTGTTCGAGTTCGTTAGAAAGATATTTAAATTGTTGAAAAGAAATAAAAGATCTCTACGAAATATAGTTTGTTGTTCAAGTAGTCACAATCCGTGTAAATTGAAGTCATGATTTTACCAAAAGAAAAGCTGCATGTCGTTTATTGGTTCATGCCATTGCGACCTATAAAGTCCAAAGCTGCGAACTCGAACTTGAACTCGAACTCGCTGAACTCGATCATTTTTGCCGAACTCGAAAAATAAAATTCTTAGAACTCGAACTTGAATTCGGACTTGCAAATATCTCTTGAACTGGGTTAAAAATTGATCGAGTTCGCAGCCCTGCTGTATTTAAGGTGCCTAGTTCAGTTAGGATTTCTACAGATTTACTTTGGGCACATAATATAACTAAATAACTAACTTTTCTAGACCCTCTGATCCTCGCGGGCGCTGCTGCTTGAGTTGGTACCTCCAAGCACCTCTATCTTATGCAAAGGGTAAATGCTTTGGTGGAATGCCAAGGCGAGACCAAGTAAAAATCTTGAGCGTAATCTTGCCATCGAATTCCGGGACAGCCTGCAAGCGTTCGATCAACCGATATTAAACGCAGTAGTTTTTTGGCTATTATTTCGTGGAACATTCGTATCACATGTCCAATTGCCCATATCAGCGCCGTTGCGATTTTTGTATTCGGGAAGGAGCGATTTGATATTTAAAGACTCACGACTATCTGCATTTTTAACCTTGTTCTTCATCGCACAACCACCAATTTCAAATTGTATTATTTTTTCAAGTGTACTTGCGAATATAGCAGCACTTGTGTTGATGTAAATAAACGTTCCGTTCTGTTTGCATCAAACCTTAAAAAGCTGTTACTAGAAAAACGAATGCGAAAACAATAGGTGTGTCAGTGAAAGTGCTTATCTATCGTGTTAAACTTGGAACAAGCGAACTTGCGAGCACCGTTTCGTCAGTTTCACGACCAAACGTGCGAACATTGCTTCATCCAAATCCTCTCAAAACACGAGCTGACGTTTTTAAGCGTCACGAAGTACGCACGAGAACAGTCAACTGAGCAATAGTGAGCATACCACCTATATGCCGTGATTAACTTATTTCGATCACCAGCAGCAGTGGCCACTTAATTAAGCAACTATTGAAACTTGCATCAGCGTACCGAAGACATTTCAGAGACAAGTAATTGTGCAAAAGCTTTTGGTCAGCGTAAACGTACAAAACATGTCTTGCTATACGTTTTGTCATGAACAGGGCTTCGAATTTGAACTTGAATTTTATGAACTCGGTCTTGTTTTGCCAAACTTGAGCTTTAACTGGAAAAGAAAAATCCAATGACTAGAACTTGAAAAAGTTTATTGAGTTTCAGTGATGTAGTTAAGACCATCACCTACAAGACCAAGACCTTGTAAATTTTTCAAGGCCAAGACCAAGACCATAAAAATGGGATGAAAATTAATAGTTTATCACTTATCGCTATTTTTCTATAACAACAAAAAAACAGGCAAAATATATACAAAATTTTAAAAGAAATAACAACAACACAATCACATACACGCTGTTGGATACTTTTTCTAGCTGAGCTGGATCACTTAAATTTCTACGAGATGCTTTTTAGTTCTTTCGGTCTTAAGACCAAACTAAATGGTCAAGACCAAGACCGTCTTGGCCAAGACCAAGACCTGAAAAAAATGGTCTTAGACCTTTATCACTGTTGAGTTTTGAACTTATACCAAGCTTGAAAAAATTGCTTTAACTTGAAGCCTAAACTCGATGGAAAATGCTTAAACTTGGCGTAGACTTGGAAAAATTACTGAACTGGAACTTGAACTTGCAAAATCAAAAACAAAGAACTTGGACTCGGCCTGCAAATTTTTAGTGAACTCAAACTCGACTAAAAATGGTTGCAAATCTTCCAAAATTTTAAATAACTTAAATTTTATAGGCGTCTACTTTAAAATTGCAACTGGTCTACTCGTCTCATCACAGAGCATCTGGCAAGAAATTCCGGCGAAGTAAAAGATCTTTTAGGTGAGAATGTTTTGTGCATCGCTTTTTTCTTTATAACATTTCTGTTTTATACTAACAGTTTACTAATAAAGTTAGTGTGCTTAATAAAATGCACGCTTTAGTTAGCCTAACACTCATTGTCATTTATTTACAATCCAAAAAAAAAAAAAAAATTAGGCTCATGGCATGTAAAAGGTTCATTATTCTTTAAAAGGACATGATGAGACTGCACTATACTTAATCTTTAGATTTTCATCCTATTTTATTTCTTTTATTCTTGATTTCTTACAAAGACGAATACCAACGATAGAGACTGCTGGGTAAATCACTTTCCTACTGGATCACTCCCAGGGTCGGATTTTGACAATGAGAGGCCCAAGGCTTAGGCTATTTGATCAATCCTAGTGATCAATAGTCGTTTTGCAAAAAAAGGTCTTCGTTGTTCGTGACGAAACCCCTTGTTTCTCCAAGGCCCTAGGCTTCAACCTGCCTAGTCTTTATTTGTAAATACGGCCCTAATCACTCTATATTTTTTCATTATTTCTGATTTTGCTGCTCTTTTTTCAAAAATGTGGAAATGGTCTACTCTATTCCGTATGTGGTCAATTTGTAATTAGATAGAATGGTTGGTTCTTATACAATTCTATTGAATCATTTCACACCTTGACTTTTTTCAGAAGTTTTTACGCCCAAAAGAAAATCATCAGGAAAGAAAAATCTCGGGGGTGTTGCCAAAGTCCCTCGCGCGTCCACGTGGACGGTCCTGAATTAAGAATAACTATTTTAGAAGGTCTTCGGTTAAACAATGCCCTGGCCAAAAATATGGAAATACTAAGAAAATGTAGAGTGCTTTGTCATCTATATCTGGATAAAGACGAAAAACCAAAAATTGTAAAAACCAAATTTGAAACTTGTTGTCCAGATGGCACGACAGAGTAAGTATGTGACGTATAGCTTACACTCTATTATTTGTCTTTAAATTTTTCTTAAAGTTCAACTTCAGTGCTCTCTGTTCACAAACTATTGTTAACATATGCGTGCTCACATCATATTTGTTCAAAATTATTAAATGTGCCTGGTTTACTTTATTCATTAAAAAAATGTAAGATGTGCTGTAACCTGTAAAAACGGTATCTTTCTGACATTGGCAAATTTTTGTGCGCCTGATGAGTCCATAAGGACGGAAAAGGTGATTACCGTTAACCATTTTTCGTGCGCTACGTTGTGTAAACCCTTATTGCTTTTTCAGGCTTCTTGAATTTCACGTAAATTCCCGTCTAATGTCAGTCATCGTAGCTACAGTAGTAGTAGCCCAAAGTCATCCCTTATGTTATCGTATGATTTGCTTTATTTCAAGTGATTTTTCGCAGCTTTTGATTTGTAAACTTGAAGAGTAAAGACAGTCTTTGCCTTTAAAAGTTAAAATGTGCGATACATTTTTATAATGCTATTTGTCTCAAAAATTGTTGAAGATAATGTATTGCTGAAGACTTATCAGTCTTGCCACCACTTCTATCTAAAAAGCATCAAGCATAACGCGTTAACATAAAAATCAAACGTTTTTTTTACCCCTACAACTTATACTGTACTTGCCACGAAAGATAATTTCTTAGCTGGGCCAAACACGAAGTCCGTGGATTGACCAACGTTTAAGCGTAGGAATATATCAATAATGATGATCCTACGTGTGACCCTACATAAAGCACTTCAAATATGGTTCGCGTTTAGGTTCTTGAGCGTTGGTTTGAGCCGGTTAACTATCACACGAATGAAAAAAGTAAGCGAAGCTTCAGCAAGTTCTACAGCAAGTTTGCTAATTGCACGTTGGTATTACCCGCATTGATAACTTGTCATTTAGTTCCATGCATGCTGATATCAGTCAAAGTCAAATGCGCGGATGGCCGACAAAACTCGTTTTACGTAAAAACTGATTGGCTGCTTGTTTAGACCTACGCAAGTATATGTGCAATTGCAGCGTGGGGGGTTTACACTCATGCGTCGTATAACTCATCTTTTTGGCTTTTTATATAATCAATATTGCATAGCTTTTTCCCCACTCCACAACAAGCATGATACTGTAAGTTCGAACAATTTTTGGCCCTGCTATTTCGGGTATTGGTGAACGTATACTATAAATATGAAAACCGTGATGAAAGAATCAATTTATTGTTTTCATTCGATAGAGGTCATCAGTTACATAGCCTAAATATCGTGACGCTCGTAAAATACACCCCAGCGTAGGTAACTGCAGATCATTACACTTTTTATGACACTGGCAACGAAGAGGCAAAAATACAAGTGAAGTTTTTAGTAATAGAACTGCAACAAATGGAATTAACCGCATGTTTGTTTGGTTGCGTATTTTTCTTCCTATCACGAGGAAGCGATCAAAGGGCTACAACGAGCATAGGCGTAGCCAGGATTTTTAATTGGGGGGGGGGGGGGGGCAAAATTTGAAAAATCTTACCCAACAGCAGGATTGGATCCAAAAAGTTTTGATGGGGGATGCAGATTTGAATTAAGTTGAGCGTTAACTAATACAAAGACGTCAGGCGTTTAGACCCGGAATAGGGCATCAATGCTTTATGTTGGAGGCGTATTCAAAGTTTTTTTAGGGAGGACACCAAATTGCGACATCTTTTATAAGCGCATGTTTTTACGGCAGAGCAAATTGAGGAAAAAACGACTCTAGAGGATCCGGGGGTATGCTCTCCAGAAAAATTTTACATGGTGTAATGGCCTTTTCAGTGCTTTTTGTTCAAATTTTGATCAAACTTTTTGCCCCTCATTCGGAGTTTGTCACCACATTAGATGCATTTTGTTCGCTCATTTTCGATTTATGTGTGCTTACTTCAGGCCAGAAGTGGATCCAGAAAATTTTGGTGGGGGATGCAATTTTGAATTAGGTTGAATGTTTACTACTGTAAATACAAAAACGGTAGACGTCTAGACGCGGAAAAGGGCGTAAGTAAACCCTTTCAAAATGTTTCATATCTGAGGTGTAATCGGAAATTTTTTAAGGAAGGGGCACCAAATTTCGATATATTTTTCAAGCGTAGTTTTTTCCGGCAGAGTTAATTTCAATTAAGTTGAGGAGCAAAAAAAGGCTCCAGAGGGTCCGGGGGCATGCTCCCCCGGAAAATTTTTGAGAATTCACGTACTGTAATGGCCATTTTAGAGCATTTTAAACAGTTGTCGGGCAAACTTTATTGAATTTTTTTGCCCCTAATTTTGAGTGCATCACCGGTATCCAGCGATGGCGGAAGTATTGCTAAAGTGTGGGGGGGGGGCCCAAAGCCCAATTTTTCGCCCAAAATTAAGTGAAAAGCAAATAAAAGTCACCACGTCCGCAGTTCGTAGTTTGAACTGCGTAAGTATGTTTTGAAATGTCTTCACGGTTCAAAATGCCGTAATGAAGGACATTTGAGTTTTTTTAGCGTATGGTACGTCTACCTATTAAGTTTTAAATACATTTATGCAGACCGGCCATTAGCTCAGTTGCTAAGCGCACGCTATCGGTGAGGAAGGTGTGGGATTCGACACCCGGACCGGTCAAATTGGCACAGTGTCCCCAATGGCTCGCCACCGTTGCGATGTTTCTTCGGAGCTGTGTAGCCCAGGCGCTGAGCCGCGGAGATGGGCCCTGCCACTCGTTACACACTTCGGCGTAATACCGCGAGTATAATGAAGATTTGATTTTGATTTTTTTTACATTTTGCAGAGGTATTGTTGTAGAAATAAACGCGTAAATTGGCCCCCCCCTGAAAAAAGTGGGGGTAGGGGCAGGGCTTCCCCGCTTCCGCCACCAATGTGGGGTATCGATACATGGCGATCTACAAACCGGGTTTGACATAAGCCGACAAGACAACGTTTTTTTTCTTCTTCACTAGAGACATCTTCTTTGATGCAGCACTTCAACAACGTTGTTTTCTTCGCACTGGCCTTAAACATTTTAACCACTTTTTGTGCAACGTTTTCACCGTTTGGTATTGCTGAAACTTTTACAGCTGCAGAAGCGCTCAAATTTAAGCAATCCATAGCACCGTGAAAATAATAAGCCAACGGAGATTCGTTTTGAACAATTGAAGTGACGCCTGACCGTTCACTTGCTATTGCGGCTGCGCCATCATTACTCTGGTCAACGCAAAAACCAAAGTTGTATCGTATTTCTCCTTAGTATAAAGCCCACTTATTTAAAGTCCAGCGAGAAAACAATCGCGCAATGACAAGTATTTATCATAAATACCAAGATCCTTGTTTTTGTCCACGACGAATTGGGGGGGGGGGGGGGGGGGGCATAGCCCCCGTGGCCCCCCTGGCTACGCCCTTGCTAACGAGCTCACTGAAGAGTTGTCGGTCATCCATCTGTCTACCACACCAAAATGGGCGATCCCGCTGAGTGCCTTTCCCGAAGGCACAACAAGCAAACTTGCCGGCTTGTTCTACTCGTTGTCCATTAATTTAATACTGAGCGTCACCAATTTTAAATTATTGGTCGACCCGACTCGGAATCAATCCCACGTCTACAGCTGCAGAGGCAGGCGCTATAGGGTACATGACAATTTGACGCGAACAAACTTGACGCGAGTGATTTCACGCGAAGACGATTTGACGCCAAACGTGTGAAATGGAGTAGAGGTCGGCAGCTTGGAAAACGTTGGGAGTTGGTGTCACGATCCGGGATCCCAACCCCCTCGACCCCAATTCCGCCGACCCCAATCCCCCTCCCCCCGACCTCAACCTCCCGACCTCCATCTTTTTCTAACCCGCCGATCCCATTACACACGTTTCGCGTCAAATTGTCCTCGCGTCAAGTTGTCTTCGCGTCAAGTCGCTCGCGTCAAGTTTGTTCGCGTCAATTCGTCCGCGTCAAATTGTCTTGCTCCGGGCGCTATATTACTCGACCATCTGAACTGTAAATGTGAATCGTAGATGTAGCGTACAAACTCTATTGCTTTGAAGGCGAGGTGGCTCGCCTTAATTTGCAATACTGTAAGAAAAGCATGTTATCAGTTCGAGTTTAAAAATGCGATAAAAGTTTAACCTTCAATCGAATACAAACGTTTTTGAAAAAATGAACGCAACCCAAAGTTGAGAGTTGACTCTCTGATGTTGAAAGATTATCTGCTTTTTTTACTGCAGATGGGATTTCAGGCTGTTGTTACGAGGACATACTGCCGAAGAACTGGAAAAACATTTCATCGTTTTGGAAGTGATTGGAAAAAATAATGGTAGCACTTTCACCTTGGGGCATGTCTTGTTGTCAGGAAAACAAGGTACAGTAAGTTAGAAATTAAGTCATGGGTCTGTTTACTATAGATGCGATCTTAAAACCGATTCGTTGTCGTACGAAATTTTATCCAACGACGTAAGCGGAAAACGGAAATATCTTTTACACATTTTAAACGCAAACAAGTTTGCTTACTACCGGTTGTCTTGCAAAGTGACCTTACGATTGTTTTTTAGAATGCGTGCAAAGTGAAGTAATTTTATGTCATAACTAGGGGGGATAAAAGTCATTAAAATTATATTTTTTTAGCAGCGCAAAAACTTATGAAACCGATAATCGCGAAAAAACTATGTTGATATGAGGTCTATTTAAGGAGTTATAAAGTCATAAAAAGTCATATTTTCTTTTTTAGGTAACAAAATATGACCATTACTTTTTGTTATGAATACAAATTGTTGAAGCCCAGCACCACCGCAAATAAAGTTCCTGTAGACTTTGAACTTGATAATTTTATGCTAAGAGGGGCAATGACAATTTTTCAAGTTTTCATGCCGACTTTCACGAAGCATTTTAAGCGACTTTTTTATTATCAGTTTAGCAAAAAAGTTGGGCAAAAACCATTGTGGAGACGAGTAGACCAGATATTTCTACAGCATTGCATGCCAATTTGTTAACATACCAGCTAGCCTACGGTGTCCAGTTTGAAAATGTGTGAACATTGTCCCACATCTTTTTCAACAGAAAGGCATGGAGGAACAGTTGGAATGCCAGTATTTCCTGTCCTCAATACCACTACAACCCTTGTATCTTTAATCGGCCCAAAGTCCTGGTATATTTTTAACCTACTCAACATTGATGCATCCCTTTTAGATGAACCTGTCAAACATTGGAATACCAGTGAAACATACTGCACTTTATAAGGATTGTGCATGATTAAACGTGGTCAATGACTGAGCCGAGAGAAGAGTTAAATTGGTATCTGACTTTGCTGGCACTTTACTAGAAAAAGCTTTACTTCGAACAATACTTTACGTACAGGCTGTTGAAAAAAAAAAAGGAAAAATTACCCCGATCTGCTGATCTGCAACAGAAAAGACAAACCAAATAATAAAAGTAAATTTCCACAAAAGTAACTTTATTTTGCCAACTGCAATCTACATTGCGTATTAATGCTGCCCTATGATCACGTTCATCTAAATGTATTTATCAAGTAGTGCCCTATTTTTAGTTTGTTACTACACAACTCTAATTTCCATGTCCGTCCAGTTTCATGGAAGATATTTCTTGATTTTGTTATGGTTTTTTGCCATGTACATACCTGTCATCACATCATGTCTCATATCAGCTAGCCTATTTTTTTATTATGTATGAAGTGTTTTAATATCTTAGGCTTTTAGTGTGCTTTTAAATAGGGCAAAAATCAAATGGCATTATTTTGTGTTCTAAATGCTTTTGTGTGATAGCTGGTAGAATGCTGATCAATTTAATACCAAACATGACCTATTTATCTTAAAAAACCAACGCAAAACACTAGTTTTCATATTTGGGGGTGCCGCAAGAGGTGGGATGAAGCGAGGAGGGTCTAGGGGTGACCGATCACCTCCAAAATTTACATGTCATCATTTTTTTGACTAGAGAACAAGAATATCGCTGAGCCATATCTTTTTTGAAAAATGATAAAAATTTGATGCACCCTAACCCCCATGCCTCTCTCACATCTTTCCTCACCTCTTCCCGCACCCCACCACACTTCCCCACGCTCACCTTGTAGACTCTCCCACATCCCAATACACTCTCCTACAGCTATCCCCACACTTCCCTAACACCCAAACACACTTTTCCACACCTCTCTCTACACTTCCTTGCACTCGCTACACCTCCCCCACATCTACCCTCACACTTCCCCACACCCCAACACGGCCAACACACTTCTTCACTCTTTCTCCCACACTTCCCCTTAAAAATTGTCTATTCCATTCTATTGCTTGCAGCAGAAACTCTGCATCAACAGATCTGCTTCAATTCTGAGTCACCCCAGTCAAGCGTGACGGAGGAGTCACGTGATGTTGTTTGCTAGCTCCTAAAAAAAACTCTGGTTGCACAATGTATATACTGTACATGCGTAATTATTAGCACTTCTTTACTTTAGTATAATTATTGGTACGAGTGGATAGTTATTATTAGTACGAGTGCATTAGTACGAGCGTTTAGCATAATTATTAGTGTGTAGCATAATTACTACTACTTTAGCATAATTATTATAGTATGAGTGCATTAGCACTTCTTTGCTTCTAAACCTACAAAACTGCAAGATAAGCAGTTTTTCGATACTAGTTTTCCTCTAAATTATTCCAAATCGACCTTGAATATTTTAAAGAACCGCAGAATTGTAGAGCTAAAGATGCAATCACAATGACTGAGACGTCTCAAGTTAAGGAGGCTTTTTATTGTTACGTCATCATTCAACATAATTTATGTGTTGCCAGTGGTGAAAGTAGAAAATATTTCTTACCGGTACTGCGCCAGAATCCCAGAACAGTGTAGTGAAAGTAAAAAAATTTTCGTAGTTGCTGATAAAAAAAGGCAAATGAGTCTTAGGTATCCACTTATCCAGCCGTAGAATCCTAAACGCCTTGATCATACCAAAAACTTTAAATTTTAACGAACTATGAAATATCAGATAGTCCGAGCATGGTTAAAACGCAAATAACCAATTGGTCTCTGGATTAGAATGAATTGCTAGTCTGAGACTCGAAACAATGCCCTGTAGTACTGTTGCCTGCATTTTGGAGAGTAAATGGTTTGCCATAAAACTATTTTTGACACCAAATTTGAAAAGATATTTGAGCGGGGGGGGGGGGGGAGTAAGTACAAAATATTCCCAAAATCTATACTTTTGACTCATTATTCTAAGATTACAGCCACAAACGTAGCGGCACATTTTCAATCAAGAATATAACCACGTAATCCAAATCAAACACTCAATTATTTTAAAAAATTCCATGAAAGCTCATAGTGGTAGGCAGTGGCGTAGCCAGGGGGAGGGGCTCCGGGACACTGGCCCCCCTTTTGACGAAGCTTAATCTGAAGTGTAATTAAACCATTCTTATGAAATACCGTAAACCTGGTTTCAAAAGCTTCCTCATCTTTACCGTTGTTTCATTTGCGACTAATTTTTGCACCATTTGAATTTCGACATATCTTCTCAACAAAAAGCGCTTGTTAAGCATTGTTGCATTGTAACAGCGCAATGGGATCAAATATTTAAGTGTAAGTACAGAGAAAAAGCAAGACTGCATCGCAAAAAGGCAATCGAATATGGGAGCAAAAGAAAAGAATGTTCAATTAAAAATAAGAAGAATAGGGACTTTTTCGTTGTGTTTGTTGTTCTACGTGTGTCTTGTTCGTGCATACCATAAGGTGACAAAATCGTAGGATTTTCTTATATAATGCCGTGCAGAAGGCAGTTTGATTAGTATTAGGGTAGCTATTAGCGAACAAGGATTGCCCGCCTAGGTCTAGAGTAAATAATTACCTCCATATTCATCGGTAAACAGTTGCGTCGTGCCATTGGGGAAAGAAGTCCCGCGCCCTCCCCCCCCCCCTAAATTTTCTGGGATGTGTCGCTTTTCACAATTTAAAAGGTTGAAAATTACAATATAAAAAATTTAGCCAGTGCCATTTCGTTTTTATCCTTCGAACTAAAGGTGCGTTTACCGATACGCGACACGCGGCACGCGACAAAAAATTTTCGAACCTTGTTTGTTTTATTTTACTGTTCACCAATCTCGCGAAAACCTGCAAAATCTTTCTACATTCACTTACATCGTAATGTTACTCGCGTCATCGCGTGTCGCGTATCGATAAACGCGCCTTAACCCCATACCCCCCCTTTCTTATACTACAAATTCCAATTTTTGTTTTTTAACTGTTGCTTCAATCAATCACTTCGACTCGAGAGCAAAGTTAGTTTCTTGATCTGTAGTTAGAATTACATGCGTTGTTAAAGATTATAGCCTATAGAACACACCTATACACGTGATCCCATCAAATGCGTCTAAACTAATAATGATTGCAGCCTCCTTTCATTTATTTTAGCCCAGCTTCTGCTTTTAGACATGGACTACTAAAATATTTTTGTATTGTCTGACACTATAACAGTGACTGGACTTACTTCAGGACACTGGTATATCTTCTTTTGATAAGAGAGTGTGCTGAAACGAGTGTTTTTATGTGAAAACCGTAAAAATCCGTTGGCGGCTGGAAGCTCCGCCCCCAGACCCCCTTGCCTATAGCGCCTGGGGCTTCGCCCCCAACCCCCCCAGCAATTTTCTCCCTCTTTGTTAAATCGCGGGGCCACACTGACTGCGCATAATGTCCATAATTAAGGAGCGGTTTAAGGTGTGAATGATTTGTTATCCAAAAATTGGGGCATCACGACATATTTTGGTATCTTCTCCAAACTTTCTTTTTTCGTAATGTTACCGGTACTCAATGCTAAATGCGGCTTTTGCAAAGTTTGTGAACTTGTGATCAGTGTCTGTTTAAGTTGTTACACGGGCCCCTACAAATTTTTTGACAGCACGGCGCCTCTGTCCCTAAACAAAGTAAATGCGAATAACTTGAGGCAAAAATCGAAATACAAGAAGACAGCGTGAGCCTGACGCCTTGGTTTTGAAGTTCTTGGCCTATTGTAATTTGGCCCCCCTATATATTCCGCCGGCTACGCCCCTGGTGGTACGCCTACTGACTGAGTAACTTTTTCCATCTCTGCTGCCTTAATCCAAATAGGCCTAAATCCTCTCATAAAAATACCAATTTCCACGTGCATGTGGCCAAACTTTTGTAAAAGAAAACGCCTAGTCTAGGCGGGTCCTGCAAAACTTTGGGAATTTTTTGGGCTGCAGACGAGACCCTTAAACAAACCCCATTATTTAGCTTACGGGCACTTTCAACAAAAGGCTGTTCGCATTAAAGAATTTTGATTTTAATGAAAAGTTTTCAAATCAATTCTATACAAAAATAAATTTATTGAATAAACGTGAGCTCATTCTTGAAACTTTTTTTTTTGATGATTTGACTTGTGGAATGTGCTGTAAGCTGGATTTAGATTTAAAATCTTTTACCGGTACGGCGTTCCAGCAGCAAATCTTTTAACGGAACGGCGCACCGGACCGTTCCGGCTTACTTTCACCACTGTGTGTTGCAAGTTCGCAAAGACATTGTGAAGTCCAGTCAGTGTGATTGGGCCTTAACCAGTGGCGGCTGGTGAAGAATATTTTCGGGGGAGTTGCAAATCTGCATCGAAATGCAACATTATTGGTCGACAAAAATATCGCATTATAATCGCGTTTTGCGTTGCCCCCTTTCATATACCGACGACAAGCAATTTATTTCCACCTCCTTTTTGAGCTTATTTTACTGCTTATCGACACTGCTGCAATCACTTGCATCAGAATCGCGTGTCGCCTGCCGCCCGTCGCATGCCTGCAAAAGCATCTACGCATTGCCGAAAGGATATAATTGTTTATCTTGTTTAAAACGTGGGCCTACTTCTCTAATATTTCTAATGCAAACTTTGGACTACTATTGGATGTAGAGTAAGCCCATATTTGGCTTCGCATTTAGGTTTACACCTAATACCTAATAGGATGTGCTTCAGAGGCATCTGATTTGAAATTACGATTTTACTCCGCTTTGAACTGTAAAAAAATCTAGCCTAGAGTGTGACATGTAGCTTAGATGGCCGAGTGGTGTGGAGCGTCTGTCTCTTGAGCTGTAGACTCAGCCTTGATTCCGAGTCGGGTCAAACCAGTGACTTGAAAATTGGTATTCACAGCTTCCCTGCTTGACGCTCAGCATTAAAGGGACAGTGTGGAGAACAAGCCGGCAAGTTTACTTCTTGTGTTGTTGGAAAAGGCACTTAGCGGGATTCCCCCATCTTGGTGTGGTAGACAGATGGCCGGCAACTCCTAAGCGAGCTCGTACAGCGCATTGATCGCTTTCTCGTGATAGGAGGATAAATATGCAACTAAATAAAAAATAAATAAATAAATGTAGTAAGACTAGAAGGTTCTAAATGAATATTCCAGCATATCCTAACTACCCCAACGATTTATGGCAAATAAAGCAGGTCTAATACGCTTTCTGTTGCTTTAATCTCCTAGATTTTTAGATGGAGATTAAAGCAAAAAAAAGTAAAAAATAGGCTAGAAACATTGCGATATTTATCTGGTATTTTTTAAGCATCCATAACCACCAAAGATAGAAAATCAGCAAGAAATCGATCCCCCGTGCTGCATGCACGTAAAAAATGTTCGCAGCACCACACTATTTCAACGTAAAAGCTGATTAGGATTACGTACAGTTTCCTGATCAAATTTTGCAAAATGAAAATTTCAAAACTAACAGTTCAAACACACGTTTGACTATTTTATGCAGAAACTATTACTAGTATTGGCATTCTGTACAGTAACCTCCCGCTTAAGTTCGCTACTTGAATCCGAACGCCTGGTGCAAACTTATGCGGGAGGTGCGAACTTAGCAATTTGGCTACGGTTTCGTCTTTGACAGTACAAAGCTTTTAATTACGTTATGAAAGGCCTTATTCATGCCTCATTAATCGCGTGTATCAAGCGTGTTACTTTATTACCATTTGAGCTAGTGCTTCATTGCTACGTAACTGATACATTGATATTATAAGCTGCACAATTAATTTACGCAAGGTATTATACAACATATTCTCTAATAGTCTAATATAGTACAATGTCTAACAAAGTGAAACGTTTGAATGAATCAGAGAGATTGGAGATAATCTCCTTGCTGAGGCAGCCAAATCCTGCAAGTAAACGAAGCATAGCTCGACAGTATGAAGTGAGTGAGGCTGCTATTAGAAGTTTGGTTGAATCGTGAAAAAGTTGATTCCAGTTTTTTTTTTTGACAATTTGGTGCGAACTTAACTGGGATGCGAACTTAAACGGGTGCGAACTTAAGCGGGAGGTTACTGTAATGATAATTTTTGTATTAGGCTGCTTTTTAGCGCAAATTCAGAAAAAAAATGTTTTGTTTGTTTTCTAACCGGCAACGCAAATTGGTGCTGTTCGAATCAGTTACGCCATTGCACTTCTGCTCTGCAGCACCAACAGTCTAGCCAAATGTCTGCAATTACATGCTTATATGGTAAAAAAGTTTCCGCTTAATGAACCCCTGTTATTTGAGCTCGAAACGTTGGAATTATAAATGGGATTAGGGGTAAAATCTTCAATACAAAAAAGATGAAATTGAGCAGTTTTGAATAATTTTACAAATTGTTTTTAACTAATAAAATCACCATGAGCTTTTTTTTGGTGGTTTATTTTTGGGGGTGCTGCAGCTCCGCAGCTCCTATACACGAGCCGCCCCTGGCCTTAACTATAACATAGACTGAAGCAAAACTTAATTAAAATACTTTTTCAATTTAAAACAATTCTTGAAACGATTTAGGCAAAATGTTCTTACCGTAACATGAACAGTACAGCAGCTATGAAAACATCAAGCTTTTTTCTTTCTGTAATGCAACAGCAAATAATCCTCTCTTTTACTCCCTGACAAGTTGCTGGTTTCAGAAACCCTGGATCCCCATTGTCAAATGTGTAAAAACTCAGAAAATTTTCCAGAGAAAGGGAGATACGAAACCTGACTATGCAAGATATTTTGACAAGGAGCCTTTTCTTATTGCGTGATATTGAAGGCAAAATAATTACTAGACCCAAGTTTTACAGCAAACATTTCAGATTTGATGTACCGGTACAAGGTTTTTAACAATACGAAATCTGGTGATTTTTAGCGCTTGTCGACACTTGCTGAGACTGAACCCTAAAATAAATGTTGTTTTCAAAAACTTGGTCAAATACCACAGTAACGCATATTGCATTTTAGCCAAAGTCAACTGGAACGGAAAAAGAGTTACGAAGGCAGCCTCAGAATTAGAGAAAACGCTCTGGCATAAAGCACTCATAGCACCTGATGAAGTCGTTGAAGATGAGTTAATTATTGATAGATTTGTTGACGAAGGTAAGTCAAGAATGAGCTATTTTTAGGGAATAAAAAATATAACGAAAAAGAAATACTGGTATATGTGTTATTTAAAAGATTAAGTCCAGCATGTGGTATGGTCAGTTAATCTTATGCTGTCATAAAAAGCAATTCAGCTTTGTCATAAAAATAACAAAATTTAGTCCACAAAATTTTAGCTTCAACAAATTGTTTTCCCAAAACAGAAATTGACTTTCATCACTAACCTTCTCAAAATAAGATGTTTTGGTTACCGGGCGAAAAAACAAACAAAAAATCTCTTACGCTTAGACCAGTGTTGATTTCCGAATAAGGAAGCAACACTCTTTCCTTCAGCTATAGCCAAGATTGTTTGAGCTAGGCATGACCAGCATTGTCTATAGGCAACAAACCTATTATAGGCAGGTATGTGGGAGGGATCTGTTTTCTGCGGAAGCAACAGCAGAAGTGCGAAGTCAACCGCTTTCGTTTGCGCATAAGTGATTTGATTGGAAAAGTGTACAGTATTGGCGAAACTAAGTGTTATCCATTGACAAATGCGATCACAACTCGGTTCGTCGAAAAATGCTTGTGTCTGGTTGCCGAAAAA
Source organism: Trididemnum miniatum (assembly GCA_964006365.1). NCBI lineage: Eukaryota > Metazoa > Chordata > Ascidiacea > Aplousobranchia > Didemnidae > Trididemnum > Trididemnum miniatum. Next base: position 13,420,816 of record OZ023239.1, read on the forward strand.
ATCCAATTGAAATGTGACGACAATTTCGCGAAAGATCTTGAAAAAATATAACAATAACAAGCATCACATTTTATATCGATATGGACAAAGAAACGGTAGTTGATTGTGCATTCCCGGCCAAGGGCCTATGTTGTTCCTATCACTATGCTATTAGAATAAGGTCAAAGATATGAAACTTATGCACGGTCCAAAGAAGTATTAATGAAAGTTTACGGAAAGAATTGTTAGGCGGTTTGGAATAGAGCGCTAGACGGTCGCGTTATGTAAGATCTGGTGATCTCCTAACATTTCTAAGATCAACGTAAATGTAATACCACAGGCCTATTACAGTATTTGGTGGCCTCTCAGTGGAAAAGGAAATACTGTAGCATCAACACAACCCAATTGTGTTAACATACAGACACAATCTTCTTTTGCAATTTTGATTAATTTTTCTAAACCCGCATATCCTTGAGGGTTCACGGATACAGTCGGTGTTGAACGCAGCAGTTTTTTGGCTCTTCTTTCATGGGACATTCGTGTCACATGTCCATACCAGCGCAGCTGCGATCTTTAGAGTCGGAGAAGCAGCAATTTGATGTTTAGAGATTCACGAATATCTTCACTCTTGACCTTGTCCAACTAGGTCAAACCGCTAATTCTTCGCAAGAATCCCATTTCTGCTGTTAGGACTCGAGATCTCGCCTTGTCATTCATGATCTAACACTTCTTGCCATAAGTCAGAACAGAAGCGTAGGCTGATCTAAAGATGGATAGCTTTGCCTTGGCGCAAAGCTTCCGTTTCAGTACCACAGCTAGATCGGTGAAGCTGGCGCATAACTTAACTCGCTTTTCCGAAGAGGAAAGCCAGTTCGCCGTTTTGTCTGCCATCACATGTGAATGAAACACTGAGTACTTGAATTTCTCCCACTGTTTTAGTGATACTCTACCAACTTGGAGAGAGCAATGCTTCGATTGTCTGGAGAGGTACATGATTTCCGTCTTCGTTGTACAGATTTTTATTCCGACAACACAGCATACATCCAAAAACCTGTCAAGAGCTTGCTGGAGACCAATTTTGGTAGAGTCGAGTATACACAAGCTCCTCTGAAAACCATAGTGCAATCACCGATCTCACTCCACCACAAGACTCACTTTTCGTAACTATTCCACTCAGACAAATAAGGAGTAAAATACGTGAAAGAGAGCATCCTTGCCGTAATCCCACACTTACTCTGAAAGGTTTTTTCGTTACACTAGTGATACGAACGCAGACCTTGGAATGCATGTAAATGCACAGTGACATAATAGTAGTTAGTAACTGGCCATCAATGCCATGCTGAAGCAACACCGCCCAAAGCATGGCTCTGAATGGGAACATAAGTTTTTTCAAAATCAACAAAACATGGATAGACCTCTTTCGCGTATTCCCACGATTTTTCTTTGCTGTGACGCAGTGGTTCTCAAACTGTGGCACGCGTACCACTAGTGGTACGCGAAGGCTTTTTTAGTGGTAAGGGAAGATTGAGGCCGTGGTATTTATTTTGAAATCTGCCTTCATGTGACCATGTATATTTAATGACCATGATCTAACTATTAACTTTAGCAGGAGTTTGTAGTTGAATTACAGTATTCTGCAACAATATTACACATGGGTACTAAAAAACTGTTACGTCACAAATACATATCAAGAAAACAATATTGCGTTTTCTGTGCCTGCCACGTCAATTGCGCCCTAAAAGAGTTTAAGCATATTCAGCAGTAAACTAGCAAGATAATATTTAGCCATGTCGAAACGAAAGTATAATTCAGAATATATTCAGTATGGTTTTATTGCTATCGAGCAAGGAGGAGAATGCTTGCCACAGTGTGTGCTCTGCATGAAAACCCTTTCTAACGCAGCCATGAAGCCCAGCTTGTTAAAGCGACACCTTGTATCAAACCATGCAGAAAAAAAAGACAAAGATCGAAGTTATTTTGAGCGACTAGGGGAGAATGCAAGAAGACAGCGCAGCGCCTAGACCAGACGGGCCAGTATCACCAAAAGAAGATTGGCATGGTAAAAGCATCATATACTGTAAAGTCTCTCTTCTGTTAGCTCAGAACATAAAAGCTCTTACGATAGCAGAGACCCTTGTTTTGCCAGCAACAAAGACGCTAGTTAAGAACCTGATCGGAAACGAGGCAGCGGCGAAACTAGATAGTGTATCCCTTTCCAATGATACTGTACTAGGCCGAATTCAAGAAATGTCTGGTGATATTGCTGAACAAATAATCGCTGGAGTTAAAGATTCAAAGTTCGGATTTGCTATTCAACTCGATGAGTCGACAGATGTCGCCAAGTGTAGCCAATTGCTCGTTTATGTCCGCTATACACAAAATAACACAGTGAAAACGGAGTTATTGTTGAGTCAGGCGCTGGCTGCTACTACAAAAGGGAAAGATGTATTCAATGTTTTGGCCGATTTCTGTAAAGAGAATGAACTAGATTGGAATATGTTAGTTGGATGCACGACAGATGGTGCTCCAGCAATGCTTGGGCGAAAATCAGGATTTCAAGCATATGTAAAAGATATAGCAACAAACGCGACCTTCGTACACTGTTTCATCCATAAATTTGCACTTTGCACCAAAGTACTCCCTTCTGGTTTACTGTCATGCTTAAACAAAATCATTAAAATTGTGAATTTCGTAAAAACTTCGGCTTTGAATACTCGGCTTTTTGCGAGGCTCTGTCAAGATGTCGGTTCTGATCATCAATGTCTCCTTTTCTACACTGAGGTCCGCTGGTTTTCCCGCGGGATAACAAGAAGAGTCTTTGAACTTAGGCATGAATTACTGATATATTTAAAAGAGAAAACCACGAATGCAAAGACGATTGGGAGAACGATGAGTTTATCTCACGGCTGGCCTATTTGTCGGATATTTTTAAGATTTTCAACTACATCAATCTTTTATTCCAAGGATCGAACAGCAATATTACAGTTTTTATTTCAAAGCTGAAAGCATTCATTCGCAAATTAGATGTCTGGACGAAAAACGTAGAGAGCAAACAGTTCGGAATGTTCCAACTGCTCACCACTCTTCCGATGGATCCCAATGCTAAATTGTCTCAAAAAATTGATAAACACCTCAATTTGCTCCGAACGGAAATGATGCATTACTTTCTAGATTTAGTAAGTTGCACATACGCTGTCAATCCATTGTGTACAGATCCAGCCCTTCTACCCGTAAGAACGCGAGAACAAGAAGAGTTCATTGATCTTCAAGTTGACAACACAGCGAAAGCAAAGCATATGGAATGCTCTCCCATGAATTTCCGGCTAGTCATGGGTTCCACTTACCCAAAGTAGGCCAAAAATGCTATTCCCCACCTACTAGTTTTTTCCTCTACATGGGAATGTGAGCATAGGTTCTCGGCCTTAATGGCCATTAAATGCAAGAGCCGGAATCGTCTAACTGAGCCTGGACATGATTTTAGATGTGCTGTAAGTAACGTTGAACCACGGACAGACCATCTTGTGCAGAAGAAGCAGATACATCCATCGCATTAAATTGTGTTGTGCGTTATTTACTGGTGAAATGATATAATAAATACTGATAAATTTGAGCAAAATAAGTTTTTCCGAAGCCAGGTGGTACGCAGTGTAATAAAAAACAACTGGCTGGTACGCAATTGCAAAAAGTTTGAGAAACACTGCTGTAAGGTAAAGATCTGGTCCATTGTGCTTTGGCCTAGACAAAAGCCACACTGCGCAAAGTGCGCGTCCGTTAGTTTTAGCTCGACTGTTTTACGGCATTTCTTTTCAAGACACATGACATAGACTTTACCTGGGACACTGATAAGAAAGATGCCCCTATGGTTGGTTTATTTTTTCCAGTCTCCGTTGTTTGGGATAGGTATTAGCACTCTGGTTTGCAATTGCTTTTGCGCTATACCAGTACCTGACAAACACGAGTTACCCAACGAACACCATACACGTTGATTGCTTTCAAGATTTCAGGCCTTATATCATCCTCACCAGGTTCTTTTCCAATTTTCAATGGTTTGACAGCTGCATTCGCAGTTGCTTCGGTTTCCTAAACAATATCTTCTTAATCTGTTTTTCGTGAATTTGTGTCGCTGTAGCATTAACTGGGTTGAGAGATCACTAAAGCATTTTTTTCACCGATTCAAAATGGCATGTTGATCCTTCAGGATGACTCTATTTGAATCTGATCACTTGAATTCACTGTTTAAACTCTGCAGCTTTCAAATGGAGGTTGTTCAAAAAGTACTGAACACATTTACAGCTTTGATATTTTAAAAACCGCGTAAGGTAGAAACTATAAAATTTCGACAGTACATGATCCTATCACGAAGTCGTTTTGTTATTTTTCACAGACTATTTTAGTGAGCTGCAATAAGTAATAAGACGCAAGTTTGCAACGAAGTACGAAACATGTTGACCAATCGACAAAAAATTAAGTAACAAAAAACACAAAAACTTTATAATGGTGAAGTTACCCTGACCAAAATTTAAAGCTTCTACCTTGTGCAATTTTTGAGATAATAAAATTCTAAAAGTGTTCAGAACTTGCAGAGTTATTTTGATGTCTGGTTAACACAATTACAGGCTACTTAATTTAAAAAAGTCTAAAAAAGGTTCATATTTTAACGTTTTTAGATTTTGGCAAAAACGTTTTCAAAATTCTCGAAAAAGAAACGAAAGAAACAAACGTGATTGGATTAAAGTCGGCAAAAGTATGAAGGTCATCATCAACTCTTTTTGAAGCTGTACGTGTACCTTGAACACGCTCGTCGCCACACAAAGCAAACATATCTATGCTTATGCGTAGTCGGACAGTGTCATTGCGTAAAATATAATTGATTTATTTCCTCAAATCAGCATACAAAGCATTCTACTGCAGAGCTCCTATAAGAATTTCTCAAGCCCTGCTGGATTTTGCATACGTTTAAACGTTTGGTCATACCATAAAATAAAATTACTACGATATAAAAATAGTGTTGCTTGACTATGGAATGGATACACTCAATTGCCGTACCGACTTCGAGCCATACTAAGCACTCAATAGATCAGAGCGTAACCAAAATTTGCGCGAAACAGTTCATTTGGACAGTCGAGTTAATTGTCAAAAGCCTGAGAGATTCCGACCACGATTACCGACCCATTGCGAGCCACCGGTCTGATGAGTTCGGTCCTGGCATGGATAGATGAGAAAGGTCGAGCGATTGCTTCCTCCCAGTGAATAATCTCGGATTCGGCTGGCTTACGAAAAGTATTGGTATCGTCATCCCAGATATTAGCTAAAACAAATTAAAACTTTTAAGCTACAAATCCAAACATCTTAACATATTTCGGTTAGCAATAAATGCATTCTTAAAAAAAAAAATCAACTTAATCACGTTCCCTCACTACTACTTCAATCTTTCTAAGTTATATTTATTAATTTTGTCGACAACAACATACGCTTGTACATACTGTAGGTGTATTTTTGACGTTTTTTACTGTGCATTACAATTTTTGCAATTGGTTTTTGTTAATAAATCTGTAACCTTATTAAAACAGTACATTCAGTAAATTAATCATTGTTATTGCGAATGGAAAAGGTTTTAAGAAATCGTCAAAAGTTCCGTTTTTCTCGCTAGCCGTGAGACGCAGGAGGATGATGTCTTAGGTCAGAGGTTTTCAACCTATTAACTATGTTCTTTTTATTTATTTTTATTTAGTTGCATACTTTTTATGCAGCAATGGGCCACGACCAGTGGCGATTCTAGAGCCCAAAAAGTGAGGGGGCCACGTCGGGGCCAAAGTATTTAAGGAGGGGGCAAGTGACAACACGCATAATGACAGAAAAATCATAAGTTTAAAGGGTTTTTGTCGCCAGATTAGGAAAGCAGACTGTATTGTAAGTAGGCTAAATGCAACATGATACAGCATACTTATTACTGGAAATAGCGCAACATAATGCCAGACATAGCAATTTATGCATCAGAAAAAAACATAAGCAAACGGCTATGCGAAACAAAGCAAAACGTCCACATGGCCGAGTGGATAAAGCGTCTCCTGGAGCTGTAGACTCCGGGTTAGATTCCGAGTCGCGACTAACCAATTACTTAAAAATTGGTATTCACGGCTACTCTGCTTGACGCTCAGCATTAAAGGGAGAGTGTGGGGAACAAGCCGGTAAGTTTACTTGTTCTGTCATTGGGAAGGGCACTTAGCGGGATTCACTCATCTTTATGTGGTAGACACTGTGGCCAACAACTCCTAAGCGAGCTCGTTATAGCGCTTCCACCGCTTTCTCGCAAAAGAGAATAAAAATACTGTACGACAAATAAAAAAAAACAACGATGTGAAATTTTTGAGCGGTTCTTCTATTTATGGAATAGTATAGGTATAGTAATGAATAGTAGGTATGAAACATTGGGGTTAGGGTTAGTTAGGGTTGAATAATTAGGTATAGTATGGAGTAGTACGGTTGGTATATATGGAATACGCCTACTATTCCATACGATATACCTATAACTATTCCATAAATAGAGGAACCCATTTTTGAGCACTTAGCCATTCATTTTGGTCGTGTGAATTGAAAATTCCTTATCAGTGTAACTTAATTCTGCGATTGCCATGTCGGCTATCAAACTCGTCAACAAATGCGTCGAGGTTTATGCTTTCAGCTCGCACGCTTTCAATCGATAGCAGTGCAATGTTGCTAAGCCTTCCGTTGCTCATAAAGTTTCTTAAATATGTTTTTATTAATTTCATTTTTGAAAAGCTTCTTTCGCATGAAGCGCTGGTAATAGGGAGTGTCACTGCTATTAAAAGTAGCTTGTACATGCAGTCAAAAGCAGCCTTGTAAGGAGACAATAACGACAAAAATTGAACAATCGATTGGGGTTGTTGCTGTTCCTTCGCAAGAAGCTTTTTTATGAGGGGCACCTCATGCTTCAAATCTTCTGGATTTACTGAATAAGCAGCAGCAAATTGGAGTAAATCTTTTTCACGCAAGAATGATTGTTGCAAAGGGCAAAGAGCTGCAATGCCATTTAATATTTCACGCGATTGTTTGGAAAACCGACGATCTAGTTCATTAATTAGACAGTCTAGGATTTCATAGAATATGCCAATGTGGTGCTCGCAACTCTGTTCTGAACCTGCAAATGATCCCTGACAGGTTGTTTCTGATGCGATAAACCCGTCAAGTTGTCGACTAGGTTTTCTGGCCCGTTTCCGTCTAGTTGCGGATGGAATGTCACATTTTTCACAAAGTTTATTAACCTTTGTACAGTAGTGTTCGATTAGATTTGAGCTTCTCATATCAGCCAAATATCCTCGTAATGACGAGATCAGGTTGGTTACGCTTCCCAGGTCCACTTCTTGCTTTTGAAGCTGCACGGATACTTTATTTATTTTTCCCAGAATGTCCGTAAAAAAGTGTAATAAATAGACAAACTAGGCATCTATTTGAGCAAGTAAACCTCTAGCAGATACAGCACGAGCACCAGTATCATCTGCAGAAGTTTCCTTTAACAGCTTTAGTATGCATTCTAGTCGTAGTAAAGCGTTTTCGCAAGAAGTAGCTCTGCACCACCAGCGGGTGTCACTTAGATGTTGCAGCTCTCGCTCTTGTTCACCAGGAAACATTTCTTGTTGTATAGTGATAAACTTTTCATGAACAACCGAGTTACTAGCAAAAACATAAAGTGCTTCTAGCAAAATAAAGAATTCCGATACTTGGGGAACATATTTTGCCATACTTATCAAGACCAAATTGAGCCTGTGACCATGACAGTGTACATAATAAGCAATGGGGGCTTTTTCTCGAATACGTTTTTGAACACCACTAACTGCCCCACTCATTACTGAAGCTCCATCGAATCCTAAGCCAACGAGAGATGATTTGTAATCAAGGCCCAATTTTTCCAACGTTTTCAGTATTATATCGGTAATATAGGCAGCATCCAACTGCATCATCTGGTGGAATGATATAAAACACTCTTGAATACACTGTGTGATTTCATCAAAAAATCGTACAACTATCGCTAATTGTTCAGTCTTACTAACATCTTTCGCTTCATCGGCCTGAATGGAAAAACAATAGCACGATTTCACATTTTCGGCAATTTCTTCTTTTATCATCGATGCCATCACTTCAATCATCTCGTTTTGAATTGCAGAGCAGGTGTACTTCTCATTTTTAGGACCATTTTTGACACGATCAGCTACAATAGGGTCATGCTTAGCGGTAAATTGTAAAAACTTACGAACATTTCCAGGATTTCGTTCATCATCTCCTTCTCTATGCCCCCTTTGAGCAATGGCTTGAGTCGCTGTCAGAAGTAAAATTTCACCAAGGGTTTTAACATAATGGCGATTTTCACGTACTTTTTTCTGGTATGCCTCACTTATACTTTGAGCAATAGATGTATTTTCCAATTTATTGCGTCGATAATCGGCCCATGCAATGTATGAGCTCTTGTGGCAGAGAGAGTTTAAGTGCCTTGCAATGGAGCCATCTTTTCCATGTGCTTTTTTCCAACGTCTAAAGCCACTTTTTGTGAATGCATCATCTGCATTACCACTAGCAGCTGGTGCAAAATGCCTGCAAGCAAAGCAGAACATTGCATCACGTTGTTGAGAATATTCAGCCCAATCATATTTATCGAACCAAGCACCCACAAATGAACGAGCGTGAGATTTTCCTTCACTATGCTTAGGATACTCTTTGAGGCGCGGTTGAGTAGGCTTGTCACCTCCTGAAGTTGAGATGTCGGTTGGTGCAGTACACAGCAAGCTCGAACTTTGTATCTCAGAAGTCTGTACGCTGGGTCCGGCTCCTACACTTGAAGCTTTTGTAGTGTCAACTTCACTTTCACAATCTTTCCTTAATATTTTTGTAGGCGTTTCTTCAGATTGCGTTTGTGTCGTATTGCGCTTTTTTATTACAAATTTCTGCATACTCGGGTAGTTTCTATAATGATACACAATACCGGTACGCGGAGTTTAAAAGGATTGAAGGTGCGAATTAGCAGACATTGATTATGACGCAATAAAGTTAGACTAACACATCATGGCACCTGAGACAATCTATGCTGAGACGTTAAACACGCACAGCAAACGGACTGGTGAAGCATAGTAACAAAAAATGACAACATTAAACTGTAAAGCTAGACCAACATATCATAAACGCCCTATGCTCGTTGAAACTGGGGGGGCCAACCCGGGGGCCAAGCAAAAAACTGAGGGGGCCATGGCCCCCCCCGGCCCCCCCCTAGAATCGCCCCTGGCCACGACGCTGAGTTCAGTGGGCCACAGAGCTTGGCTAGACAGCAACATCAACGTTCACTACTCATGCGATTACGCTCACTTTGTGCTTTTTTATAAAAGTTTATGGGCCACTGCCATATTTAACCATGTTAGTGGCCATGAGCAAACTAAGGTTGAAAAACCAAGTCCTAGGTCAGGGATGGGCAACCTATGTCGATCTGCGGCCAAAATCGGTTAAAATCATTGGCCAAATTTTTCCGGTTGCCTACCGACAGCTGGCATTCTCCCATGAAAATATCGGTGAAGAGCAAAAAAAAAAGGTCATCACGTCCGCTGATGTCCAATTTTTGTCCCAAAGTCAGGTGAAGAGCAAAAAAAAAGGGTCATCACGTCCGCTAATGTCCAACTTTCGTCCCCCCAAAATTAAAAGGCCATATGGCTCGTGTGCCAGAAAAACGAGCTCGCGTGCCAGAGGTTGCCCATCCTTGTCTTGGGTCCATAATTATTTTTTCCCTCTTGCGCATAGTTTGATTTTATGATAGTAATTGATGAAACGGGTTTTGTTTTCCTGTTTTTTATAGATGTTTTCTGCAGTACGGTGTATTAGTAAGAGCTGTATTAAGATATCAATTTGTCAACTAGCAGAATTTCGGGCTTTGTAATTCTATAGCTTAGTTGTTACAGTACATGCATCAGAGATGTCTTGTAAGAACTGTAGTTGTACGCGGAGCCAGAATCAGTAACCGTAGTGATACCGATATCGCTGTCGGTGCATGAGATTTGGTGTTCAACTGCCTCTAAGCCAGTTCTTCCACGAAATGCTGAGCATTTCGTCGGAGTTCGAAGCTATGCTGCACGGCGCTAAGGTGCGTACAAGGGCCCCGACACTCGTTGTGCAATCGCTAGCATAATAAACTCTTGCTCAGGGATGGCAGTACGGTACGGTACGGTACGCAAGTACGGTACGGTACGCTCCATTTTTCGGCAAAAAGTACGGTACGCTAGTACGGTACGTAATTATTGCTAAGGTACGGGTACGGTACGTTGGTACGTGTTATAAATATGCGTACTAAACGTACCTTACGTACCGTACCATGTGGTACGGTACGTAACTTGGTATTGAAAAATTTTGTGAACAAGAAGAACAAAGATTTTATTGACGTACAACATTTCCAAAAACAAACATAAGTAAACGGTAACATTACACTCTGTAGCTTCGGAAATATGCACATAGGAGAAGGCGAAGGGAGCAAAGCTCATTTAGATCGCTGCCACCTGAAGTACAGAAGATCAAAAACCGATGGGACAAAAACACTGAATGATGAATTATATTCACAGCGATACAGAATTGATAAGGTGTAGTACACCATCAGTCCTGGCCAGTGTTGCCAACTTGGCGGAAAATCCGCTTCTGTTTAGCGGAAAATTTTTACATTTGGCGTACAGCGGATTTTTTAGCGGATTTCTGCGAAAATGTTGGTAGGCTTTTTTAAACCTGTGAGAATTGTAACGGCGTTTACCGACTTCAGAGTTGATGCACTCTTGAGAATTGTTGTGTTTATGGTTACAGTAGTTTCTACAAGTATGTTGGTTCAATCATGATTCAATATTGCCTATTAGTTTATGCTTTTCACGTTTAAAAGTTCTTGCAATTTTTTTTTTCTATCTGTACAGCAAGAGTAAAAAAATTCTTGCTGGTATGCTCTTCGTCGTGAGTGTTTTAAAATATTTGGTGACCAACAGAATAAATTCAGCACTTTTAGTGAATTTAAATGTTAGCGGATTTTTTAGCGGATTTCAACCATACGTTTAGCGGATTTTGAAGTCTCATTTAGCGGATTTTTGTCATAATAAGTTGGCAACACTGGTCCTGGCGGTAATCTTGAAACTACGGACTTGTAAAAAAAAAAAAATAAAAGTAACCGACGAGGTTATTGAAACGCAAAGCAGGAATTAAAACACGTAAGCATGCAATTATACAATTTTTAAATGTTACAATTAGATTGTCCCTGAAAATTAATTGGTAATTATAAAAAAAAGGTTGTGACAAAAAAAGGTTAATGCTCTTGCAAAACTTTTATGTTATATACAAATAGTTATGGCCAGCAGTCAGTGGACAGAGAACTCCTCTGGGGCCTAGCACAAACAGAGTATTTTTCATTTAGAATATTAATATGCGGCATTACAAATTCACAATAACAGGTCGCGATTATACATGGTATGCATCCACCGTGAATTTCCATTGAGAGAGGATTCATGAGCACAACAAAAGATGCTACCGGTAAGTCATTGGAGAAGTCTCTTTTGGTCTTTTGGCGTCCCTTTAGTAGTCCTGGCTTCCTTGAAACAGGGCTCGGTAGGGTGCTGAGTGTAGACTACCAATACGCTTATAAGAGAAATTTTACGCAATGCGCATTTCAGTGGACAAGTTTGGACTTGTTCATAACGTTCTACTGTCACCGAGAAGCATTATTTTCTGTCGTAACCTACAGTATTTGGAAAGCAATTAAAAAAAAAGAAAAATTCGGCCAATGTTTACTCAGCTTTTACAAAACGTAGGAGCTAGCTGCGGTTCCGATCGCCCACACGAATTGTATCGATCAGTGTGACTGGGATCAGGGGCGGGTCCAAAAATTTTTTTAGAGGGGGGTGTGATTTTATATTAAGTTGAATGTTAACTAAATACTAAGACGTTTAGATTCGAAAACGGCCGTACATAAGCCCTCTGAAAATGTTTTGTATCAGGGGCGTATTCAAAATCTATTTCAGGGAAGGGCACCAAATTTCGTCACTTTTTCAAGCGTAGTTTTTTTTCCGGCAGAGTTAATTTTAAGCAACTTAAGCAACAAAAACAACTCTAGGGGGGACCGGGGACATGCTCCCCCAGAAAATTTTCAAAAATTTGCATACTGCAATGGCCATTTTAGCGCTTTTTGTACAATTTTCAGACAAAGGTTGTTCATATTTTTGGTCCCTACTTTTGAGTGCTTCACCAAATACAATGCATTTTGTATTCTACGCACAGTTTTTTTGATTATGCGTGCTTAAGGCGACTAAGACTAAGGCTTATTGTAATGAAGAGGTTCGAAATTATGGAAAAATTTTATTTATCCAAAGCATTGTTGGCAGGTGGGGGGAATGCATCCCCCCCCCCTAGATCCGTTCCTAACTGGGACATTGCTTTTCCAGACTGATGATAACCGCGCTAGTCAAGGTAGGATGCGATATGTTCTATTCTATTCATACGGTAGAACATCGCTGGCGACTTGGTAGTTTCGAGGACACCACGTTCGTATTGTAGCTGGAAAACTTGTATAGGGTTCAATTTCCGATCAGGTCGCATATTGCAAACTTTAACCTATTTATAGGCATTGCAATAGCACTTAGCTAATTTGGCGTGCATCCAAGAATGGCGGTAGGTAGGTACGTAATTTTTAGGTACGGTACGTTTTAAGGTACGGTACGGTACGTAATTTTAGGTACGGTACGTTTTAAAGTACGGTACGTTTTAAGCGTACCATTCATTGGTACGGTACGTGGTACGGTACGCTTGTTAAATGTATTCGAAGTACGTTACGTTAGTACGGTACGGTTAAAATTTTGAAGTACGGGTACGTAAATTTTGAACGTAACGTACCGTACTGCCAACCTTGCTCTTGCTTACTCGTGAATGCTCCCAACCCATATCAGCTAGAAACGATAATCAATAATAATTTAAAACAAATGCATGAATGGACAACTGCTAATCTGATCACTGTTAACCCTATTAAATCCTCAGTTATAATCATTCCACCTAAACAAAGACAAGTATTGCCAAACTTTAATATTCATATTAACTCTTCAAAAATATTGGTACACGAGTCGGCTAAATATTTAGGAATACACCTGGACTGTCATTTAAATTTTCGACAACATATCACCTTTCTTGAATCTAAAATTGCAAGATCTGTTGGAATATTGACTAAACTAAAGCATGTTCTTCCAGAAAAAGCTCTGATCAGTTTATATTATGCGCTGGTAAATTCTCATTTGTTACACGGTTTGGCTATCTGAGGTGAGATATCTGAAACGTCTCTCGACAAGTTAAATACTTTGCAGAACAAAGCAGTCAAAATTGTTGCCGGAGCCAAATACTTTGATCACTATTTTAAAAACTTGTTCTTCCGGTAATAATCAAAGACGGAGGCTAATGCAAGAAATCCAACTTTTTTATTGACGTTTCGCTCAGCAATTCACGCCGAGCTTTAACTCCCGACCCAATGTTATGAACAGGTCTGATGGTGATAAGCTTAATTCCACAAATTTATCAAAGATTGTTTTAGTAATTCTTATGCCAAATTGTTTTTTACCGTTTTCGTACCTCTACGCTTGTTAATTCATTCCATTTAATAGTTATTGTCCTTATGACGCAACAGTTCACAATATTTTTATCATACTTTTTTGCTTTACCATAATCATATCATAAGAACCATATCATAAGAACTTATTTTACCATATCTTATTTACTTTTTTTTTACCATATCTTATTATTTTATTTCACCATATCTTATTATTATTTTTATATATTTTACTATTATTTTTATATATATTATATATTTATTAATATTTTTATATATATTATATATTTTACCATATCTTATTATTTTACCATATTTACCATATCATAAGAACATTTTTGCTTTACCATAATCAGTTCAGTTTAAGAAGTGCTACTATTTTGCTGTTCTCTGCCAGGGCTGGATTTTCCCCCCTAGCACCTGTTATTCTGAAGAAGCTCGGCGTGAATCGCTGAGCGAAACGTCAATAAAAAAGTTGGAGTTCTTGCATTAGCCTCCGTCTTTGATTATTACCGGAAGAACAAGTTTCTGAAATAATTAGCCTAGCCTGCTTTGCCCGGTAAACAAAATCCCCTAAAAAACGTTTCCTACTATGCAGTGTTTACTTTGATCACGTTACTTCCTATTACAGCAATCTAAAAATACTGAAATTGCCAGATTTATATGAATGTGAGATTGCCAAAACAATGTACACTGGAAACGAAAATGGTTCGTTAGGGGTTTTTCGGGGGTTCTCAAATTTGCAAACAAACCCATTATAAGGGTATTTTGCAGAAAAAAGGTATTTACTTTAAAAAAAAACCTCAAGTATCGGTTTTTCAACAGAAAGTACCTTTCCTAAGGGTTTTTTAATATGTGTTATTGCTACCTCTAAAGGTTCGAAAACGAGAAAAACCCATAGTGATGGTATTTTTTTTACAAACATATTTTTTTGAAAGGTTTTTTGATATTTGTAATTATAACCTTTTAAGCTTCGAAAACTAAAAACCTCTAAGGAAGGTATTTTTCACAAAAATACCTTTTCCAAAGGTATTTCGAAATTTCCTATTGCAACCTTTTAAGGTTCCAAAACTCGGAACCTCATTTAAGGGTAGCCTATTTTTTTTACAAAAATAGCTCAACTTTTTCACAGAGTCTTTTCTTCTTATTGCTGCTTTTCACGATGAGGTTCAAAGACAATTTTTTGTTATTGATTTGACAAAATATTTTAGATTGAGATTTTTAAATAAATGGATAAATAGATTTTTAAATATTTTACAAAAGTTTTAGATAAATAGATTGACGAAATATTTTATCCAGTCGCCTGAAGAACGATAATCCTATTTACAGTAGATCATCTCTTCACAACAAAAGTGGTACTGTAGCTCTATGTAAGCTACAGAGACGGCACCAGAGCAGTCGACTTAGAGGGGCCAAAGTTTGGATCAATTTTTGTAAATTACAAAAACGTTTCAACAAAATAGAAAATGCTTGAAATTGTGCACAAAAGCCGCTGTCTTCAAAAAGGTAAACTGGTTGATTGGTAGGGCGAAGCCTCTAAGTAATTTGAGTTGTTGCACTGTAGCCTACATGTATATAGAGTGCTACTAATTACCGGTACAGGTTTAGTGAAGTTAGTAACGGAACTTGCTTTTTTGTTAGACCCTGTGTCGAAAAGTGTACTGGTAGGTTATCTAGTTATAATCCTATATGCCTGTTAAAATTGTGCTTGGTTTCATTGGCAATGTAAAGTGAATTCGTAAAAGTACCGGTACACTAGCCGGTGTTTTTTTTCTGATTTTGGCTGACTGCACTTGTCACACATGTTCTGAAAAACAATACTGTAAATAAAATGATTTAACCCTTATTTTCTTCAACATATTTTTTACATCAGACACCTCAACGTTGTATCGCTTTGGTATAACAAAGTTCAACAGCTTATATCTCGGCAATTTGCAAGATATTACAGTATTTTTTTACAGCTATATTCCCAATTTATTACTGCATTAGGAAAAGTTGATTGCCTGTGATTTTTTCTTGTAATGAGCGTGTAATGATAAAAAGTTTTGACATCGCTTCAAATTTTATGATTTCGCTTTGCTACTGTTGCTAATTCTGCGGTCTTCTGACGTAAATAACGTGGTCACTGGTCAGGCGAGCAAATGACACAGCGAAGATAATCAAGGTTAAGTAAGGCGTAACCAGATCACTCGCCATCTTGAAGCATGTACTAAAATAAAAAGTTCTATCTCTTGGTATATGCTCATAACAAAACAACAAATTTAGTTCATTTAGTTAATGTAATAAAAAGTAGGAAAGCTAAAAAAAATTGAAGTAATTTGGATAAAAGTTTAGTGTTTAACTTTTCAGTTAAAAACTTGTTGTGTCGATGCGACACAACATTGAGGGAAATAGGGTTAAATATAGTATATTGTCTCTAATTAGCTTACCTTTTCAAATTACTTAAATTACTTAAGTTACTTAAGTAATATTTCGAAAATTACTTGTTACTTAAGTAACTTTTTAAAGCTTACTTGAACCCAGCACTACACAAGTTGTGTTTTCGACGGATAATAATATATCCGCCCGACTTTGTGATATACGAAATCAGTCGAGCGTAACCACGTGCTCAGTCTGTTCAGAATAATGTCGTGTAAAGTGCAAAAACTGCAAAGGCGATATGTTGTGTATTTCTGTTTGTATTGACTAGCAGTGAGGGTTGAATTTTGACTATGGTATGCGAATGCTGTTAGGGCTTAGTTCTTTTGTGAAGTGTGTACTTTTAGAGCTGTTTCTAGGATATTAAGGCTAGTTAGATGTTAAGGCCAGTTAGGCTTGTGTCTTTTAAAAGAGTTGCTCAAATATTGTACTGTTAATCTTTGTGTTTTTAATCACAATTCTATTTGAACAAGGTTAATGATTCCGGTAGGTTGTGTAAGAGCAAAACTAAGTGATGTGTTTGAGCCGATGTTTTCTGTGCTGTTATGTCGTTCTCATATAAAGAATCTTTTGTGTAGCAGACACATATGTAGTTGCTGGAGTCAGATTAGTCAATCTCAGGTGTCGTAACCTCTACAGTTGTTAGTTAATAGTTGCGTTTATAGTAATTTTGCTGATAGTCTGAAGAGAATAGAAGATCTATAGCTTCGTTTCGAACAATTATAAAATGTGATTTTTGAAAGGAAAAGCATGCAGTAGGCCTACCGTTATATAATATTATGGTAGGGGGTTTAATGTAACGAAGTGTCTCCGTGTCCGTCCCGGACTTTTAACTTGAAAAAATAGGTCAGGGTTAGGTTAGGGTTAGATTAGGGTGAGGATAAGGTTAGGTTAATATTTGGAGATTATCAGTGACGAAGTTTCATCGGAAGTGATAAAAAACGCAGTGTCTCCGTGTCCGTCCCGGACTTTTAATTTGAAAAATTATTCGTCCGGGACGGACATTTAATATTTTAGGTTAAATGTCCGTCAATTGGCAGGCTTGACCATGACGGACGAATAATTTTTCAAATTAAAAGTCCGGGACGGACACGGAGACACTGCCTTAATGTAAAGCAGGGTTTCCCAACCTTTTCCATGAATGCACCACTAAAACAGTTTCAAAAACTCACCGTCCCACTTCAGCATATAAATTGCACATGCTTACGAAAAAAAACTTAACACTCGCACATATTTATGACGTGCTTGTTTAATGAAAGAAATAAGGCAATTTAGTAAATTATTATTTCCAATCAGTATTCAATGAGGCGGATACGCTTGTTTCTGCGCAACAAGCTCGTCAATGTTAATGTGAATTTTTGTGAGATTGCGACAAAGATTTGGTTCCAGTTCCAAACAGCTTCTGTACTTAGATTTGATGGCAAGCATTGCCAAGAAACCACATTCACACAAATAAGGCGCAGAAAGGCAAAAGAAACTTTGTGGCTCAAGCAGAAATTTTTGGGAAGTCGCTTTGGCAGTAAAACCATAAATTGGACAGGTTTGATGTTTGAAATTTATTTTTCAATCTACCATTACAAGAAAGATCAGAAAAAAAATGTATAATTTTTTTGAAAAATGCAAATGACTGTTTTCTGCCGACAATGCTGAGCAATATCCAACTTTATTTGACTGACGATACGCAAATTATTTCTGAAATAAGCTCGCACAGAAGCGGAAATGCAGCTAGATTATTTTTTTCAATATCCATGAGTCTTGTCTGTAATTTTTTTTACCAAGACGACCTAAACTGGTGCTTGCAGCTGAAGAAGAAGTTAGTCCCAAACATGTATCCATACTTAATCACAAACAAAATTAAATTTTAAATACCGCACATTGAGCACGTAAGTGCGGCATGGATGCAAAGGGCATTGGGTCGTAACAGTACAAAAACAATCATAATAATCAATCGAAATTATTACGCAAAATTACATTTAGATTTCTATGAAAATGTTAATGGAAATGAATTTACATTCATCAATATTAATTAAAAAAATATTAATTTCTGAATTTTAGGCGTACCACCTTCGAATCCTTTGCGTACCACAGTTTGGGAAACGCTGATGTAAAGAGTTTTAAACAATGTGCTTTTGTAGTGTACGGTATTTCACATTTTGCTATTACTTTTGCTCACAGTATTTTTCATGTTATCTGTTTCTCACAAGTCACTATGCTGATATAGCCTATTTTCATTTAGCTACAAGTAAGCTGAGGCCAAATGCTTATTGTGCAAATAATGTCTTAAGTGTTCATGTTATACATTTTATTTAGCCTACCTAATGCTAGATTTTAAAGATTTGCTGAATTGACAAAAGCTGAATGAGCATGTCTTCAGCATGCAGTTGGTTTGTTTGCCCTATGCAATTTTGCTGTGTTCCTTTTCGGGAAAAAAAATCAATGCTAAAGCATCTACGTAGTCATCACACTCAAGTTGATTATCAAGGGGGTTTGGTGTGTAAGAAGGATGACTGTGGTAAAACATTTTCTACTTACGAATCTTTCAGAGTTCATATTTGCCGCTATCATGATAGCAGTATGCCAACCTCATCTGACTGCAATGATTTTCCTTGTAATGCTGACCCAGAAAGCTTGATCTATTCTGATACTGGTATACCAGAATTTGAGGATGTTTGTGCTGAAACTTCTTTGCCTCTGTCGAAAGAATTAGGCTTGTTTTACTTGAAAATGCGTGAGTTTCATGTTTTACCAATCAAAACCGCTAAAAACATAATGGATGATGTTATTAAACTGCTAAGCCTTTTGAAAGAAGAATTAAAATCTGCTGTTCAGAGCACAATAGATGAACATAAGATTTCTGACTTTGAAACTATGTGGTATGAAATGAAAAGAGAAAGTTGCTTTAGAGAATTCTGCAAACGTTTAAATTTTGTTGAGCCTGAAACTATTGAACTCTCAGATGACCAAAGATCTGTTCTTGGTGCTTCTGGGCATGCCCATAGGCACCAGTACACTAGTTATCAATATATTCCTATTTGCAAAACTTTAGTTTGCTACTTGTCACACTGGGATGTGTTACACAGCATTGAGCGATGTAAAATTCAAGCTACCGATCCAAACTCTGATGGTGTGCTGAGTTCTTACACTGATGGAGAACTTTTTCGATCAAATGCATTGTTTCAAGGAAATTTTCACTATATACGATTAAATCTATATTGTGATGAAATTGAGGTTTGTAATCCAATTGGCACTGCACGAACAGCACATAAATTGACTTGCATATACTTTACTGTGGCAAACATTGAACAGAAATATCAATCCAACTTACGAAACATTCATTTACTTGCTGTCATTCCCTCATTGCTTTTAAAAGGGCATGGCTATGCCAAGGTACTTGATAGACTCGAGCAAGACCTCATTACTCTTGAAAATGATGGTATAGTGTTTGATTTTGATGGAACAACTTTCCATTTTAAAGGAGGGATTGCAACAGTAATAGCAGACAATCTTGGAAGTCACGACTTTGGAGGTTTTAGACGATGTTTCAGTTCTGGTCGAATATGCAGATACTGCATGTGTGTGCATGAAGAAATCTTTACTAAGTTTCATCCGACTCAATTCACACCTAGGTCTGTCCCGCTCCACAATCATCATGTTCAATCCCTTCAAGAAAATTGTGATGCAAGTAAGGATTTAATTTCAGCATATGGTGTTCGATGTTCTTATCCTTTCTTGAAAGTGAAGAGCTTTCATCCAATAACATCTTTGCCTCCTGACTGCCAGCATGACTTTTTAGAAGGCATAATCATCCAAGTCATGGAGTGCATTTTTGAAGATTTAAATCGGCAAAAACTTTTATCAAAATTTCAAATTGTGTCACGTGTAAAGCTGTTTTCAGTTGGCATCAGTGATAGAGATAATTTTCCCAAGTATTGGAATCCTTTTTCAAATAAGTCATTGACATCTACTCAAGCTTGGTGTTTGTTTCGATGTCTCCCTTTTTTGATTGCGGACGCTGTCCCAGAGCATGATTCAAGTTGGGAAATGTATCTTGCATTATCAAACATATGTGATATTGTGTTTGCTCCATCAATCAAAACAGAATGGGTTAGTTATTTAGATGTGCAGATTCAAGATTTTCTGGAGAGATTTGCATCAAACAGCGATTTTGCTTGTAAAATTAGGCCAAAAATGCATTTCATGATTCACTACCCTGCTCTAATTATGAAATATGGACCTATTCGACCACTATGGGCTATGAGGTTTGAAGCATTTCATCAAAAAGTGAAAAAAGTGATGAAGCGGTGTAGTTCATTTAAAAACGTACCAGTTACAGTTGCTAATAGAGTCCAAAGAGGAAAGTGTTTTGAACAAGCAGGATTAAACTGTTTAAGCATGCCAACAGAATATTCCAGTTTTCAAACGATGAGCATCGTTGATCTTCCGAAGTATTTGTCAGATTATTTTTCTGATGTTGAGTCTTTAACGCTTGTTAAAAGCTTAAAGTTTGATGAACGACTGTATCGCGTTGGTGGTGTTTGTGTCACAGATATTACAAGCTGTGATAATCCTCAGTTCTTTCAAATTTCTGCAATTGTTAATCACCGAAATGTTTGGTATTTGGGTGGTGAATTATTGCTTAATCAAACTTTTTCTCATCATTACCATTCATATGTTGTGGAACATTCTAATATTTGGCATGTTTTGAGATGTGGTTTTGAATTGAACATACATGGTTTAGATTTGTACAATCTTCATGAGAAGTTGCTTGTTAGATTATGCTACAGAATTGTTGCTTTAAATTCATTATCTGAAAATAACTAATTGAATTTTTTGACTCTGCTTGAACACTTGCGCTATTGCTTTGTTTTGTTGTGATGTTTTTGTTTTGTTTGCAGTTCAATCAGTTTTAGTTTTGGAGTAGCTTGTAATGCTTACAATTTGATTCGCAGAATTTGTCGGTGTATTGTAGTCCATTAGACTAACAACTTATACGTATATGTATATACTAAAATATTGATATTACACATTTTGCGTTGAATGTTTAAGCACAATGGTAATTCAAAATATAAAGTTCTTGAATCGACATCTTGGAGTGACAAAAGATCAATAGACTATTGGAAAGCAGACTACCAGTACCACTAGTAGCAATGATTGAGGTTCACATTTTTGCACGGCCTAGGCATATTTTTTTTTTTTTTTTTTGCTAAAATCATACTGATCGTGACAAGTTTAGTGTAGGCTTAGCTCTCATATTCATAATACTTTTTTCAGCGTATTTTAATGTGTATATTTTCATGACCTTAGTAAAGGAGGCTTAAGGTTTTTGCATACTGAAATTTTAAAATGCACTGTTGACAATGTCAGCTCGTAACTTCCTTCAGTTTAATATGAGCGAGTGGACTATAATTACCTTTGACTTCTACTTTTAGTTTTGATATGGCTCATGACTTCTTCTGCTTGTGAAAATGTTCATAACAGAATGAAAGTGTTGTTATATTTTCAAGTTTTTTTATATGTAGGCTATAACCGGTACCGGTATATGTAAAAATATAAAAACTTTCCAAATCAAAAAATGATAATTTTTTTAAATTTTGCATTGTTGAAATATTATTCAAGGTGTTTGGTTGTGTATGATGATCATCTTTTACATAATATTTCTTTACTGTGAGTTACAGAGTAGAAGTATATACATAATTTGGAGAAGATGTATCATGTAACTTTTGAAAATTTGAAGAAAAAAGTTTTAGTTGAAAATGTAGAAGACGTCTTCCAAAAATTAGAAGATGCTTTTCAATTGTCAATTGATGAACACTATCTTTATTTGTTTGATAATGACTGCGATGATTGGCTAACAGTTGAAAAACCAACCGACATAGCTCAGTTAGGAGGGAAAGGAAAACTCATGATAAAGAAAAAAGGTAAGTATTATTTTTATTTTGTTAAAATATTACATATACTCGCATTTATATATAGTAAAGAAAGACCTAAAATGTTTCCCTTAAATGTGATTTTATATTTATTATATTGTGTGTGTATATACAATCATTTTTTCTTGAAGGTAGATGTAAGAATCTGACAACCACGATTGAAACTGTATATATACAGGGTGTCCCAAAAAAATGTATACACTTTAAAATTAATTGTGCATACATTTTTTGGGACACCCTTGTCTTTGCAAAATTTTCACAATTTTACAATAAAAACTTGCCCTATCAAATCTAATAATCAGTTGAAAAATTGATAAAATGTTGAGCAGCCTGAACGATAACATTGACCAACAAAACCCTGTGTATACATTTTTTTGGGACACCCTGTATATATATTGATACTAAATAATTTATAATACCTTTACCTAAAAATTTTTACTGTTTCGAGCTTGTAGTTGGTTGGTACTGTTTTTATTATTATTATTATTACTTGCAGTTTTATCCTATCACGAGAAAGCGACGGAGCGCTGTACGAGCTCGCTTAGGAGTTGCCGGCCATCTGTCTACCACACTAAGATGGGGGAATCCCGTTGTGCCTTTCCCAACGGCACAACAAGCGAACTTGCCGGCTTTCTCCACACTGTCCCTTTAATGCTGAACGCCAAGCAGGGAAGCTGTGAATACCAATTTTTAAGTCATTGGTTTGATCCGACTCGGAATCGAACCCCGAGTCTACCGATCCAGAAGCAGGCGCTCTTAACCACTGGGCCATCTGATCGGTGACTGTGGTTTAGTGACGCTTTTCCAATCCATTCAATGAATATATGTACCGGTATATGTATGTTGTACTTTCCAGGATAGAAAATATTTTTAAAATGCGCCCAAGCAAAATCCAGGTTTATTCATTTCTAAAAAACAAACTAATACCCATGGAAGTACATTCAATATGAGACATATACGTAGGCCTGTAATAATTGTTTTTCAGTACAAGTTTCGAATGTTTAAAATATAAGCTAAACATGCCTGTGTGCTTACAAACTGGTCTAGTTTTTCTATGCATATATATATACCGGTACTTGGTTTAAGCAATATATATGGCCTTTGACATCTATTGCGGTTGCTTTTTTATTTCCGGTATTTTTACTGTTTTAGTTGCAGCATGTAGTGAGATGTCACAGAGTGAAAAGAATTGTACCATTACTGCCTTTCCGAATGTTCAAGTTACTTTGGAGGAAGCATGTAGTGATACTCGGTTAAATTTTGGCCATTCAGATGAATTGTTTGATGAAAATACGTGTCTTATCAATGATGAAGAGCCACACAAAGATTGGCCTTGCTTCTATGATTTGCCCAAGTTCCCTCCTTCTTTGGATTTTGACATTAGGTCGCTTCCATCTACAAGTGGTGGTTATGCTATTATTCCAAGTAGCTTGAGAAGAAGGATTGTACAATTTTTTTTTGAGGAACTCCGAAGTTACTCATGGTAAAATTTTTTTTTTTTTATATATTATAAATGTATATATATATATATATATATATATATATATATATATATACTTCTATATATATATATATATATATATATACTTCTATATGTCTATGTACTGCTATATGTATGTATATATATATATATGTCTTATTCCCTTATTATTCCAGTTATATATTTGCTTTTTTTATTCTTTCTGCGATTAAATACCGCCAAGTCCGGTTTTAGCTTAATGCTAATGATTGATGCAAAACACAGCTCATGTGACAGGATAGTATTTCAGGCATTTGAAAGAGTTGTAATTGTAGCAATGCATTCAGTTATGATATTGTTTTAGTATCGTGTTTCCCAAACATTGTGTCGTTGGAGATTTTAAGATGTGTCACAAAACTTGATTTCTAAAGAAAAGCATATAATATATACATAATCGTATCGCAAATAAGCCTGCGAACTTTGATTGAATATTTTCCATTGTATATTACACATTTGATAATTATCGTATACACCCACTTCTAATTTGACTTTCCAATGCAGTAAGGATAATTGTAATGCAATCACAATAATCTTGGCATCACATCATTATGACGTCGTGAGTATGGATCTTTTTTCTCCGACAGAAGTACATGGTAAAAAAGCAAAATTGCTTTTTGGAACAGATGACAAAATATGGCTGTGCTTTGCAAGTATGAAACCGGAAACTCGTTTCAATCTTCATGAAGTTGCGAGCACTGCGTTTAGCAAGTTGAGTTTGTCAGTGATGACTACTTATGATATATATGTATATACTCTGTAATAAATGTGGCTTTAGGTACCCAAGTAGTCATCAGTATCGGAATGTTCTTAATAGTGCTTTGAGAAAGTATCCAGTTTTGAGAGATCGTATGGCTCATCAAGGAGTTTATTATGTGAGTATGATTTGCTTTTGGAGGCCAGTGCTAAGTTATCAATGCAAGTTTTCTGTTTCACCAAATTTCTCAAGATTCGTTCTCGGTAAGACAACGTTTTAAAATAACGGTAAAATGGGTTATTGCATAATGCTTAGGTCGGTTGATATGCCGGTTATTTGATTTGTGGAATAGAAAACTATCAACAGTCAAAGTAATTAACAATATTGTATATGCACTTAATATTTATTATAATACGCTGATTGTTGACACATGCCACGAATTAGTGATTCCCTTCCAGCAACATAGTGCTAAGGCAACTAAACTATTTTCGTAGAAATGGTTAAAGACGTAGCAAGTTTTTTTCCAACGTTTCTCCTGATTTATCTAGCCTGGAAATTGAAATCCAGACCATCGATACTCATTACCACCTGGCCATCTCGGCGATACCAGTATAGTAAAATATTTTTTAGCACTGTAATGATTTTGTTTTTCAGCATTCATGGTTAGAAAGCTTACGGCAAAAATTCAAGCGTGCTAGACCAAACATTTCGTCTTCTCAGCGTGAAGAAATGGTGAAAAAATATGGCTTAAACAGCACCAACAAAAAGAAAGAAACACATTTGCAAGCCTCTACACCTACAAGCGTGGTACGATGCAAGACGACTCGTCTGAGTGATGTGGTAAGTTAATTTCATTTGCAAGAATTACAGTAGGCTGTAATTTCATTGCTTGTTAGTGAATAGGTAGGCTCGGGGTTTGATTCTGAGTAGGATTAAGCCAGCAACTTAAGATTGGTGTTCATAGCTTCTCTGCTGGAGAAACTAGCTGGTATATAGTAATTTTTAGAGCACATTGATGACCTCATTTTGAAACCAGTGGCAACTAGTGCTGGGTTCAAGTAAGCTTTGAAAAATTACTTAATTAACAAGTAGTTTTAAAAATTGACTATAGAGACAGTATACTATGGTTGAAACACTTTTTTTCTAATACCTTTGCGCGCAAAGTATCTATTCGCGCAAAGATAAATTATTTATCATTTCATCACTCAAATATGATCGTAATTTTGAAATAAACAGTCTAGCAGCACTGAAAACCTTTCAGCTTTGACAGAAGAGGGTGGAAGTAAGGGTACTAGGGTAGTCTCGTAACTGGGATACGCATAAAAGTTTCGGGGTCTTAAAATTTTGTTGTCACAATACGTTTTAAACCAGTGGTGGCAACCTTTTCATGCCAGCAGGCGAAAATCAACCAATTCTGGTTAAGGCGGGCCGCACATTTTTGTCAGCCGAAAGCCGCTGACCAAATTCTTGCTCGCAACTAGCTTGAGACCTTTTTTTTGGAGGTCTCTACTTTGAAAAGGTAATATTGCGCGTTTCAAATCTATTTGTAGATAAAATCACCAAAGAATAAGAAAAGATCATATAGCCTGGTCAATTATGCAGCTGCCAGAGCTGTTTTGGGATCTACAAATTTTTCAGGTGTATGTGCGTGAAGAAGCCCCTGGCCGGATTTGGTCCGCCGACCCTAGGTTGCCGACCGCTCTTTAGCACAACATGTTTTAGTTCGTCACACTTGAAAAGTTACTTATATATGATTCTTAGAGTTATTTATATTTTAGTTATTACTTAGGTAAATGAGTGCTTACTAAGTTAAACCATGCAACTCTCTCTAAGTGGTCCCGTAGTGATATTCGTTACCGGCCCAGCACAATAAATCTTAGCGCATAGGTGAAACACTAAAACATATATATAGATATGGAACTTCAATTAAGTTCTGGTAGTGTGGGGATCAATTGATTGGATGGCCCAGAAAACTCCCCTAGGAAGTCCCAATCGCAAAAATATTTTTGTATGTTATAGATGCATATACCTATGTATTTTCATCGAATTATTCAGCCCGTACGTTGTTAGTACTATGAAATTAAGTTAGTGTCATAAAAAAGATTTTCTTTTTGCTGTAGTCTGCAGAGAACGTTTCAGAAGACGAATACAGCATGCAGAAACACATTGAGGCAATGCAAAAAGAAATGAAAAAGTCAGTGTCCAATCGAAACCTTTCTTTAGTTGACGATCGAATGAGCAGAACTCGTTCTATTCGCCAAGATGAAGTGAAACAACTTGTTCCAATAAAAAGTTTACTGGAAAAGTATGCTCCACTGAGTGAAGGAAATGGAGTAAGTTTTCATATTAGATTTTCGTTAATTATTGTGAAACTTTGAAAGTATTGCTGTTTGTTCATTTCTCGCCTGATATTGACCTGATTTTTTTTCTAATTATTTGCATTTTATCCTCCTATCATCAGAAAGCGACGGGGCGCTTTGCAAGGTCGCTTAGAAATTACCAGCCATCTGCCTACCACACTAAGACTGGGGAATCCCAATAAGTGTTTTTTTAATGGCACAGCAAGCGAACTTGCCGGCTTGCTCCACACTGCTAAACGTCAAGCAAAGAAGCTGTGAATACCAGTTTTTGAGTCATTGGTTTGACCCGACTTGGAATCGAGCCCCGAGTCTATTTAACCGATTCAGAAGCAGTCACTTAATTCACTCGGTCATATGATTGTTTTACCAGAAGCTGCATTATAGAAGGTTCAAAGTGTATTCAAAGATTTTTGATGTAGAGTTGAAGTCATACTGAAGATGCGACTGTATACTGTTATTATTTTTAGATAATTGCGGAAATGAATGCAATGTGGAAAATAAACTGCCTGAACCTAATTCAAGATGACAAGTTTCGGTTTCTTACTCAAAAAACAAAACAGAAGTTGCCGGAGTTTATTAAACAAGTTATGACTTCAGGTAAAAGTTCAGTTTTATTTTCATAGTGGCACAGAATTTGCGTTTAGTTGGGGCCCAGCTGCGCAGAACGCGACTTTTAACCGCCAACCCACATGCCTCGCTAAGCTCGACCCTAGGATGAGCGGTTAAACTTGCCAGCAGGTAGAGCCGGCGTTATAACTTGTTACGACTGTTTCGATTTTGTTTTGATCCAGCATGACTTAGTGATTATGGCTTTGGTTATGAAGCGGTAGATTTAGGTTCGAGCATTTGAATGAAATGAAGAGCTTGCAATGTTTAGATGCTTGAACAAAATAAATGTTGCAAAGAGTAATAGTGTTTACAATATGCTGGCTGGGCCCTTGCCCTAGCTGATTTTAGAATATTGCATTTTAGATTATATATGTATGCAGCATCTCATATGCACTGTTTTTTTGTTTTTTTTATATATAAATATAAGCGGCTGCTTTGAAGTTTTATTTGTTTTACGATGGCCGTTGCGGATTTTTCAGATTGGAGTGCTTCGTGGTTGTTAGTGCTACCGAATATTTTCAAAGAAGATTATGACAGTTTTATCACAAACGAAGTAAGTGTATAAGACTTCAAGCGCTCAAAATATAAAATTACCAATAGCATGACATTTCGAAAAAACTACATATGATTGTTCTGATAGTAATTTTTTAGCGCATTGGTTAAATTTCGGTAGAAAAAGTCGATATTGTATCCGATGCTAACTATATACCTTAAGTAATCGAAAGATCGGTTACATCAAATGCATGTTTTCGTGCTGTGACGGCAGTGAGCACTGAGCAACCTCGAAAGGCCGTTGGCGTTTACTGTTATATCATAGCAGTGTGGTGTCTTCATTGCCTGTTTATGTCACGTGTTTGGCTTGCTTGTTTTTTACTCTTTTTTTTTCCTATCGTTCTGGTTTGAATGGGTGCTGCGACCATGCCTATTAATCTTTCCGTCTTCAATTTTCTTTCTTTCCTGCATGATGAAGCGTTAGTTGTTTTGTTCCTTTTTTTTTCCATGTGCGTTTGTTGTTGCATTTCTACATTGTTGCCTTATACTTATTTGGCGGTGCAAAAATGAAAGACACCTCTACTACTTCATCAGATCTTTGGGCTGTTTTGAGAGGAACCATAACTATGCGCTATGCGGTGTTGAAGAACCATAACTATGCTCATAACAACTCTCAAGTGTATATTATTTAGATTTGTAAGCTCTTGTGTGGTTACTGGTTAACTTTGTTGATTTTATGGACAATGCAATTAGTTTATCCTTCTAGGAGTAGGATAGTGAGCTACAAAGAGGGGTTGTTGGATTTTGGGTATTTAGCCACAGAGTGAAGCGAAAAAAATAAATAAATAAGGCAAGGAGAAAACTTTTTCAGCATTTTTTTTTCAATTATAGTCCAGTGTTTAAACCGTTGATGGATTGGCTGTTGGTCAATGACGTGCTGTATTCCATTTCAAAGCCATTAATGCAACTTCTATCCATTTGCAACTTCTATCCATTAATGCAACTTCTATCCATTATTTATTTACATTCACTTTTTGATTGCAGGAACCGTTGTCATATTTTCCAGTCATCTTGAAAGTGGATGAATCTTTTTTCGAAGTTGCGGTAGATGGATGCCGCATCACACAAATTGAAAGTTTGGACGTTGCTTTGGCTTGCTTGATGGGATGCTACTGGATTTTTGACATCCAGTATCCAAAGTGCTTGAAATGCACTTTGAGTTTCATGAGCTCTCAAGTTTTAAAACTTCCAGGAGAAAGTGCAGAATTTCCAATGAAGTTACATAGGTTTTTGAATCTAATTCCCAAAATTTTGTAAATTGCTGCTTTGATGCAATTGTATGTCACTTGATAGTGATGTTCTCTGTGTGTGTGCGCTTATGTTTGCTTACATGTGTTATAAGTGCTGCTGCTGTACATGACAATGTAAAGATTTTGATACAGAGAAACTGGATATAACGACATCTGCGATAACGACAATTCGCTTTTAACAACACATTGTTGGTCCCGCCAATATTTTTATCTGTTATGATTACATAGAATTCCGCTATAGCGACAATTCGCATTTAAGGACACTTTTTTCACGGTCCGTTGAGGTGTCGTAGGCAGATTGTACTGTATTTTCAAAGTTCGTTGTGATCTTATAATTTCGTTGTGATCAAGCAAAGTTCGAGATATTGTGTGTTATCAGAATAAGCTGCCCTGACATACTTTGTTTTTTTGATGATTGCAATATATCAGCACACGCTTGTCTAATGTCTACGGGACATAGAAAACACAATGTGTTTTATGTGTCCCATAGACATTAGACAATCGTTATGATGGTTGCAATGTAGATTGTTCGTTATTTAAATAAACGAGGCAAACATTGCCTGTGTTCGACTTTGCAGATTGTTGTAACCATTAATGGTTTTTTTAATGCAAAAGAACTTTTTGTTATGGTTCTTATGGCATTGGAATACCCTATGTTTTGTAGCGCCTAAGTTGGTGCTTTTTCTAACCTTAAAGGTTTTGCGTGAACACCCTTATGGTTTTTAAGCAAACCTATAAAGAGTTTTCTAAAAGCTCACTAAGGTTCGTTTAAAATCCTTAATGGTTTTGTCTATAACCTTTTAGGTTGTTTAAAAAACCGGCTAAGGTTCGCCATAAGTTCCTATTAGGCTTACAGAAAAACCTGAAAAGGTGTTTTTGAATACCATTGGGGCTTTTTATCAAACCGTTGTACAAACCTTGTTGGATCCAAACGACACTATAAAGGTTCTTTGGCTTGAAAGGAAAAGCCTAAACAGTTGTTTTTCAAACCAATATAGGTGGTTTAAAAAAACCATTTGAGGTCTTTTTGATGACAGAACAGCCCTTGCTTTAGGTCTTTTTGATGACAGAACAGCCCTTGTTTTAGGTCTTTTTGATGACAGAATACCCCATGTTTTGTAGCGCCTACTTTGGTTCTTTTTCGAACCATTTTCGTTTCCAGTGTTGGTTTAATTGTGAAGAGAAGTTGCGCGTGATAAATCTATTCAGACGTTGCGCATAAACGCAAGTGCGCCCTATGCCTCGTGTGTGTGTGATCATGCGGTGATCGTCGGAGGCCGTAAAACGCTTGTGGGAGGCCATGAATGTAG
Organism: Trididemnum miniatum; assembly: GCA_964006365.1. Lineage (NCBI taxonomy): Eukaryota > Metazoa > Chordata > Ascidiacea > Aplousobranchia > Didemnidae > Trididemnum > Trididemnum miniatum. Next base: position 13,451,043 of record OZ023239.1, read on the forward strand.
TATGCCGCACTTGTATATATACTGGAGCCGCATTTTTTCATGTGTTTCTAAAATTTAAGCATGCCCGCGGTTAGCTCCATGACTACACCACGTACTGCGGGTACATATGCTTCGAATTTATAGTGTTGTAATCCTTCTACTGGCTATAAAGTTATTAAAAATATAA